>JARQOD010000005.1:5091586-5136640 GCA_033576555.1 Oophaga sylvatica | reverse complement strand
GGCATCACGAATCCCCATACCAACATTCAACTCCCCTGTAAATATCCAACATTAAAGGGTGAGCGCCAGAGCCACGGACTGAGCTGTGTTGCCGTGACATCCCCATAGAAGTCTATAGGCTCAGATCCGAGTTCCCATTGCTCTGGAGGGTGACTCAACTCCATGCAGCTCTTTTCACATACCATACCTGGGTTATCAAGTCAAATCCTGAATTCCCCAGTCCAAGATGAATATGACATGGAGTGCACTGATGCACAGCCACTGCTATCTGATTCTGCTGGTACATTCACCCAGAGCACTACATTGCCCTCGCAGTCTACTGAGCCAGAATCTGACCCTGATGAAACTCATGTGTCCCTTCCTGCATACTCTAACACCTTTCACGGTGACACAGAGGAAGTTGCAGATGAAATTGAAGAGGATGTGATGGATGACCCAGTTGTTGACCCGGATTGGCATCCATTGGGAGAAGAGGGTGCCGCTGGCAATAGCTTTGAAAAGAAGGAGGATCCGCGGCAGGCATCGACATCGCAGCTGTGGTTATCTGGCAGGCCAGTAGCAGTCCAAAAACGTGATAAAAATCAAAAAGTTGCAGGACAGCTTGGCCAGACGGTCAAATTAGCACTGCGTGCAAGCCCTGAAAATTTATCCCATAGAAGGAAGAGTGCAGTGTGGCACTTTTTTGACCAAAATCCTATTGATGAGGCAAAGTTTATCTGTAAGAAGTGTGGAAGGGCCTTTAGCCGCGGGAAAAATCTCCTAAAATTGAATACCAGTTGCATGCTTAGACATTTTAACACCATGCACTTGCAAGCGTGGACGGACTACAAAACCTCACTGGCTTTGAACGCCTACATTGCCAACTGATTTCATTAGAGATGATGCCGTTCCGTTTGATTGAAAGCGCAGCATTCCGAGAGCTCATGGCCTACGCTGTCCCACGATATGACCTACCCAGTCAGCACTTCTTTTCTAGAAAAGCCATCCCTGCCCTCCACCTGCATGTGAAAGACCGCATTGTCCATGCACTCAAACAATCAGTGAGTGGAACGGTCACCTCACAACAGATGCATGGGCCAGTAGGCATGGCCAGGACTGTTACATGTCCATCACTGGGCACTGGGTTAATGTGGTGGATGCAGGGTCCACAGGGGACAGCGGTGGTGGGACAGTGCTGCCTAGCCCACGGTATAGGCAACAGTTGGCTGTAGGCATTCGAACCTCCTCCAGAAGCAAAAGCTCGTCGACAGAGTGCAGTCGCACGAGCACTCCATCCACAGCTGCCAGTGTTGCACACAAGGTGTCCCACTATTGATCAGCTAGTGGTAAGTGTCAGCAGGCTGTTTTAAAGATGATGTCTTTTGGCGACAACAGACACACCGTGGAGGTACTGGCCGACTACTTGCAGTGAGAGCTGAGTCATGGCTGGGCAGTCTACATCTTGAGCCAGGCAAGGTAGTCAGTGATAACGGCCGTAATTTTGTGGCGGCCATAGCCCTGGCAAAACTCAGACACATACCTTGCCTGGCTCACACCTTGAACCTGGTGGTGCAGTGCTTCATAAATAATTATCCGGAGTTACCAGCTCTGCTCCATAAGGTGCGAAGACTGTGCTCGCACATCTGTCGCTCGCACATAAACTCCAGTCGTATGCAGAGGCTGCAGCGATCGCTCCACCTCCCCAAGCACCGCCTAATCACAGACGTTGCAACAAGGTGGAACTCCACCATGCACAAGGTTGAGAGGCTGTGTGAACAGAGGCAGGCTGTAATGCATTTGTGGGAGGATCCACGGGCAGGCAGTTTGAGGGCGGACATGGAGCTGTCGGGTGTGCAGTGGTCAAAGCTGAAAGACCTCTGTAAAGTCCTTCAGTGTTTTGAGGAATGCACACGGCAGGTAAGCGCAGACGACGCCATCATAATTATGAGCATCCCATTTATGCGTCTGCTCATGCAAACTTTGACGAACATTAAGGATCAGGCATCTGCAGCGGAGGAGGAGGGAAGCCTTCATGACAGTCAGGCATTGTCTGCTCAGAGAACTGTCCTGGACGAGGTGGAGGAAGAAAAGGAAGAGGAGGAGGATGAGGATGAGGGGGATAATTATTTTGGGGAGGAAGATGCTTCTCAGAGCAAGAGAAAATGTTGTCTTGCCAAGGTCAGGTACAGGGTTTGTGCGTGACTGTAAGGATGTGGATTTGGCAGAAAGTGCTCTTCCACCCACCACTGGCAATGCATCATTGACACCTGGAACATTGGCCCACATGTGTGATTATGTCTTGCGGATCCTAAAAAGGGACCCCCGCATTGCCAAAATTATGAAGGATGAAGACTACTGGTTGGCCAGCATCCTCGATCCACGCTATAGAGGCAAATTACAAAACATCATGCCACAGGAGAACCTAGAGGTAATATTGGCGAGCAAACAAGCAACTCTGGTAAACCGTTTGTTAGAGGCATTCTCAGCACACAGCAGCAGTGCAGGTTCTACCACGAGCCGTTCTGGGCCAAATGGAAGAGATGTTCGTGGTGCACACAGCCAAAGTGGCATTGGAGACAGGGGTTTCATGACCATGTTGTGGACTGATTTCTCGAGTAACGCTCACACGACTGGTAATACTGAATCGATTAAAACACACAGGAGACAACAGTTGTCCACTATAGTTCAAAATTACCTCTCCTCCCCTATCGATGTTCTCCCTCACAGTTCATTCCCCTTTATCTACTGGGCCTGTAAACTGGACACCTGGCCTGAATTGGCACAATATGCCTTACAGGAGCTCGCTTGCCCTGCTGGTAGTGTGCTATCAGAAAGAGTCTTCAGTGCTGCTGGATCAATCCTGACAGAAAGAAGGATGACCCAAATTGTAGGTGATCTCACCTTCATTAAAATGAACCATGCATGGGTTTCAAAGGATTTTGTACCACCTTCCCCTGATGACACATAGGTTGCCAGCAAAATGGCTTGCTTTGTCCTCCTCTTCCTCCGACTTCTCCAATTCCTCCATTGGCAGCTGCTGAACGTCCAGCCTACACCTCAACATATGCCAGTTTTTCCACCTCCCTAAATGGGCTGTCCCCCCCCAGGGCCGGTGTCAGCACCTGTCGCACCTGGGCAAGTGCCAGTGCCCTGAGCAGGTGGGAGGGCCCACTCGCCATCAGAGACACCGGCGTACTATGAGGGGCCCTGTGCCAGTAATGGCACCCACAAGTGGGCCCCCCTGCTTGCTCAGGGACCCATCACTTGCAATACTTAACTCTCCCTGCTCCACCGCTGTGATGTCTTCCGCGTTTCCTGACAGTGACATTCAGGTCAGAGAGCGCGATGATGTCACGTCTGTGCGCCCTCTGCCTGAACAGTCACAGTGCAGATAGCTGGAAGATGGTGACGCTGAGGAGTCCAGAGTAGAGCAGTGACCAGCGAGGAGAGGTATTTCATTTTTTTTAATGGTTGGAGCAATATATGGGGAACATTATACACTGGAGAATTATATATGGGGCCCATCACACACTTGAGCATCATAGATAGGGCCCATCATATACTGGAGCATCTTATGGGGCCCATTATATATGGTGCATCATATGGGGCATATTATATATGTAGCATCACATGGAGACCATTTTATATGGAGCATTATATATGGGGACCGTTATATTTGGAGCATTATATGGGGTTCATCATAACACTGGAGCATCATATATGGGGCCCATCATATACTAGAGCATCATATGGGGTTCATTATTTATGGGGCATCATATAGTGCCCTTTATATATGGAGCATCATATGGAGCACATATGGGGCCTATTCTGTATGGAGCATTATATGGAGCCCATTGTGTATGGAGCAATATATGGGGCTCATTATTCTGTATAGAGCAATATATGGGGATCATTTTTCTGTATGTCGCACTATGTGGTGCCCATAATACTGTATGGAGGACTATACTGTCCGGTTTTTGAGCTATTGTAGAATTTAAAATAGATATCACTCATGTCATGTAAGAAGTGAAGTATTTGGCATTGTACTATACCTATATTTCGCTGCCGTATCGGAGCATCATGAATTGTGGTATGTGTTAAAGGGGCCCACTGAGACTCTTTGGCCCGGGCCTACGAAAACCTGGAGCCAGCACTGCCCTCCCACAACTTTAGCCAAAAAAAACCCAGTTTTCAATGCGTTACTATTATTATAAAGTAAATTAAGGTTGACAAGCTTAAGTAATAAGAATTGATGTCGTTGGCATTGAAATGGGCACTGTAGTGTGTTTACTGTCCTCCACTCACTGCCGACTTTTATTATCCATTGACTTGCATTGGGGTCGGATTTTCGACTCCGACCCGACCATTTCCGTTAGTCAGCCGACTTCGTTCGACTCGACTTTTGAGAAAGTCGGGTTTCATGAAACCCGACTCGACCCTAAAAAAGGCAAAGTCGCTCATCTCTACTTAGGAGTATTATTGTACTAGTTATATTTTTATACATGGGGCAGTATTATAGTAGTTATATCCTTGTACATAGGAGCAGTATTATAGTAGTTATATTCTTGTACAAAGGAGCAGTATTATAGTAGTTATATTCTTGTACATAGGGGGCAGTATTATAGTAGTTATATTCTTGTACATAGGGGGCAGTATTATAGTACTTATATTCTTGTCCATAGGGGCAGTATTATAGTAGTTATATTCTTGTACATAGGGAGCAGTATTATAGTACTTATATTCTTGTACATAGGGGCAGTATTATAGTAGTTATATTCTTGTGCATAGGAGCAGTATTATAGTAATTATATTCTTATACAAAGGGGCAGTATTATAGTACTTATATTCTTGTCCATAGGGGCAGTATTATAGTAGTTATATTCTTGTACATAGGGAGCAGTATTATAGTAGTTATATTCTTGTACATAGGGGCAGTATTATAGCAGTTATAGTCTTATACATAGGAGCAGTATTATAGTAGTTATATTCTTATACAAAGGGGCAATATTGTAGTAGTTATATTATTGAACACAGGGAACTCTTTTTATAGTATACAGTATATACTTGATCGGGCAACAATATTCTGGTCAAACACTAACATGACCTATCGATGATTCAATGACTCAGTCACCATATACTTGTAAACTTTAAGATAATAAAAATAATCACTGACCTTTGTAGGATTTAAATGTCTGTACTAAACAACTGGCTTCCTCGTTAATCTTTTCTTCTATTATTCTTTTCCCAACACCAAAATCTCGAAGTGTAGAAAGAGTGAACTTTTTCATGGCTTTCCAATTATGTCCATTAGTCAAGGCCACACCTGAAGAAAAGACATGGAGAATAAATTCTGTGCTTATCATCATCATAGTAACATAGTAACATAGTTATTAAGGTTGAAGGAAGACTTTAAGTCCATCTAGTTCAACCCATATCCTATCCTAACCTGCCCTAACATGTTGATCCAGAGGAAGGCAAAAAAAAACCCAAGTGGCAAACAGTAAGCTCCACATTGGGGAAAAAAAATTCCTTCCCGACTCCACATACGGCAATCAGACTAGCTCCCTGGATCAATGCAGTATCTAGGAAACTAGTGAATATAGCCTGTAATATTATACTTTTCAAGAAAGGCATCCAGTCCCCTCTTAAATTTTAGTAAGGAATCACTCATTACAACATTACACGGCAGAGAGTTCCATAGTCTCACTGCTCTTACAGTAAAGAATCTGCGTCTGTGATTATGGCTAAACCTTCTTTCCTCCAGACGTAGAGGATGCCCCCTTGTCCCCGTCACAGGTCTAAGATAAAAAGATCATTAGAAAGGTCTTTGTACTGTCCCCTCATATATTTTTACATTGTAATAAGATCACCCCTAAGCCTTCGTTTTTCCAAACTAAATAACCCCAAGTGTAATAACCTGTCTTGGTATTGCAGACCCCCCAGTTCTCTAATAACCTTGGTCGCTCTTCTCTGCACCCGCTCCAGTTCAGCTATGTCTTTCTTATACACCGGAGACCAGAACTGCACACAGTATTCTAAGTGTGGTCGCACCAGTGACTTGTATAGAGGTAAAATTATGTTCTCCTCATGAGCATCTATGCCTCGTCTAATGCATCACATTATTTTATTTGCCTTGGCAGCAGCTGCCTGACATTGGCCACTAAATGTGAGTTTGTCGTCCACCCATTCACCCAGGTCTTTTTCACTGACAGTTTTGCCCAGTGTTTTACAATTAAGCACATAATTATACATCTTGTTTGTTCTACCCAAGTGCATGACCTTACATTTATCCCCATTAAAGCTCATTTGCCATTTATCAGCCCAAGCTTCTAGTTTACATAAATCCTCCTGAAATATAAATTGTCCTCCTTTGTATTTATTACCCTGCAGAGTTTAGTGTCATCTGCAAATATTGAAATACTACTCTGTATGACCCCTACAACGAGGCCTTCTTTTTTGTTACGTGCCACTTACACTGGAAAAATGAATATTACTTTTAAATAATAAACAGGGTTTCTATTTCCATTCTGGCTCTTATCCCCTTGCATTGCAGGAATATTTGGGCTTCCTGTGGATGCATCCAAGCATTACAATATTTCCCACATGCTTTGTTATGAAGGTTTCTCCTCTCCTCATTTTCCAACACAATGAGGTAAACATCATGGATGCCGCCTCTCTACTGTACTTTTTAATATAGCCTTGGAGCCCACAAGATAACTATATCCAACCCAGACATTAAAGAGAATGTGACTGGCTTAGTTTCCCATTAACTTTGGGCCCAATTTCTTAAGATACATGTTGATAATAACACAGTTAATGCCTATGAAAGTGTCAGTAAGCAAGCACAGTCATCTCCTGGTGAAAGATGATAGGAAAAAGGAAACAGAGAGAATTATATTACTAGAAACTGAAGAGCATGTTCCCTGGGGGAAAAGTTTGAAGGAAACACCAGGCCAGATGAGAGCAGTTAGAAATTATAAAAGGTCCATGAGGGTAGAGAAGGGAAGGAGTTGAAGGCTGAACCTGTATCAAGGCAGATGTATAGAAGTAGCTGAGCTGGCTCTTAGCTGCAACTGCCAACATGAGTCCGACCAGTGATATGAAGCCTCAGCCTTGTGTGAGGAAGAGACATCTGATGGAGAGAGACGACCAAAGGAATTGAGACGACCAGAGCGAGAGCAAAACTGTGAAATAGAGATGACCCGATAGAGAGCGTGTCATGGTCAGCTGAGTTTCTGGAATTAGGTGGTTTTAGGGTTAACCTGGTTGGCTTCATGCTCGTCGTCCTTGTTGTCATCATCTTCTTCTGGGTGGTCTTTAAGGTCGTCTAATTTCCGAGAACCAGCTGACGTTACTGGAACCCTGACGGGTATCAGATGGAGCAAGAGACAATGGAAGTAACGAGGACCAGCTGACTGTGCTGGAACCCGGAGGGGCAGCAGAAGGAAAAGAGGCAATGTCACAACCGAGTACCAGCTGACGTTACTGTGACACGGTTACTAAGCAGGAGGTACCTGTGCTCCAAAGCACTACCAAGGACCAGCAGACGTTGCTGGAACTCGGATACGGAGATGGAGGCACCTAGGCCAAAGGCACTGGGGAGAACCACTTGACGGTACTGGACCCCGGACGGGTAGCAGAAGGAAAAGAGGCAATGTCACAACCGAGTACCAGCTGACGTTACTGTGACACGGTTACTAAGCAGGAGGTACCTGTGCTCCAAAGCACTACCAAGGACCAGCAGACGTTGCTGGAACTCGGATACGGAGATGGAGGCACCTAGGCCAAAGGCACTGGGGAGAACCAGTTGACGGTACTGGACCCCGGACGGGTAGCAGAACGCACCCATGAAAATGTAAGTTGACAGGACGCAAGCCGTCCGCAGTTACCGAATCACACAGTCCTACAGTGGGTGCTTGTCCTATTGTCACAATGGAAACAGCCTTTATTTACATATCCCACAGCACACATAGGAATCACCTAAACTGCAGGCACCATAGAGTCGGCTAACCCGAATGCAACACGACAGCACAACTTATTGGAGGATAATTGACGTTCACACTGCCAGGAAACAGCTGTCGTGCTGTAACCAGGCTGGCCAGGAGTCAGTACCCCTGCCAATTACTTACGAGCAACAAATGGTGGTGTTGTAGCCCAGGGAGTAGAGTTCAGGTGGTAGAAAGATGAACATAACAGGAGACATGGAAAACGTTGCCAAACAGTTATTTAATCTGAAAACGGACAGGCAAATTCAGGTGAGATCCATGCCTTGTTCATTTTCAGAAAAGTAAGCCGGTCTACATTCTCTGAGGATAGTCGCATGCGACGGTCTGTTACTACACCACCTGCAGCACTAAAGACGCGCTCAGATAATACACTGGCAGCAGGGCAAGCCAGCACCTCCAATGCATACTGGCTAAGCTCTGGCCATGTATCCAACTTAGAGACCCAAAATTTGAAAGGGGAAGAGGCATCTGGGAGTACACTTAGAGGGAAAGCCAAGTAGTCTGTCACCATCTTACGGAAACGTTTCTTCCTGGTGACTGGAGCCGTCTCGGATGGTGTAGACCTTGCTGGCGCTGTCACAAAACTTCGCCACATTTGTAACATACAGCTCTTGCCCTGTGCAGAGGCGCTGCTTGTGCTCCCTCTTGTTGTAGAGGTGTCTACACTGCCTCGACACACAGAGCTGCTTTGTAAAGCAGTAGCAGCAGCAGCAGCTCTCTCGGCTGGAATGTACAACAGTATGGATTGCACCAGTGTGTCTTGGTACTCCTGCATTTTACGGTCCTGGTTCACCGGTGTGATGAGGGTTTGTAAGTTGTCCCGGTAGCGAGGGTCTAGGAGGGTGTACACCCAATAATCTGACGTGGTGAGAATGTGGGCGATGCGGCGGTCGTTTCTCAGGCACTGAAGCATGAAATCAACCATGTGCTGCAGACTCCCAACTGGCCAACAAAGGCTGTCCTCTGGAAGAGGCGTCATCTCTGCCTCCTCTGCATCACCCCACCCTCGCTCTACATACTGACTAGAGCGTTGTGTACCTCCCTCTGTAGGGATTTCTTCCTCCTCCATTGACTCCTCCTCCTCCTCCTCATCCTCCTCACAAAGTGAGCCCTGCCCAGCCCTTTGTGAGGAACCACGTTGCGCTGACTGTCCTGAAGGTAATTGAATTTGTGACTCCTCATCCTCCACCTCTTCCAAAACCTCTTCCTTTAGTGCTTTCAGTGATTTCTGAAGCAGGCAGATAAGGGGGACAGTCATGCTGACTAGTGCATCATCTGCACTCGCCATCCGCGTTGAGACATCAAACGCACGCAAAACGTCGCAGATGTCCTTCATAGAGGCCCACTCAGTAGTGGTGAAGTGTGAACGGCGCAAATTGCGAGTTGATTGCGCCTGTTGCAGCTGATACTCCATTACTGCTGGCTGCTGCTCACACAACCGCTCCAACATATGTAACGTGGAATTCCACCTGGTGGGTACGTCACATATGATGCGATGTTCAGGAAGGCGAAATCTGACTTGCAGAGCTGCAATGCGCGATCTGGCCATGCTGGAACGTCGCAAGTGAGCGCACTCTAGGCGGACCTTGTGCAGCAGTGCATCAAGATCCGGATAGTCCCTCAAAAAACTCTGCACGACCAAGTTGAGCACATGTGCCAGACATGGTATGTGAGTGAGGTTGCCAAGGCCCAGAGCTGCCACCAGATTTCGGCCATTGTCACACACTACCAAGCCTGGCTGGAGATTAGCTGACAAAAACCACACGTTGCTCTCCTGCTTGATGGCATCCCAGAGCTCCTGCGCTGTGTGGCTTCGATTCCCCGTGGAAATTAATTTCAGGACGGCCTGTTGACGTTTGGCCACGGCTGTGCTCATATCGGTCGCAACAGGTAAGCGTTCACGGGTCCATGTGGAGGTATACCGTGACGGCTCGTGCAGCGATGATTCTGAGGAACTGGAGTAGGAGGAGGAATCAATGTGTACAGACTGGATTCCTGCAAACCTTGGAGTTGGCAGAACACGTACAGCGCCACTGGCAAGATCTGTACCCGGCTCCACAACATTGACCCAATGGGCAGTGAGGGAAAGGTATCATCCCTGGCCATGGGTACTGGTCCACGCATCGGTGGTCAGGTGGACCCTGCTACTGACGGCGTTTAGTAGCGCATGTTTAATGTTTCCCTCGACATGTTTTTGCAGAGCAGGGACGGCTTGCCTGCTGAAATAAAATCGGCTTGGCACATTATATTGTGGGACTGCCAATGCCATAAAGTTCCTGAAACTGTCAGTCTCCACCAGCCTGAATGACAGCATTTCAAGGGACAGGAGTTTTGCAATGCCAGCATTCAGAGCCTGTGCTCGTGGATGGTTTGCCGAGTATGGCCGTCTTTTATCCCATGCCTGTGGTACCGATGGCTGTTTTGTGGTCTGGGAGTGTGACGATGACTGTGAACTTGCTGCTGTGGGTGGAATAACAGTTTGTCTATGGACAACAGTGACCGAGGTTCTTCCATGGAGATCCTGTGAGGAAGCCGAAACAGGTGTGTGTGAGCTGGAGGTAGAGGCTCCAACACGACCTGAAGATGTAGGTGCTGCTGTAGGTTGGCCTACATCTCCAGTGTGTCTTTGTAACTCAGCTACGTGCTTTGTCCGTACATGTTTCCACATATTTGTGGTATTCAGGTTACTGATATTTTTACCTCTTTTAACTTTTTGCTTACACAGCTTGCATTGAACATAGCAAATATCATCTACAAGTCTGTCAAAAAGGACCACGCAGTGCAAGTCATGGGAGCGCCAATTTTGACATTTCTAAGAGAACTGCTCCCAACAGGTGCCAAACTGGAGGCTACAGGCAAGCGAGTCTGCAGCCTACCTCTCCCTCCTCTTTGTACCGTTGGGACAATCTCTTCCTCAGAGCTGCTCCCACCACCTTCCTGTTGCTCACGCCATGTTGGGTCTCGGACTTCATCATCTCCACTACCCTCTTCCAACACCTGCTGCTGTTGGATGGTCTGGGCAGCACCATGCTCCACAAAACCTGGCACCTGAGTCTCATCATCATCATAAGATGCGTTCTGCGGTGTGCTGTCCATCGGCACTGGCTCACCCGCCTCTTCAGATTGAGAGAGACACAGCTGTTGCGCATCACTGCATACTCCCTCTTCTTCAAATTGCAGAATGCTGCTTGCCTGTGCCCGTGTTTGCGAGCCAACAGATTCTGAGAACAGAAGCAGAGACTCAGCTGGCTCCTGTACAGAACTGTCTGACTGCCTGGGCAATTTGACAGGCGGTGAACAGACAGATGGTTGCTCAACAGTGTTGTGTTCCTGAGAGGAGGTGGAAGGAATTGAAGTCGATGCATTGGCTGCCATCCAACCAACAACGGCTTCAATTTGTTCTTCCCGCAGCAGGGGGGCACGCCGAGCTCCTACCAAACTGCGCATAAAGGAACGCTCATGGGTAAAACTGGTGGATGCTGTGTCACTGAGGGCGGCAGCAGCCACAGAATCCCCACGTCCTCTCCCTGCTGAAACTCCACGGCCACGACCACGTGCCTTACTCCCTGCCTTCTTCATCTTGGTAGATTGATAAAGAAAGTCAGAAAAGTTATAAGGCCTAAGTGTGGTTATTACGCAGAGACTGAAGTGAACACTGAAACACAACTGTTCACAATCTGTGAAAGGCTACTCCTTTGTCTACTTCTATAGTGTTTGCAACCAATGTATTGGATACGGATGGAAGCGCGTCACACTAATAGATTATATTTATTTTAAATGGAATGGAGCAGAACCAATTGGAGAGAAATGAAAAGGATGAGGCACTGAGACACGCTCAGCAGAGTACAAGCAGCAGTGCTTGAACAAGTAACTGGAGCGTGATGTGCACTCAAAAAATAAAAAACACAGACTGAAGTGAACACTGAAACACAACTGTTCACAATCTGTGAAAGGCTACTCCTTTGTCTACTTCTATAGTGTTTGCAACCAATGTATTGGATACGGATGGAAGCGCGTCACACTAATAGATTATATTTATTTTAAATGGAATGGAGCAGAACCAATTGGAGAGAAATGAAAGGATGAGGCACTGAGACACGCTCAGCAGAGTACAAGCAGCAGTGCTTGAACAAGTAACTGGAGCGTGATGTGCACTCAAAAAATAAAAAACACAGACTGAAGTGAACACTGAAACACAACTGTTCACAATCTGTGAAAGGCTACTCCCTTGTCTACTTCTATAGTGTTTGCAACCAATGTATTGGATACGGATGGAAGCGCGTCACACTAATAGTTAAATTGCATGGAGCTGCAAGAATTACACTGAAGAAAAAAAAAAGAGTCTGTGAGTGACACGTGCAGATGCCTACAGACAGCGTTGCATGCAGAGCAAACTGCAGCGTCACCTGCACTCACACACACCTTGCAGAGCTGTTAAAACAACACTGCAGGCAAAAGGAAGCTTTACACAGCGGTTGGTAAACTAGCCTGCCTACAGCACAGTACACTAAATCGCAATCTCTAACTATCCCTCAGAGTCAGCACAGCAGCGTTCTGTCCCTTACTGAATTCACAGCACAGTGATGCTAAAATGGCGGCGGCGCCTTTTATAGTGCATTCTGACATCATTTCAGCATCCAATCACAGCCATGCCATTAGTTAACATGACCGCAGCAGTACAGGATGTGCCCACACTTCTTAGGATTCCTCATTGGCTGACTAAAATCACATTGTCTCTCAAAGAATTATGGGAACTTCCGATTCCGGTATACGATATATGGAAAATATCGGAACTAAGTATCGAAAGGCCGAAACAGCTAATATCGGCCGATACCCGATACTTGCGGTATCGTATCGCTCAACACTAGTATTTTCTCATTTCATTTCTTAATAGGTGAATTATTCACATGTTGATCTCATGTCTCACATATATCTGTATTAAGACACTATTAATATGGAGAATATCATTTATTTATTTATGTGTTTTTTTATTTTTTTCTGTGTTTTTGATAGAAAAATTCCCCTTGAAAAAGGCCGAATAGGCCGAAACGTTGGGGCCTTGTACAAATTTCGTGCAGAATCTTTTACGGTGTGTGTCAATAATAAAAAATCATCAACAGAAAAACTTTTCTTCAGTTCTTTTCCTTTGAGAGTGCTCGAGGTTTTTGACTTGTAGTCAAAGAATCATACACAGAGAGGGCGGCGCAGTACAATAGAAGCAGACAGAGCGTAGTCAGGATGTAGCCAGGGGTCATACACAGAGAGCAGCAGAGTAAAAAGGGGTAGGAAAAACTCAAAACAGGGACGAAACGTAGCACAGGCACAAAGCACTGGCACAAGCACAAGGTCAAACATACTCAGCAAAGGGTCAGAGTATAAGCGACAGGGAATGGTCCCACAATGAGGCTATAAGAAGCCTCCCAGAATCCCAGAGTGAGGCCATCCAGCCTGAACACCATCACAAAGAAAAAATAAAAGATTACCCAGAAGAAGATCACCAACAGGACAAAGAAGGTTAAGACAAACTACAAGATACAGAACAAGAGACAGAAGAACAATAAGCAGAAGATCAAAAAGCAGAAGAACATGAAGTATAAGACCAAAATGAAGAGCAAAATATATGCTCTAAATTCTAAGCAGAAGAAGACTAAGCAGTGTATGGGGGTGAGTCCGTTCCTCCTCGTGGTGCCCCTGGAAAATGCCTGCTGCTGCAGGCTAAACTGAACACGGACAAATACTGTTGTAATTTAAATCTTTTGTGACAGCAAGAACGGAAGGATGAACAATTCATACTTTTACAGATTACAAGTACAGGAATCTCTGTCACAAATAAGAATATGATGAAGAAGATGAAGAGGAAGAAGATGAAGAATTTGAATATGAAGAAGATTAATTAGTTTAATAATAACAATATGAGTAATGTAAACAAAAACATGAATAGCAAGAAGTTTAAGAAGAAGATTAAGAAGGTGAAGATTAAGAATAATTTGATGAGAAAGATGATGCTGCTGAAGATTATGAAGGAGAAAGTGTGGCACTGGCAAAAGTTAAAAAGGTGAAGAGCATGGAAGTTGTGAATCATACATATTTGCCAAAATAGAAAAAAGGTTAACAACATTGTCAATTTGTTAGTCAATCCAAACGTATTTCCAAAAAAAAATATATTAATGCTATTCCAATGCATTGGGTTAAACATGTATGCCTTTATTGTCTCCTCAACCTCCCCCAATACATTCTACATTAGTCTTTGTTGTTTTCCTTCATGTACAATTAACCAACAAGGCAAGAATGGGTTTTTTTAATGTCGATATTTGGTTCCCATAGACTTACATGGGACTTCCGGTATCGGAATCGGATATCGACGATATTTAGTGATATCGGCGATACCATTCCGATCCGATATTTTTAGATATCGAGCAGTATCGCTCAACACTAGAAAATACACATTAGTGAAAACTGGAGAAATATAACAACCAAAGATATATATTATTTTTTCAATTGGCAAAATAAAATCTATACGTCTTTCATAAACGATAATGCTTATTGTAAGGGCATATACTCATAACTTTTTTGTCTATCTATGACTATATAAAGAGATGTGTTACAGTATGTCTCAGATAAATATGTGAGTCAATTGCAAGCATTATATACTTAAATCCATTCTGCTTCTATGTATGCATCTGATTTAATTATCTATGCCATACACATGGACCGTGGCATATTGACATGCTTATGTTATCAGAATCGCTGCAAAAATCAGGTATAGTTAAGATCCAGTAAGGAACTCACGGCGTCACAAACATATGATCACAGTATAATTCACAGAAGGCATGCGTTTTCCTAAAGAAAAGACAAAGATTACCTGTAGTTGCAGGGAAAAACGTGCGCAGTGTGTTCCGAGGGATGCGGTGTGCCCGGGTTACCCAGAGAGTCTCCTTTATGCTCGTCGTGATTGCTATCATGTGACCGGTATGTGAGGTAATGAGAGCCGTAAGTGAACGCCTGGAATCTCACCACTAAACTGTGGTAGTAAAGTGAAAGTGCGCACCTGCGCTGTGGCGCTAGACTGGGTGATGGTATCCGTACATCTCTTGTTTCTGCGCACATGCGCAAAAACCGCTGTGATACAGAACGAAAACATTATATTTATAGGGAATCCGTGAAAAATATCAGAAATGCCTAGTGGCATTAGAAAAAGTAAAATAATCAAACCCCATTTTGTTATTTGTATAAGAAATCTGAGGATAACCCTGAAGTGCGTGGTGACATTACTTAAAGGGCAACCAGACCCTATTAGGTTATCTGTAGAGAAAAAAGAAAGAAAAAGAGCTCAGAATTACACAGTATATATAATGGTAAACAATTTATATACACTAAGGGGAACTCAATAGGAGACCTCATACTCCCTATTTAGACCTAGAGGTTCTAGTGTTTGCAGTGTAAAAATCCAGAAAGCTTCTCTGGTTTTTAGTTGTTTGATTCTATCCCCTCCTCTGCGAGGGATAGGTATGTGATCAATCACTTGATATTTCAATTGAGATATGTTGTGTCCTGAAGTAATGAAGTGGGCAGGGATGGGTAGCATCAGCCTTTTGCACCTTATGGTTGATTTGTGTTGAGAGATGCGGTCTCAGATATGTTGGGTGGTCTCACCCACATATCCGAGACCGCATGGGCACTTAATGAGATATATCACGTATGACGAGTCACACGTGAAATATTCTTTCACTTGAAAAATCTTGCCAGATCTGGGATGTGCGAACGTGTCGCCTCGTGTAATGTTAGAGCATTGTGAACAATGCAAACAAGGGAAAGTCCCTCTTTTGGTTGTCAAAAGGGTTTTTTGTGTGCTTCGTGTTTTCTCTGAACCTATATCCGCCCTGACCAATAAGCTCCTAAGGTTTGGAGGTCTTTTGTAGCACATGAAAGGGCGGTCTTTGCACTCGATGATGTCGGGATAAGCCCTTGTAAGAAGTGACCAGTGCCTATTTACGCACTCCTTAAATGCGGACGAAAAAGGATGGTAAGTCGTAACAAAGGGTAGTCGGTTCTGATTATGTCTGGATGTTTCAGAGTTAGTCATTGCATCAAGTGACACCAATGTCATCGGGTAAACTCTTGATAAAAATTTTTTAGTCATTTCATCGTGTCTTTTTGTTTTTTAATAGGATCAGAAACTATACGTGACACTCGATGGTGTTGAGACTTGGTTAATGATTTTTTGACATGAGGGGATGACAGCTGCTGTAATGCAGCAAGCTGTTTTTGTCTGTAGGTTTAGAGTATAAATCTATATCAACTGTCCCGTTGTCTTTCAATGTGACATAGGTGTCCAAAAAACTGATGCCTCCCTATGCTTAGACATAGTGAATGTGAGGTTCGGAATTGCATGGTTAATGTGATTCACAAACATATCCAAGGTCTGTTCATCCCCTTTCCATATCATAAAGATATCATCAATGAATCTTTTCCAGAACACTGCATGTGTCTGGAATAGTATATCATTGTAAACATTTGTCTCCTCAAATGTTGCCATAAATATGTTGGCATACGGACACGCCATGTTAGACCCCATCGCGGTGCCGGTTCTCTGTTGATAAAACTGGTCTGCGAATAGGAAAAAGCTGCGGTGCAGGACTATAGACATCGTATCAATACAAAATTGTATTTGTTGAGAAGACAAAAGAGAATATTTTGATAAAAAATGCTTAGTGGCTGTGATACCCCTGTTGTGGTCAATGCATGTATACAGACTATTAACGTCTAAAGTAACTAGTATACAATCTGATGGAATCGGGCAAGCTTCTTTCAGTTTGTTTAAGAAATCGGTTGTGTCCTTCAGATACGATAATATGTGAGTTGATAATGGGGTTAATATGCGATCAAGTGTGATTGAGAGGGGGGATAGGATAGAATCAATTGAAGCCACTATCGGGCATAATTCTCAACTAAACCTTTGATTTCGTTTTTGATATCATTAGTCGGATCCGACTAATGATATCAAAAATGAAATCAAAGGTTTAGTCGAGAATTATGCATCCTTAGGTATCATTGATTCCAAGTTACAGGAATATCTCATCAATAAATACCCGATAACGCCCGTTTTTTATATCTTGCCTAAAGTGCACAAAAACTTGACAAATCCGATAGGACGTCCGATAGTGGCTTCAATTGATTCTATCCTATCCCCCCTCTCAATCACACTTGATCGCATATTAACCCCATTATCAACTCACATATTATCGTATCTGAAGGACACAACCGATTTCTTAAACAAACTGAAAGAAGCTTGCCCAATTCCATCAGATTGTATACTAGTTACTTTAGACGTTAATAGTCTGTATACATGCATTGACCACAACAGGGGTATCACAGCCACTAAGCATTTTTTATCAAAATATTCTCTTTTGTCTTCTCAGCAAATACAATTTTGTATTCATACGATGTCTATAGTCCTGCACCGCAGCTTTTTCCTATTCGCAGACCAGTTTTATCAACAGAGAACCGGCACCGCGATGGGGTCTAACATGGCGTGTCCATATGCCAACATATTTATGGCAACATTTGAGGAGACACATGTTTACAATGATATACTATTCCAGACACATGCAGTGTTCTGGAAAAGATTCATTGATGATATCTTTATGATATGGAAAGGGGATGAACAGAACTTGGATATGTTTGTGAATCACATTAACCATGCAATTCCGAGCCTCACATTCACTATGTCTAAACATAGGGAGAGCATCAGTTTTTTGGACACCTATGTCACATTGAAAGACAACGGGACAGTTGATATAGATTTATACTCTAAACCTACAGACAAAAACAGCTTGCTGCATTACAGCAGCTGTCATCCCCCTCATGTCAAAAAATCATTACCCAAGTCTCAACACCATCGAGTGTCACGTATAGTTTCTGATCCTATTAAAAAACAAAAAAGACACGATGAAATGACTAAAAAAATTTTATCAAGAGGTTACCCGATGACATTGGTGTCACCTGATGCAATGACTAACTCTGAAACATCCAGACATAATCAGAACCGACTACCCTTTGTTACGACTTACCATCCTTTTTCGTCCGCATTTAAGGAGTGCATAAATAGGCACTGGTCACTTCTTACAAGGACTTATCCCGACATCATCGAGTTCAAAGACCGCCCTTTCATGTGCTACAAAAGACCTCCAAACCTTAGGAGCTTATTGGTCAGGGCGGATATAGGTTCAGAGAAACCACGAAGTTCACAAAAAACCCTTTTGACAACCAAAAGAGGGACTTTCCCTTGTTTGCATTGTTCACAATGCTCTAACATTACACGAGGCGACACGTTCGCACTAGTGTTGAGCGATATTGCTCGATATCTAAAAATATCGTATCGAAATTGTATCGCCGGTAGCACTAAATATCGTCGATATCCGATTTCGATACCGGAAGTCCAATGTAAGTCTATGGGAACAAAATATCGAAATTAAAAAAAAACATTCTTGCCTTGTTGGTTAATTGTACATGAAGGAAAACAACAAAGACTAATGTAGAATGTATTGGGGGAGGTTGAGGAGACAATAAAGGCATACATGTTTAACCCAATGCATTGGAATAGCATTAATATATTTTTTTTTGGAAATACGTTTGGATTGACTAACAAATTGACAATGTTGTTAACCTTTTTTCTATTTTGGCAAATATGTATGTTTCACAACTTCCATGCTGTTCACCTTTTTAACTTTTGCCAGTGCCACACTTTCTCCTTCATAATCTTCAGCAGCAGCATCATCTTTCTCATCAAATTATTCTTCATCTTCACCTTCTTAATCTTCTTCTTAAACTTCTTGCTATTCATGTTTTTGTTTACATTACTCATATTGTTATTATTAAACTAATTAATCTTCTTCATATTCAAATTCTTCATCTTCTTCCTCTTCATCTTCTTCATCATATTCTTATTTGTGACAGAGATTCCTGTACTTGTAATCTGTAAAAGTATGAATTGTTCATCCTTCCGTTCTTGCTGTCACAAAAGATTTAAATTACAACAGTATTTGTCCGTGTTCAGTTTAGCCTGCAGCAGCAGGCATTTTCCAGGGGCACCACGAGGAGGAACGGACTCACCCCCATACACTGCTTAGTCTTCTTCTGCTTAGAATTTAGAGCATATATTTTGCTCTTCATTTTGGTCTTATACTTCATGTTCTTCTGCTTTTTGATCTTTTGCTTATTGTTCTTCTGTCTCTTGTTCTGTATCTTGTAGTTTGTCTTAACCTTCTTTGTCCTGTTGGTGATCTTCTTCTGGGTAATCTTTTATTTTTTCTTTGTGATGGTGTTCAGGCTGGTTGGCTTCATGCTCGTCGTCCTTGTTGTCGTCATCTTCTTCTGGGTGGTCTTTAATGTCGTCTAATTTCCGAGAAACAGCTGACGTTACTGGAACCCTGACGGGTATCAGATGGAGCAAGAGACAATGGAAGTAACGAGGACCAGCTGACTGTGCTGGACCCCGGACGGGTAGCAGAAGGAAAAGAGGCAATGTCACAACCGAGTACCAGCTGACGTTACTGTGACACGGTTACTAAGCAGGAGGTACCTGTGCTCCAAAGCACTACCAAGGACCAGCAGACGTTGCTGGAACTCGGATACGGAGATGGAGGCACCTAGGCCAAAGGCACTGGGGAGAACCACTTGACGGTACTGGACCCCGGACGGGTAGCAGAAGGAAAAGAGGCAATGTCACAACCGAGTACCAGCTGACGTTACTGTGACACGGTTACTAAGCAGGAGGTACCTGTGCTCCAAAGCACTACCAAGGACCAGCAGACGTTGCTGGAACTCGGATACGGAGATGGAGGCACCTAGGCCAAAGGCACTGGGGAGAACCACTTGACGGTACTGGACCCCGGACGGGTAGCTGTCATGGGTGTATCGCCACAAGGATTGTCGCGATTACACACTCTGACTTCTCACAGCTGAGTTGCTGTTTCTTTGTGTTTGGTAATGAGGGAGTTAATTTTACCTAGCTCTTTGCTAAGACTAGGTCCAGCCTCGCCCGGCTGCTTTTGATTATGTTCTAATTAGATTCCTTCATATACCTGCCAGTCTGCTTGTTAGATGCCGGTGAAAGCCTTTATGTAGTCTAGCAGACTGGATCGGTTCTGAGAATACTTAAGCTAAGAGCTCCTTAGTTGTTTTTACTCTTATAGCTTATAGTTTATCTCTGAGACCTTAGGTGTTCCTACTGTGTGTGAGTGTTGTATGTAAGACTTTATTTACTTTATTTCTTGTCTTTCTTGTATGTCTTTCTGTTCATTAACCGTTACCTGTTCATTCCCTTTGGTGGTAATCAGGGTTCTTCTTAGGACTAGATTACAGTTGGCAGGGATTGATAGGAGACAGGGTTTACGCTGGTGGCCTGGACCTCTGTACCTTTAACAGTACCTCCAGGTAGAGGGATTAGTTAGGACCCCAGTTTAGGGTCAGCATAGACCCCGGTCACCCTCTAGCCGGAGACAGCGTATAACGGATTCCGTATTGACCCACTGGACTTTCTGTCAGGTAATTCTATGTTATCATATATCTATGCGCATGTTATATTGTATGTTGCCCTTTTGATATAGATTACTGTCATCACATATATATATATCTGCTATACAGCGTGACATTTTCACCGGCCCTACTAAAGATTCTCTCCAGCTGTCATGGATCCAGTAGCCCAGCTGGCCCGGCAGTTGCAGGGGTTGTCCATGGAGTTTGCAGACATTAAGTCCAAGGTTTTGTTCCCCCCGGAGCAAACCAGATCTGAACCTAAGGTTGCTCTCCCGGACAGGTTCACTGGTGGGCGGGACAAATTTTTTACTTTCCGGGAGGCATGTAAATTGTACTTTCGGCTGCGGCCTCGGTCATCTGGGAGTGAAGAGCAGAGGGTGGGAATTGTTATCTCGCTCTTACAAGGGGACCCTCAATCTTGGGCGTTCTCTATTCCTCCAGGCTCCCCAGATCTCCAGTCAGTGGATCGATTTTTTACTGCCCTGGGTCTGGTATATGATGATCCGGATCGAGTTTCCCTTGCTGAAACAAAGTTACGTAAAATACGGCAAGGAAATCGTCCAGCGGAGGAATATTCTTCTGAGTTCCGTAGATGGGCAACAGATACTCAGTGGAATGACCCAGCTCTTAGGAGCCAGTTTTGTCAAGGGTTGTCTGACAAATTAAAAGATGTGTTGGCTCAGTATGATTCTCCTCCATCACTGGAGGCTGCTATGGCCCTCGCTATTCGCATTGATAGACGAATTCGGGGAAGACGCGAGGTAACTCCGCCTCCCGTGATGACTCCACCTACTACTAAAGTCCCTTATACTGAGGTTCCCCTGGTCTGTTCTGAGGAACCCATGCAGTTGGGAGGGACATCTTTTTGTAGGAGGGAATCGGCGGTGCACCGCAAGACTAGAAGGTGTTTCTTTTGCGGGAGAGAGGGACATTTTGTTGGGGGGTGTCCATCCCGGGCCTCTTTGAGCAAAGGAGTTAACCTGGGAGTGTGTATTTCGTCCCCAAATCCCTCTCAGTTTCTCGTGCCTGCGGAGGTGGTGATTGGTACTAGAACTGAGAGGATTTCTGTTTTTCTTGATAGTGGGTCCGGGGCTAATCTGGTGGACGCTCGGTTTGCCCAGGTGCATGGTATGCAACTGAGTGTATTGGCCAAACCGGTCCCTATAGTCTCTATTGATTCTAGACCTCTCGGTCAAGGTAGCTTGGTACAAGCTGTTCATAACATAGATCTTCGAGTAGGGGCAAGACATAAAGAGCAATTGTCTTGTTATGTGTTGGAGGGTCTACCTACTCCTATTGTGTTGGGACTTCCTTGGTTGGCTAAACATAACCCAGTGATTGATTGGCAATCCGGAAAGATAAGCCAGTGGGGTGAATTTTGCAGGAATAACTGCATGAGCACGGTCATCGGTGCGGTTGTGCCTAGGACTTTGTCTCCTTTTCTGGAGGACTTTGGGGAGATGTTCTCAGAGGAGGGGTGTAAAGAGTTACCTCCTCATCGCGCATATGACTGCTCAATAAAGTTGCTTCCTGATGCCTTATCTCGTACTTTCCCAGGGGCCGGGAAGACGGATGATCCGGTTCCTATTCCTCAGGAGGGAGTTGTAGTGTCAGCTGTATGCTCTGAGCTTGAGGGGGAGGTATTGGGGGCTCAGGGGGACGCCCCGGTGGGACTTCCACGGAGACTGATAGTTCCAGATCGGTTAAGACTGAAGGTTACGGGGAACCGTTACAAACGGATGGCTGATAGGGGGAGAGTTTCTGGTCTAGATCTGAAGGTGAACGATCTAGTTTGGTTGTCTACCAGGAATATAAAATCTTAAAGTTTCCTCCTGGAGGTTGGGTCCCAGATTCATCGGGCCGTACAGGATCAGTTCCATAATTAATCCTGTGGCATTTCGTCTGGACCTCCCTCCTACATTTAAAATTCATAATGTGTTTCACAAGTCATTACTTAAAAAGTATGTGGCACCAGTCATACCGTTACCTCTACCTCCGCCTTCAGTGGTGGTCAATGATAACGTGGAATTTCATGGGTCGAAAATCATTGACTCACGTCTCAGTCGCCGATCCCTTCAGTACTTGGTTCATTGGAGGGGGTATGGTCCTGTGGAGAGGACGTGGGTCCCTGCGTCTGATGTTAACGCAGATCTATTGGTTCGGACCTTTCACACAACTCACCCGGGCAGACCTGGCCCTGAGGGTCCGGAGTCCCCTCGTAGAGGGGGGGTACTGTCATGGGTGTATCGCCACAAGGATCGTCGCGATTACACACTCTGACTTCTCACAGCTGAGTTGCTGTTTCTTTGTGTTTGGTAATGAGGGAGTTAATTTTACCTAGCTCTTTGCTAAGACTAGGTCCAGCCTCGCCCGGCTGCTTTTGATTATGTTCTAATTAGATTCCTTCATATACCTGCCAGTCTGCTTGTTAGATGCCGGTGAAAGCATTTATGTAGTCTAGCAGACTGGATCAGTTCTGAGAATACTTAAGCTAAGAGCTCCTTAGTTGTTTTTACTCTTATAGCTTATAGTTTATCTCTGAGACCTTAGGTGTTCCTACTGTGTGTGAGTGTTGTATGTAAGACTTTATTTACTTTATTTCTTGTCTTTCTTGTATGTCTTTCTGTTCATTAACCGTTACCTGTTCATTCCCTTTGGTGGTAATCAGGGTTCTTCTTAGGACTAGATTACAGTTGGCAGGGATTGATAGGAGACAGGGTTTACGCTGGTGGCCTGGACCTCTGTACCTTTAACAGTACCTCCAGGTAGAGGGATTAGTTAGGACCCCAGTTTAGGGTCAGCATAGACCCCGGTCACCCTCTAGCCGGAGACAGCGTATAACGGATTCCGTATTGACCCACTGGACTTTCTGTCAGGTAATTCTATGTTATCATATATCTATGCGCATGTTATATTGTATGTTGCCCTTTTGATATAGATTACTGTCATCACATATATATATATATCTGCTATACAGCGTGACAGTAGCAGAAGGAAAAGAGGCAATGTCACAACCGAGTACCAGCTGACGTTACTGTGACACGGTTACTAAGCAGGAGGTACCTGTGCTCCAAAGCACTACCAAGGACCAGCAGACGTTGCTGGAACTCGGATACGGAGATGGAGGCACCTAGGCCAAAGGCACTGGGGAGAACCACTTGACGGTACTGGACCCCGGACGGGTAGAAGAACGCACCCATGAAAATGTAAGTTGACAGGACGCAAGCCGTCCGCAGTTACCGAATCACACAGTCCTACAGTGGGTGCTTATCCTATTGTCACAATGGAAACCGCCTTTATTTACATATCCCACAGCACACATAGGAATCACCTAAACTGCAGGCACCATAGAGTCGGCTAACCCGAATGCAACACGACAGCACAACTTATTGGAGGATAATTGACGTTCACACTGCCAGGAAACAGCTGTCGTGCTGTAACCAGGCTGGCCAGGAGTCAGTACCCCTGCCAATTACTTACGAGCAACAAATGGCGGTGTTGTAGCCCAGGGAGTAGAGTTCAGGTGGTAGAAAGATAAAGCATAACAGGAGACATGGAAAACGTTGCCAAACAGTTATTTAATCTGAAAACGGACAGGCAATTCAGGTGAGATCCATGCCTTGTTCATTTTCAGAAAAGTAAGCCGGTCTACATTCTCTGAGGATAGTCGCATGCGACGGTCTGTTACTACACCAACTGCAGCACTAAAGACACGCTCAGATAATACACTGGCAGCAGGGCAAGCCAGCACCTCCAATGCATACTGGCTAAGCTCTGGCCATGTATCCAACTTAGAGACCCAAAATTTGAAAGGGGAAGAGGCATCTGGGAGTACACTTAGAGGGAAAGCCAAGTAGTCTGTCACCATCTTACGGAAACGTTTCTTCCTGGTGACTGGAGCCGTCTCGGATGGTGTAGACCTTGCTGGCGCTGTCACAAAACTTTGCCACATTTGTAACATACAGTTCTTGCCCTGTGCAGAGGCGCTGCTTCTGATCCCTCTTGTTGTAGAGGTGTCTACACTGCCTCGACGCACAGAGCTGCTTTGTAAAGCAGTAGCAGCAGCAGCAGCAGCCTCTCTCGGCTGGAATGTACAACAGTATGGATTGCACCAGTGTGTCTTGGTACTCCTGCATTTTACGGTCCCGGTTCACCGGTGTGATGAGGGTTTGTAAATTGTCCCGGTAGCGAGGGTCTAGGAGGGTGTACACCCAATAATCTGACGTGGTGAGAATGTGGGCGATGCGGCGGTCGTTTCTCAGGCACTGAAGCATGAAATCAACCATGTGCTGCAGACTCCCAACTGGCCAACAAAGGCTGTCCTCTGGAAGAGGCGTCATCTCTGTCTCCTCTGCATCACCCCACCCTCGCTCTACATACTGACTAGAGCGTTGTGTACCTCCCTCTGTAGGGATTTCTTCCTCCTCCATTGACTCCTCCTCCTCCTCCTCACAAAGTGAGCCCTGCCCAGCCCTTTGTGAGGAACCACGTTGCGCTGACTGTCCTGAAGGTAATTGAATTTGTGACTCCTCATCCTCCACCTCTTCCAAAACCTCTTCCTTTAGTGCTTTCAGTGATTTCTGAAGCAGGCAGATAAGGGGGACAGTCATGCTGACTAGTGCATCATCTGCACTCGCCATCCGCGTTGAGACATCAAACGCCCGCAAAACGTCGCAGATGTCCTTCATAGAGGCCCACTCAGTAGTGGTGAAGTGTGAACGGCGCAAATTGCGAGTTGATTGCGCCTGTTGCAGCTGATACTCCATTACTGCTGGCTGCTGCTCACACAACCGCTCCAACATATGTAACGTGGAATTCCACCTGGTGGGTACGTCACATATAATGCGATGTTCAGGAAGGCGAAATCTGACTTGCAGAGCTGCAATGCGCGATCTGGCCATGCTGGAACGTCGCAAGTGAGCGCACTCTAGGCGGACCTTGTGCAGCAGTGCATCAAGATCCGGATAGTCCCTCAAAAAACTCTGCACGACCAAGTTCAGCACATGTGCCAGACATGGTATGTGAGTGAGGTTGCCAAGGCCCAGAGCTGCCACCAGATTTCGGCCATTGTCACACACTACCAAGCCTGGCTGGAGATTAGCTGACAAAAACCACACATCGCTCTCCTGCTTGATGGCATCCCAGAGCTCCTGCGCTGTGTGGCTTCGATTCCCCATGGGAATTAATTTCAGTACGGCCTGTTGACGTCTGGCCACGGCTGTGCTCATATCGGTCGCAACAGGTAAGCGTTCACGGGTCCATGTGGAGGTATACCGTGACGGCTCGTGCAGCGATGATTCTGAGGAACTGGAGTAGGAGGAGGAATCAATGTGCACAGAATGGATTCCTGCAATCCTTGGAGTTGGCAGAACACGTACAGCGCCACTGGCAAGATCTGTACCCGGCTCCACAACATTGACCCAATGGGCAGTGAGGGAAAGGTATCGTCCCTGGCCATGGGTACTGGTCCACGCATCGGTGGTCAGGTGGACCCTGCTACTGACGGCGTTTAGTAGCGCATGTTTAATGTTTCCCTCGACATGTTTTTGCAGAGCAGGGACAGCTTGCCTGCTGAAATAAAATCGGCTTGGCACATTATATTGTGGGACTGCCAATGCCATAAAGTTCCTGAAACTGTCAGTCTCCACCAGCCTGAATGACAGCATTTCAAGGGACAGGAGTTTTGCAAGGCCAGCATTCAGAGCCTGTGCTCGTGGATGGTTTGCCGAGTATGGCCGTCTTTTATCCCATGCCTGTGTTACCGATGGCTGTTTTTTGTTCTGGGAGTGTGACGATGACTGTGAACTTGCTGCAGTGGGTGGAATAACAGTTTCTCTATGGACAACAGTAACCGAGGTTCTTCCATGGAGATCCTGTGAGGAAGCCGAAACAGGTGTGTGAGAGCTGGAGGTAGAGGCTCGAACATGACCTAAAGATGTAGGTGCTGCTGTAGGTTGGCCTACATCTACAGTGTGTCTTTGTAACTCAGCTACGTGCTTTGTCCGTACATGTGTCCACATATTTGTGGTATTCAGGTTCCTGCTATTTTTACCTCTTTTAACTTTTTGCTTACACAGCTTGCATTGAACATAGCAAATATCATGTACAAGTCTGTCAAAAAAGGACCACGCAGTGCAAGTCATGGGAGCGCCAATTTTGACATTTCTAAGAGAACTGCTCCCAACAGGTGCCAAACTGGAGGCTACAGGCAAGCGAGTCTGCAGCCTACCTCTCCCTCCTCTTTGTACCGTTGGGACAATCTCTTCCTCAGAGCTGCTCCCACCACCTTCCTGTTGCTCACGCCATGTTGGGTCTCGGACTTCATCATCTCCACTACCCTCTTCCAACACCTGCTGCTGTTGGATGGTCTGGGCAGCACCATGCTCCACAAAACCTGGCACCTGAGTCTCATCATCATCATATGATGCGTTCTGCGGTGTGCTGTCCATCGGCACTGGCTCACCCGCCTCTTCAGATTGAGAGAGACACAGCTGTTGCGCATCACTGCATACTCCCTCTTCTTCAAATTGCAGAATGCTGCTTGCCTGTGCCCGTGTTTGCGAGCCAACAGATTCTGAGAACAGAAGCAGAGACTCAGCTGTCTCCTGTACAGAACTCTCTGACTGCCTTGGCAATTTGACAGGCGGTGAACAGACAGATGGTTGCTCAACAGTGTTGTGTTCCTGAGAGGAGGTGGAAGGAATTGAAGTCGATGCATTGGCTGCCATCCAACCAACAACGGCTTCAATTTGTTCTTCCCGCAGCAGGGGGGCACGCCGAGCTCCAACCAAAGTGCGCATAAAGGAACGCTCACGGGGATAAATGGTGGATGCTGTGTCACTGAGGGCGGCAGCAGACACAGAATCCCCCTGTCCTCTCCCTGCTGAAACTCCACGGCCACGACCACGTGCCTTACTCACTGACTTCTTCATCTTGGTAGATTGATAAAGAAAGTCAGAAAAGTTATAAGGCCTAAGTGTGGTTATTACGCAGAGACTGAAGTGAACACTGAAACACAACTGTCCACAATCTGTGAAAGGCTACTCCTTTGTCTACTTCTATAGTGTTTGCAACCAATGTATTGGATACGGATGGAAGCGCGTCACACTAATAGATTATATTTATTTTAAATGGAATGGAGCAGAACCAATTGGAGAGAAATGAAAAGGATGAGGCACTGAGACACGCTCAGCAGAGTACAAGCAGCAGTGCTTGAACAAGTAACTGGAGCGTGATGTGCACTCAAAAAATAAAAAACACAGACTGAAGTGAACACTGAAACACAACTGTCCACAATCTGTGAAAGGCTACTCCTTTGTCTACTTCTATAGTGTTTGCAACCAATGTATTGGATACGGATGGAAGCGCGTCACACTAATAGATTATATTTATTTTAAATGGAATGGAGCAGAACCAATTGGAGAGAAATGAAAAGGATCAGGCACTGAGACACGCTCAGCAGAGTACAAGCAGCAGTGCTTGAACAAGTAACTGGAGCGTGATGTGCACTCAAAAAATAAAAAACACAGACTGAAGTGAACACTGAAACACTACTGTTCACAATCTGTGAAAGGCTACTCCTTTGTCTACTTCTATAGTGTTTGCAACCAATGTATTGGATACGGATGGAAGCGCGTCACACTAATAGTTAAATTGCATGGAGCTGCAAGAATTACACTGAAGGAAAAAAAAAATTGTCTGTGAGTGACATGTGCAGATGCCTACAGACAGCGTTGCATGCAGAGCAAACTGCAGCGTCACCTGCACTCACACACACCTTGCAGAGCTGTTAAAACAACACTGCAGGCAAAAGGAAGCTTTACACAGCGGTTGGTGCTAGCCTGCCTACAGCACAGTACACTAAATCGCAATCTCTAACTGTCCCTCAGAGTCAGCACAGCAGCGTTCTGTCCCTTACTGAATTCACAGCACAGTGACGCTAAAATGGCGGCGGCGCCTTTTATAGTGCATTCTGACATCATTTCAGCATCCAATCACAGCCATGCCATTAGTTAACATGACCGCACAGTACAGATGTGCCCACACTTCTTAGGATTCCTCATTGGCTGACTAAAATCACATTGCCTCCAAAGAATTATGGGAACTTCCGATTCGGTATTCGATAAGACGAAAATATCGAAACAATTATCGAAGGCGATAGAGCTAATATCGGCCATACCGATATTTGCATATCGTATCGCTCAACACTAGTAAGCACATCATCACATGTGTCTTTATATTGGTTCATTACCTTGACACATTCATTTTTGTAAATTGAGTCTATATGATACCTTTTCTTCACGTGTCTTCAAGTTTTGAGCTTGGTTTAACTTCTTGAATTCCGACGTTTTTCAGATTCTTGCTTCAGTCATCATGTAGTAGCCTCTCACACTTCATTTCAGTTGTCTTCCATTGGCTGCTTTTCTGCATGTATGTATGCCTAGCCTCTTTGTTAGTTTTCCATGCATTTATTTTTCAATGCCAACATTGGAAGTTGGGTATAAAGGTCCTTAGTCAGATCACGTGTCATTCTTATAAGACTTACCCAATGGTTAAGTCGAGCATGCATACAGTTGTCTGAAGTTTGCAGTCTTGCCTTCTGATTGCAGTTTCAGCCTTCATTCGCTTCTGCTAGGCTTGCAACTTCTGACTTTCTTATGTGACTTAGAGTTGAGCGATACTTTCCGATATGCTAAAGTATCGGAATCGGAATGGTATCGCCGATATCACTAAAATATCGGCGATACCCGATACCGATACCGGAAGTCCCATGTAAGTCTATGGGAACAAAATATCGCAACTAAAAAAACCCCATTCTTTCCTTGTAAACACTAAATATACACACATAGAATACATATATATATATTATACATGTCATTGTGACATATATATTACACTATATGTAATAGTTTATACACTTCTACTTTAGTAAAAATATTCCCTTTGATTCAAATTGCCGGGTAAATTGCCGGCTTCAGTGAAAAGACCAGAAGCACCCGACATGAAATGACACTTGGTGTACATAGGGTTAAACATTTCTTTTCATGTCCTTTGCTATCTAATTTGCACAAACAATTAAATCAGAATATGTGTGCAAAATTTCACACCTGTAGGGGTTAATTAAAGGTGTAAATTCGTTGTAAAAAAAACGGACTTTTTTGCTACGAATTTACACCTTTAATTAACCCCTAGAGGTGTGAAATTTTGCACACATAGTCTGATTTAATTGTTTGTGCAAATTAGATAGCAAAGGACATGAAAAGACATGGTTAACCCTATGTACACCAAGTGTCATTTCATGTCGGGTTCTGCATTTTCACAAAAGCCGGCAATTGAATTAGCGGCTATTATACTATGTAGAAGTGTATGAACTACAAATATAAATATATATATATATGTGTCACAAATTCAATGACATGTATATATATATATGAGGTGTAAAATTGCTGAAAAAAAATGCGTGGGCTCCCGCCCTATTTTCGCAACCAGACAGACAAAGCCAGTGAGTGGGGGCAGATAATAATAGCCCAGAGAGGGACCATTATTTTTGCCCCCCCCCGGCTACTAACATCTGCCCCCAGACACCCCAGGAAAGACAAATCTATAATTAGATTCCCCTTTCTGGCACTTTGCCCGTCTATTCCCATTGCCCTGTAGCGGTGGCGAATGGGTTAATATGGGGTTAAAGCCACCTTGCTATTGAAAGGTGACCTTAAGCCAGGTTAATAATTGAGAGCTGTCAATTAGACAACTATCAATTATTAATCCTATTGCATGAAATAAAAATAAAACACACACACTTTAATTAAAAATCATTTTAATGAAATAAAGACACATGTTTTTGACCATCTTTTATTTTACTGCAAAAACCATTTCCTGTAATAAAAATAAAATAAAAAAGCAAAATTATTCTTACCTATCCCATGCACAGTCAGGTCCCACGGTGTAATCCTTCAGAAAGGGTTAATGTTTACTGCAGGGACCGCAGCTAATGCTGCAGCCTCACAGTAAACCCCAAATGAATGAGTTCCTCTCCTGCCTGACAGGAGAGTAAAGGCTGGGTGTCACATAACGATACACCAGCGATCCCGACAACGATATGCACTTGTCAGGATCGCTGGTGTATCGCTACATGATCGCTGCTGAGCTGCCAAACAGGCAGCTCAGGCAGCGATCTGGGACAGCGACACTGCGGGTAACATCGCTTAAGGGCCCGTCTCACATAGCGATATCGCTACCGAGATCGCTGCTGAGTCACTAGTTTTGTGACGCAGCAGCGAGCTCACCAGCGATATCGCTGTGTGTGACATTCAGCGACGATCAGCCCCCCTGCCGGGTATCGCTGATCGTCGCAGAAATGTCAGGACCTTTTTTTGATCGCTGGTTTCCCTCTGACAGGCACGCATCGCTGCGTGTGACAGGCGGGAAACCAGCGATCAAAGGTCCTGACATTTCAGCGACGATCAGCGATACCCGGCAGGGGGGCTGATCGTCGCTGAATGTCACACACAGCGATATCGCTGGTGAGCTCGCTGCTGCGTCACAAAACTAGTGACTCAGCAGCGATCTCGGTAGCGATATCGCTATGTGAGACGGGCCCTTAAGTGGAAAGCTTAATTGATTGCTTTCCACTTTCACTTCAGGTCAGCCAGGGACACAATCAGTGACGTCAGAGGGAACTGATTAACAAAAATAGGGGTTCCCTTCGAAAAAAAAATGGCGTGGGGTCCCCCCTATTTTTGTTAACCAGCCAGATGAAGCAGACCGCTGAGGCCTGGATTTTCAGGCTGTTAAGGAGCCAAGATCCATGGACCTTGCCAGCCTGATAATACCAGGCCACAGCAGTCTGCATATCTTGGCTGATTAACAAAAATAGGGGATCCCCTCGAAAAAAATTGGCGTGGGGTCCCCCCTATTTTTGTTAACCAGCCAGATGAAGCAGACCGCTGAGGCCTGGATTTTCAGGCTGTTAAGGAGCCAAGATCCATGGACCTTGCCAGCCTGATAATACCAGGCCACAGCAGTCTGCATATCTTGGCTGATTAACAAAAATAGGGGATCCCCTCGAAAAAAATTAGCGTGGGGTCCCCCCTATTTTTGTTAACCAGCCAGATGAAGCAGACTGCTGAGGCCTGGTTTTTCAGGCTGGTAAGGATCCAATATCCATGGACCTTGCAAGCCTGATAATACCAGGCCACAGCAGTCTGCTTAGCTTGGCTGGTTAACAAAAATAGGGGATCCCCTCGAAAAAAAAACGGCGTGGGGATCCCCCCTATTTTTGTTAACCAGCCAAGTAAAATGCAGACTGCTGCGGCCTGGTATTAAAAGACTGTCAAGGCCCATGGATTTTGGCCCTCAACAGCCTGATAATACCAGGCTACAGCATCCCCACATTTGGCGCATCAAAAGATGTGCCAATTGTGGCACTTTACCCGGCTCTTCCCACTTGCCCTGTAGCGGTGGCAAGCGGGGTAATAAGGGGTTATTGTCACCGTTGATTGCACGGTGACAATAAGCCCGGTTAATAATGGAGAGGTGTCAATAAGACACCGATCCATTATTAATCCCAAAGTTATTAAATGTGTAAAAAAAAGACAAAGCAAGAAAAAAGTATTTTAATGAAATAAAAGAGACAACACAGTTTTCATTTCTTTTATTACTCTCTCATTCCTGCGACGCCATCGATCTCCTGTAAAAAAAGAAAAAAAACAAACCAACAGTATACCACCTGTCCGACGCAGTCCATAGTAACGACAGTCCCACGACGATCCAACTCTGCTACATCGCAATGACAGGCAGAGCCTGTCATCGCGACGCAGCACAGCTGATTACCTGCTTCCCCGGCGGTGACGTCATCGGACTGACTGCTTTACGGCCGCGATTACCCAGCAGTCACTGCAGTTATCGCGAGAAACTGCATGTGACCGCCGGGGAGAAGAGGATGGCGGCCATGAAGCAGTCCAGGACGTGACCGCCGGAGATCTTCTGCCAGGTAAGTGCCGCTGACTCCTGACAGACCCGACAGACGGACACTGACAGTGACAGTGACATCCCGATTCCGGTATCCGATAAGACGAAAATATCGGAACTCGGAATCGGAATTCCGATACAGCTAATATCGGCCGATACCCGATATTTGCAGTATCGGAATGCTCAACACTATTCAGGACACAACATATCTCAATTGAAATATCAAGTGATTGATCACATACCTATCCCTCGCAGAGGAGGGGATAGAATCAAACAACTAAAAACCAGAGAAGCTTTCTGGATTTTTACACTGCAAACACTAGAACCTCTAGGTCTAAATAGGGAGTATGAGGTCTCCTATTGAGTTCCCCTTAGTGTATATAAATTGTTTACCATTATATATACTGTGTAATTCTGAGCTCTTTTTCTTTCTTTTTTCTCTACAGATAACCTAATAGGGTCTGGTTGCCCTTTAAGTAATGTCACCACGCACTCGGGTTATCCTCAGATTTCTTATACAAATAACAAAATGGGGTTTGATTATTTTATTTTTTCTAATGCCACTAGGCATTTCTGATATTTTTCACGGATTCCCTATAAATATAATGTTTTCGTTCTGTATCACAGCGGTTTTTGCGCATGTGCGCAGAAACAAGAGATGTACGGATACCATCACCCAGTCTAGCGCCACAGCGCAGGTGCACACTTTCACTTTACTACCACAGTTTAGTGGTGAGATTCCAGGCGTTCACTTACGGCTCTCATTACCTCACATACCGGTCACATGATAGCAATCACGACGAGCATAAAGGAGACTCTCTGGGTAACCCGGGCACACCGCATCCCTCGGAACACACCGCGCACGTTTTTCCCTGCAACTACAGGTAATCTTTGTCTTTTCTTTAGGAAAACGCATGCCTTCTGTGAATTATACTGTGATCATATGTTTGTGACGCCGTGAGTTCCTTACTGGATCTTAACTATACCTGATTTTTGCAGCGATTCTGATAACATAAGCATGTCAATATGCCACGGTCCATGTGTATGGCATAGATAATTAAATCAGATGCATATATAGAAGCAGAATGGATTTAAGTATATAATGCTTGCAATTGACTCACATATTTATCTGAGACATACTGTAACACATCTCTTTATATAGTCATAGATAGACAAAAAAGTTATGAGTATATGCCCTTACAATAAGCATTATCGTTTATGAAAGACGTATAGATTTTATTTTGCCAATTGAAAAAATAATAGATATCTTTAGTTGTTATATTTCTCCAGTTTTCACTAATGTGTATTTTCTCATTTCATTTCTTAATAGGTGAATTATTCACATGTTGATCTCATGTCTCACATATATCTGTATTAAGACACTATTAATATGGAGAATATAATTTATTTATTTATGTGTTTTTTTATTTTTTTCTGTGTTTTTGATAGAAAAATTCCCCTTGAAAAAGGCCGAATAGGCCGAAACGTTGGGGCTTTGTACAAATTTCGTGCAGAATCTTTTACGGTGTGTGTCAATAATAAAAAATCATCAAAAGAAAAACTTTTCTTCAGTTCTTTTCCTTTGAGAGTTTTCAAGGTTTTTCACTTATATTATGGATTTTGTTCCTCTAGTAGCACCCACTATATTAGTGTGCATAGGGCTTGCTCTTAATATATGATCCTTTGACTACGTCCTGCTTATCTGTTCTGTCTATGCCCCTTGGTTAATTTGTCCCGTAGTTACCCTTTTAGGAGTTTTCCTTCACCTCCTAGCTCTCCGGGGCTTAGGCGACGCCCCCCAGCAGTCACATGCTTCAGGTCATGGTTGTCTGAAGCACACGTCTTCACTGGTGGTGCTCCGCTCCACAGGTATCTTTGGGCACAGTTTATTTACTAAGGACACACGCACTGGCTCAATGAGCAAGTGCAGTGCGATGTTCCTGACAGAAAGACAACCAGAGAAAAAAAAAATGACCCGAAAGAGAGAGATGACCAGAGAATCGAGATCTACTGAGAGAGAGAGAGCTGACCAGAGGAATTCTGGTGACTGTGGTGTAAATTACTGTACAGAGGACACTGGGGAGCAGCAATAAGGAGACTGAGGCGGCCAGAGTAAAGGTATCGTTGAAGCGACTAGTCCATAAGAGACTTGCAACCTAAAGGAGTTGTAACACTGACTCCCATTAGAGTCTGTACTATGATTGTTGCTACTGACGTACTGACTAAGTGACGACAAAGAGTAGCACAAAACTGACTATAGGACAGAGGCGTCATTACCCATCATTATAGTTTATTCCTTTGTATTATAGAGTTTTATTGTTAAAATTGTTATAGCAACTTCCACCCTCAAAAAAGAGGTGTACATTTCCGTAGTAAAATACTTTCACTCCATTTCAATAAATTGACAAACCTTCTTCATTCTTTATGCTAATCATCTAGCCTGTTGTATTAAATTAATAAATATTCTTTGGTTAAGTTACCACTGTGTTCTCACCTTCTGCTCTGTTGTATCCCAGCACCTGTTTACACAGGCCAGTCTTAACTAAGATATATGCAGGAGTAAGATGTGCCTAATTAATTAAGAGATGCATACTACTCAATGAATACGGAGCACATTCCAACTAACTTGTGCCTTCCTTAGAGTTCTACCCGTTTCATAGACAGGAATACATTTTTGGCAAAAGTAATGCCTACATTTTTATTAGTTAGACAGCAAGGCGAAATATTGCCACATGTAACCCATACTTTACATATTTTGGAGAAGCTAGTAAGGACTGGTGTGAATACGCCAAAAGTTGTACATTTTTGCTGCTTTTTAAGGTGTTTTATGCCAGAAAACTGGTGAAAACACTATAATGAATCAGGACCAAAGTTTGCCTCTTTGTGATTGATGTCCTCCTTTGTTGGCTTGCCCTCCAATTTATTGAATACCCTTAAGGTCAATCTATGATTTGGTGGACAAATCAATCTAAATCCCAAGAGCTAAAGGTGTATCTGCTTCAGTTCATCCGGTCTCCAGTTTATCTGGATAATTACCCCCTTGTTGTGAATGTGTTAGAAATGAATTCTGAGCAGAAGCTCCCTCTGGTGGTTACAAACAGTACTGAACCATTCAATGAAGATTGTGAAGATTGGCAATCAGGAGTTACAGACTGGTCTTATATAAGGGAGGTTCCCTCCCATCAGGGTTGCCGGTGATCAATTGTTCTTGTCTCAACTTTGGTTCCTGGTTCACTTGGAAGCTTGCTGAGTCTCGCCTGCATCTTCTGCTAACAGATAAGATATTTTCTGCTTTTATTTTTGTGCTTGCTTTTTGCATTTTTTCCTGCACTTCTGTGGAGGTCAGCCAGGTCCCCTCCGGGGGCTTGTGCTCCTCTCAGTTTATCTTAGACACTGTTATTTGTTCATTTGCCTTTTCCAGTTTTTTCAGTGGCTGCGACTTAGTTTTGTTACACCAGAGAACTAATTTAGGTGGTAGAGGTCGTGTGATCTCAGGTGTTTTTGCAATTAGCAGAGTTGGTATTTTTTTAGGGTTTTTTGGATTGTAGTAAGTGTCCTTCCTATCCTTTTCTTTCTAGGAAGATGGCCACGTTTTCTCATACTATTTTCTGTCTGTGTCTGTATTTCCTCTTGTCTAACCGCCATTACATGTTTGGGGGCTTCCTATGTTCTTTGGGGATCTGCTCCGGGGCAGATAGCTTTCCTCTTTCTATCTTTAGGTGTAGTTAGCCTCTCAGGCTGTGATGAGGCGTCTAGGACCAACGTAGGTATGCTCCACGGCTGCCTTTAGTTGTGGTGGTTAGTCAGGGTACTGCAATCCAGTAGATTCCAAACTCTCTGGTGTATTGCCGTTTTTGCCTGCTCTCCTCAGCTACCAAATTATAACAGTATCACCGGCCAAACATCAGGTGGTGGTCCTCACGGACCATAAGAATCTGGTTTATCTGGAATCAGCCAAGCGACTTAATCCTAGACAGGCCAGGTGGGCCTTGTTTTTCACACATTTTAATTTTGTGGTTTCCTTTCTTCCTGGCACTAAGAATGTTAAGGCGGATGCCCTCTCGAGGAGTTTCCTTGCGGACTCTCCTGAGTTATCTGATCCTGCTGCTATTTTGAAAGAGGGTGTAGTTCTTTCCGCCATCTCGCCCAATTTGAGACTGGCTCTGGAAGGGTGTCAGGAGGATAAACCAGAGTGCTGCCCTATTGGGAAATTGTTTGTCCCAGACCAGTGGAAAAAGAGTGTGATGTCTGAGATTCATTGTTCCGCGTTGGCCGGTCATCCCGGAATTTTAGGTACCAGAGACTTGGTTAGTCGGTCCTTTTGGTGGCCTACTTTGTCTCGTGATGTCCGGGAATTTGTGCAGTCCTGCGGGACTTGCTCTCGCTCCAAGCCTTGCTCTCGCTCTAGTGGTTTGTTGATGCCATTGCCTGTGCCCAAGAGACCATGGACCCATATCTCTATAGATTTCATTTCCGACCTCCCTGTTTCTCAGAGAATGACCGTTATCTGAGTGATTTGTGATAGGTTTTCCCAAATGATACATCTTGTGCCATTACCTAAGTTGCCTTCCTCCTCTGAATTGGTGCCTTTGTTCCTTCAGCACGTGGTTCGGTTACACGGCATTCCTGAGAACATTGTGTCTGACAGAGGAGTCCAGTTTGTTTCCAGATTTTGGAGGACTTTTTATTCTAAACTTGGTGTTCAATTGTCTTTCTCCTCGGCTTTTCATCCTCAGACCAATGGACAAACTGAGAGAACAAACCAGACATTGGAGACTTATCTGAGATGCTTTGTGTCTGCTGATCAAGATGACTGGGTCTCTTTTTTGCCTTTGGCTGAGTTTGCTCTTAATAATAGGGCTAGCTCTGCCACTTTGATGTCTCCATTTTTCTGCAATTTTGGGTTTCACCCTCGATTTTCTTCGGGACAGACGGAGGCTTCTGTCTGTCCAGGTGTTGACTCTGTTGTGGAGCGTATGCAGCAGATTTGGGACCAGGTAGTGGAGAGGTTGTCCCTCTCTCAGGAGAGGGCCCAGCGGTTTGCCAACCGGCATAGGACTGATGGTCCTCGGTTTGAAGTGGGGGACTTGTTCTGGTTGTCCTCAAGAAATATCCCTATGAGAGTTGCATCTCCTAAGTTTAAGCCTAGGTTCATTGGACCTTATAAGATCTTGGAGATTCTTAATCCTGTTTCCTTTCGGTTACTTCTTCCAGGGACATTTAAGATCCATAACGTGTTCCACAAGTCCTTATTGAAGAGGTTTGTCGAGCCAGTGGTTCCTATGGCTGCGCCTCCTGACCCTGTTTTGGTTGAGGGCAATCTGGAGTATGTGGTTTAGAAAATATTGGATTCTCGTTTTTCTGGACGGAAACTCCAGTATTTGGTTAAGTGGAGAGGTTATGGTCAGGAGGACAATTCTTGGGTGTTTGCTTCGGACATCCATGCTAGGAGACTGATCCGTGCGTATCACAGAGCTCATCCTGACCAACCTGGTTGCCCAAATGATGGTTCGGTGACCCCTCCTGAAGGGGGGTACTGTTGTGAATGTGTTAGAAATGAATTCTGAGCAGAATCTATCTCTGGTGATTACAAACATACTGAACCATTCAATGAAGATTGTGAAGATTGGCAATCAGGAGTTACAGACTGGTCTTATATAAGGGAGGTTCCCTCCCATCAGGGTTGCCGGTGATCAATTGTTCTTGTCTCAACTTTGGTTCCTGGTTCACTTGGAAGCTTGCTGAGTCTTGCCTGCATCTTCTGCTAACAGATAAGATATTTTCTGCTTTTATTTTTGTGCTTGCTTTTTGCATTTTTTCCTGCACTTCTGTGGAGGTCAGCCAGGTCCCCTCCGGGGCTTGTGCTCCTCTCAGTTTATCTTAGACCACTGTTATTTGTTCATTTGCCTTTTCCAGTTTTTTCAGTGGCTGCGGCTTAGTTTAGTTACACTAAGAGAACTAATTTAGGTGGTAGAGGTCGTGTGATCTCAGGTGTTTTTGCAATTAGTAGAGTTGGTTTTTTTTTTAGGGTTTTTTGGATTGCAGTAAGTGTCCTTCCTATCCTTTTCTTTCTAGGAAGATTGGGCCCCAACGTTTGCTCATACTATTTTCTGTCTGTGTCTGTATTTCCTCTTGTCTAACCGCCATTACATGTTTGGGGGCTTCCTATGTTCTTTGGGGATCTGCTCCGGGGCAGATAGCTTTCCTCTTTCTATCTTTAGGTGTAGTTAGCCTCTCAGGCTGTGACGAGGCGTCTAGGACCAACGTAGGTATGCTCCACGGCTGCCTTTAGTTGTGGTGGTTAGTCAGGGTACTGCAATCCAGTAGATTCCAACCTCTCTGGTGTATTGCCGTTTTTGCCTGCTCTCCTCAGCTACCAAATCATAACACCCCCTATTCTTAATGTCATTTTAAGCAAGCTTATAAACAGCAAATGAGAGTTGGCAGGAACTTTTGTTCCCAATTTTCCTCGATGTAACCAGGCCAGCAATCTCCCTACTAATGAGCAAAACTCTTTTTTGATGGGTGATTTTATTTTTTTATGTCCATAAATAGCATCGTTATAGGCAGTACATGACTCTGTTTAAGCTGGTGATAACATATACTATATGGGTAGAATAAACGATCTTATTAGAGATCATTCGATCCCCATCTTTGCACATCGGCTTATGTAGACTGGCCGGTAAACAACAGTTGAACAGCTTCAATATTGTCAATTAGCACCGGTTACTAGCCGTAAATCAGCCAGTGGAAATGGTTATTCAAAGCAAATCAAAGGGAACCTGTGAGTATCTAACCTAACTAAGAATTACCAACCAGCTCAAATTTATCCATTTGTAGTCCTCTCTCTGGTTATCTCTGAAAGCTCCCAAGTGCCACCCCAACAGTAGATTCTATAATCCCGTTCTCTCACCCATCCCATCCTATAATCATTCTACTTTCAGAGAATTTTTGATGCTGTGAAATATTAGTCTGGTTTCATCGACCCACTTCTGGCATTCGGCTTCTTTTATAATAATTAGCAGGGCCATCACCTTCCTGCTATTTAGGGAATGAAACCATTACCCGTTCTACAGAAATGTTATGATCTACTAAAATTTGTAATCTTCTGAAATGTACAGCTTCTCTGTAAGTCATTTTCTATTCCTTATTTCTGTGTTTTATTCAAATTTGATTTCTCCTTTATACTCATATTTTCAATTTGTTAATAAATGGAAATTACACATGGAATCCACTCACAGAAACTCAATGTTTTTAAATTTGATCCCCTTGCACAAGAGGTACCTTAATACCTTAACCTCGTATGGCTGAGGCCAATGTATTTCCACCTTTGCATTTTTTTACTATGTACAGTAACTTGAAAAAGTATTCTACTCCATTAACTTTTCCACAATTTTCACTTTACACCCAGAAACTTAAATATATTTTATTGAGATTTTATGTGATACCAGCACAAAGTAGCAAGTATTTTCTAATTATTTTTAAAAATATAAATCAGAAAATTGTGATGTGCATTTGTATGCAGCCCCCTTGTATTAATACTTTGCAGGACCATCTTTTGCTAAAATTACTGCTGTAAGCATTTTGGGGCTATCTCTACCAGCTTTGCACATGTAGATGCTGAAAAAAAATTTGCCCATTCTTCTTTGCACACCATCTCTTACTCAGTGAGATTGGATGGAGACATCTGTGAAAAGCAATTTACAAGTCTTGTCACAGATTTTCAATGGGATTTCAGTCTGGACTGTGACTGGGCTGTTCACACACACATGAATATGCTTTGATATAAACCATCCATTGTAGCTCTGGCAGTAGGGGCTAGAAGGTGAACCTACGCTCCAGTCTCAAGTCTTTTGCACTCTCTAGCAGTTATTTTTTCCCAGGATTGCCCTATTTTTATCCCCATCTATTCAAAATCCATCTATGTTCCCCTTCCTGAACCAGACTGCAGAGTTTATTCTTACAAATATCAGTAGGATTAGCAGCCACTCGCTTATAAGTGCTATTATCATCCAAAATCAAATACCGTATATACCCATGTATAAGCCGAGATTTTCAGCCCATTTTTTAGGGCTGAAAGTCCCCCTCTCGGCTTATACGCGGGTCAATACGGGGGTCGGCGGGGGAGGGGGAGCGGGGGTGTCGGATCATACTCACCCCTCCGCCGGCGCGGTCTCTAGAGCCCCCCTGCTTCTCCCACGATCTCCGGCTCCTTCCTGCAGCGGTCACATGGCACCGCTCATTAAAGTCATGAATATGCACATATTCATGACTTTAATGAGAGGTAGCACGTGACCGCTGCAGGACTGAAGAGCTGCTGAGAGCGCCGGGAGAAGAGGAGAGGCTGCAGGGACGCGCGGCAGATGGGTGAGTATATGCTATATTTACCTGTCCCCCTGCCACCTTTGCACGCTGCTCCCTCGGTCCTGGCTGTGAATGTTCAGGCAGAGGGCGCGATGATGTCTTAGTGCGCTCCCCGCCCCCTGCCAGATCATTCACAGCCAGAGGAGTCAGACCGAGGGAGCAGCGCTGCGGTGCAGAGAGGACAGGTAAATATCTCAGGTGCCGGGATCCTGAGCGAGCGGTGACACCGGCACCTGTCCCCCATAGCACGCCGCTGTCACCGCCTGCTCAGGACACCGGCACCTGGCCCCCAGCAACGAGAGGGAGTATGTCATTTTTTTTGCAGCAGCATATGAGGCCTACACTATGGGGCATAATTGTGCAGCATATGGGGCATAATATGGAGCATATGGGGGCATAATATGGAGCATATGGGGGCATAAGCTGTGGAACATATGGGGCATAATCTGGAGCATATGGGGGCATAATCTGGTGCATATGGGGGCATAAGATGTGGAACATATGGGGGCATAATCTGGAGCATATGGGGGCATAAACTGTGGAACATATGGGGGCATAATCTGGAGCATATGGGGGCATAAACTGTGGAACATATGAGGGCATAATATGGAGCATATGGGGCATAATCTGGAACATATGGGGGCATAATCTGGAGCATATGGGGGCATATGCTGTGGAACATATGGGGGCATAATCTGGAGCATATGGGTTCATAAGCTGTGGAACATATGGGGGCATAATATGGAGCATATGGGGCATAATCTGTGGAATTTATGGGGCATAATCTGGAGCATATGGGGGCATAATCTGTGGAACATATGGGCATAATCTGGAGCATATGGGGGCATAATCTGTGGAACGTATGGGGGTATAATCTGGAGCAAATTGGGCATAATCTGTGCAGCATATGGGGGCATAATCTGTGGAGCATCATATGGGGGCATAATCATTTTTCACCCTAGGCTTATACGCGAGTCAATAAGTTTTCCCAGTTTTTTGTGGCAAAATTAGGGGGGTCGGCTTATACACGGGTCTGCATATACATGAGTTTATACGGTAATCATAATTCTCATACACTGCAGCATCAATTACCACAACACAGGCACTCTTGTCAGATTTTCTAATAACTCGAATTTTTAACAAAATCCTTGTGAGCAGCCATGTCAAGAAGGAGCTTTCTCAAACCCTGCAGAAATAACACTCCTGAAGATAAAGGTGTTTCCAAAATGTGAATACAATGAGATTTTTTCTCTTTTTCATGGAGTACATTTTCCATCTCGACTTATTATTTATCTGTGTAATTATAGATATAAAATGTTCCATCCATTCTAAATATTACCGTATCCTCTTGAATAATCAGTGAAAGCCGGCACATTAGGTCTTCGGAGAAGTACTCCGCTTGGTTGACAAGAGCTTCTTTTAGTACGTCATATCCGCAAAGCACAACCATCTTCTGGTCCTATCGTTATACTGAACACTGGGCCATACGTCTTAGCGAGCTGCAAAAGTAATAATAAGAGTTAAAGATGAGCAGGATCTTTTGAAATTTGGAATCTTCAGCAAAGCTGCTCCAAATATTTCACTCTTAATGTTGCAAAACCTCCTTTTGCACAGAAAATATCTGTAAAACACTCAGCGGTCTCCTAGGACTGTACTGACACCTTTCGAGCTCTATAATGCAAAGAAATTTTAATGTCTATTTGACCTCAACTTATTTGGTCAAAGAAAACGGATGGTAACTGAGGGTAACCAACATCCTATTTAACAACACTCTGCAGTATCAAACTTTTAAAGCTACTTAAATTGTAAAATCAGAAAATTATCCCTTTATGGGGGGCGCCATTGCCTGGCTCACTTGTGCGTATACATAGGTGGTGCAAACAGAAGGAGCCATGACTTTTTCACAGGGGTGGTGAAAACTTTGTTCCTGTTTGGGGAGTATCAAACATTTATTTCTTTGATAAATTTAAAATCAATAGCTTTTTTTTTTTAAATTTTGCCTTATATACAAGTGATTGTACATATACAGGAAAAACTGTTTCTTAACTTTTTTTCCTGTAAAATGAAATTTCTTGTGTGTTTTGGAATGTCTTTTGTCACTCTTTAAAATGGCGTAAAAGTGTGAGACCATTGTTTTAGCAGCGATCTGGGAGTCAGAGATTCTTCCAGGGGCCTTTACCATGCTGTTCTCTTTCCATTTAGCACTTTTCCCATCCATTCCAACCTTCTCACTGCTCCCCAGACCTCTTTATTGGGTCTGCAAGAAAAAACGCTCTGCTTTCCCATTGACTTCCATTATATTCATAACTCAAAGCGAACATGCGAATATTAGGAATGCTTAGTTCAAACAACAAGCACTCGAGCATTTTAGTGCTTGCTCATTCCTAGTAGCCAGCAAATTTTTTTTTTATTTGAAACCAACAAAATTTTACACAAACCCCACCGTCCTCTCACTAGTTGCTGGTTCCTGGCTCTCCAGTCTGCAGTCCCCAAGAACCCCAGCAGTTAAAGGGAATCTGTCACCCCAAAATAGCCATATCAGATAAAGATGTGGCTGAATAGTGCGTCCCATAACTAAGCTAACGGTGGGTATCATATATCATGATACCCCCGTTTTCAGATCAAAATACCTTTGTAAAGTTGGTGATTGTAGGTGTCAATCACTGCAGTCAGGTCAGGAGGGCAGCGATTTTCATGTCCTCCCCGCCCCCACTCTCGTCATCTGTTGCGTTACGCCATCTGTGAATACCACAGACGGCGTTAGGTTCCCGCAATTGCGCAATTCAAAATCCCGGCGCATGCGCAGTATGCTTTGCCCAACAGTGGGCAAAGCATAAAATGAGTACAGCGCATGCGTTAGTCTTTCCTTGCCCCGGAAGTAGTCCAAGGCAAGCAGTCATTTCGGGGCAAGGAAAGACTAGCGCATGCGCTGTACTCATTTTATGCTTTGCCCACTGTTGGGCAAAGCATACTGCGCATGCGCCGGGCCGGATTTTGAATTGCGCAATTGCGGGAACCTAACGCCGTCTGTGGTATTCACAGACGGCGTAACGCAACAGATGACGAGGAGCGGGGCGGGGGAGGACATGAAAACCGCTGCCCTCCTGACCTAACTGCAGTGATTAACACCTACAATCACCAACTTTACAAAGATATTTGGATCTGAAAAGGGGGTATCATGATATATGATACCCACCGTTAGCTTAGTTATGGGACGCACTATTCAGCCATATCTTTATCTGATATGGCTATTTTGAGGTGACAGATTTCCTTTAAGGCTGTGACATGGCTTAGGGTCTCGGTGGTTCTGGGAAAGCAGACGGTTCTGGACCACATGCTACTGCCACCTCCACTGTCAGCTTGGTCTGGCTCCAATATTTCTCTGATTGCTCTCCCAGGAGTCATGCGGTAGTCTGCCATCTTTGTCACCTTGTCTTCCACTATGCACATTATACTGTAAAGTTTACTCATTTATTAAAGAAAGGATTTTTTAAAGCTCTTTTGGAGTGTTATATACCACTGAAATTTACCCTACAGGACGTAATACTGTATGGATGAGTTATTGAATCCAGATACATTTTCTTAACGCTTTTTTGGAAGGTTATATGCCTCTGAAATGTAGCCCTCTGAAATAATACTGGACGGATGATTAATTGAATCCAGATTAGTGTTGAGCGATACGATACCGCAAGTATCGGGTATCGGCCGATATTAGCTCTATCGGCCTTTCGATACTTAGTTTCGATATTTTCCATATATCGTATACCGGAATCGGAAGTTCCCATAATTCTTTGAGAGGCAATGTGATTTTAGTCAGCCAATGAGGAATCCTAAGAAGTGTGGGCACATCCTGTACTGCTGCGGTCATGTTAACTAATGGCATGGCTGTGATTGGATGCTGAAATATGTCAGAATGCACTATAAAAGGCGCCGCCGCCATTTTAGCGTCACTGTGCTGTGAATTCAGTAAGGGACAGAACGCTGCTGTGCTGAGCTGAGGGACAGTTAGAGATTGCGATTTAGTGTACTGTGCTGTAGGCAGGCTAGCACCAACCGCTGTGTAAAGCTTCCTTTTGCCTGCAGTGTTGTTTAACAGCTCTGCAAGGTGTGTGTGAGTGCAGGTGACGCTGCAGTTTGCTCTGCATGCAACGCTGTCTGTAGGCATCTGCACGTGTCACTCACAGACTCTTTTTTTTTT
>JARQOD010000005.1:5030286-5091486 GCA_033576555.1 Oophaga sylvatica | reverse complement strand
CCGCACTGTGACAAACCCCATAGACTTCCATGGGCTCGGCTTGAGTACCCCATTGCCCTGGTAATCACAATTTGTGGTGGCGGGTCGACACACTCCCTGTGCTCCTCCCATGAAACAGACTGTTCCCTGTGCCCTCCCAGTAACAGACTGTTCCATGTGTCCTCCCATTAACAGATGTCCCTGTGCCTCCCATTTAACGATGCTCCCTGTCCTCCCCCATGTTCACAGACGCTCCCTTGTCCTCCATGTTACACAATGCTTCCTGGCCCTTCCATGTTACACTGCTCTCCCGTCCCCCTTCCCATGTTCACAGACTGTCCCTGGCTCCTCCCAGTACACAGAATGCTCCCTGTGCTCCTCCCATAATACACAGACTGCTCCCTGTGCTCCTCCCATGTTACACAGATTGCTCCTGTGCTCCTCCCACGTTACACAGATTGCTCCCTGTGCTCCCCCGTTACACAGACTGCCTCCCTGTGTCCTCCCATGTTACACAGACTGTCTCCTGTGCTCCTCCCATGATACACAGACTGCTCCCTGTGCTCCTCCCATGTTAACAGATGCTCCCCGTGCTCCTTCCATATTACCAGACTGCCCTTTATGTTCCTTCCCTGTTACACAGACTGCTCCCTGCCTCCTCCAATGTACACAGACTGCTCCCTGTTGCTCCTCCCATGTTACACAGACTGCTCCTATGCCTTTCCATATTACACAGACTGCTCCCTGTGCTCCTTCCATATTACACAGACTGCCCTTTATGTTCCTTCCATGTTACACAGGACTGCTCAGTGAGCACCTGCCATGTTACAGACTGATCCCTAGCCTTTCCATATTACACAGGCTGTTCCCTATGCTCCTCCCATGTTACACAGATGATCCCTGTGCTCTTCTATGTTACACAGACTGCTGCCTATGCCTCTCCCTATTACACAGAAAAAATATATCGTAGCACTACTGTGAGGGTGCACAAGTAGGGTCCAACCCAAATACTATAGGAAAAGAAGACTTGGCACTCAACTTACGTGCCTACAGAATATGACGCGCACCACATTGGTGGTACCAGGGCTATGGGGTACTCGGAACCGAGCCATGGAAGTCTATGGGAATGTCACTGGCAAGCAGAGCTCGGTCCGTGGCCCTGGCGGTCATGCAATGGGGGAATATTTACAGGGGATTGTAGTTATAGTAATTCGTGACGCCCCTGTGGTTTCTGATCTGATGACCAGCGCTGCAGGGTAGATCTCTGAGGGGATGTTATGGCAGCTAGGTGTTAAGTCCCCCACGGTGGGACTGGTCCCTCAAGTCTATGGTGGTATGCAGGGTGCAGATAAGAATTCAGTCACACACAATGCAGTCTCTTTCATACCTTTACTTGTAGATGTTTCAAGCAGGTATATCCCGGGGAGCTGGTCAGGTTGGAGAATGCACATTCAGGGAATTGTTGAGCAGGTTAGAGACCTCCTTCTCCTTGTAATGTGTGTGAGTACAAACTTGCATAAAGTCAAGTGCAACTCTCTCAATAGCACTACGCCCGGCCAACATTGTGGTGGAGCCTTCTAGTGCGAGAACTAAGTCTATGTGGCGGTACCTGCCAACTCCTGTTCTGCTGACCCCGGTTACGTATCGGCACTTGGGGCTACCTTCTGCGACTTGAAGTCCAGCAAGGCCTCCGGTTTTCTTATTACTAACTTGAAGTACTAGCAATGCTTCGGACCCGGTTCGGTTAAACTGAGTGAAGGTGATCTGTCACCGAAGTCACTCTTCCTTTCTCACTCGCCTGTCGCCCTGCCCTGCCTTAACATAAGCACGTGTAGCAATGGTATCAAGGTCAGCTTTCCTTCAGTGCTTACTGACCTGTTCTCAGTTGGCTCGTTGGTATAAACTGCCGTGATTCCTTTCTTCCTTCCTTCTTAGACCCCACTTCGAGTGACTATCAGGAACTTTCTGTCAACTGATTTCAATGCACGCTCTGAGAGTCACTTTCCACCTTCTAGGAACACAGGCAGCTTGTTCTGAGTAGCAGGTTAAGGGGTAGCTCTGACTAGGCAAAAGATTACACTTCAACCCGTAACTAGCCTCCACTTCCATATCAGAAGAGCTACACAAGCTCTGTGTGGATTCAGTCTTCTCTCCTCCCCCAAGACTAAAAACTGATCTGTCTCTGGACTGAAACAGAAACTAAACTGAACTTCTCTGTCCAAAGACAGGAACTTGAATGACTCACTAATTGCTACGTCACACTACTAAATAGTCTGAAATGCCTCTAGTGGCAGTGTTGGAAAGTATGTGATGTGAATGATTATCAGGCTTACAGTACTTCTTGTGCATTTTCAGGAGACATGTGTGCCTTGCGCAGCTGGGCCACACATCCCCCCCCCAGTTAAACTCAGCACTCCCGGGCTGAAATAGAAAAGAAAAACATTTTTGTTTTTGCATATAACATCAACATAATAAACTCATCCCTTGCGGGAGGTAAGACTCTGAACGTTACAATTTGTACATAGATCAGTAGAAATTATCAAAATACTTTTTCAATAATTACATACAGTATAAGACAAGATTCTTGTGGGGGACCCGCCCAAAAACCTCCCACGTGGGTCCTGGGTGGGCTGCAGGACTTCTGAGCTGCAGACCTCACTCTAGGCCACACCATACGGGTTTTTCTTCAGAGGTAGTTTAGGTTTTATGTAAAACCAAATGGGGCACCGAAGTACGAACTATTTACAATAAAGTTTTTGGGCTGGCAAAGTCCACAGCCACGCAGTCCTTTGCATATGAAAACACATTTCAAGTAAAATCACATTAGCATGTAAACATTATCATCATATAACTTTCTCAACAAAATGCAATTCTCTTCATAACTTTGTACAATTAAGTAAACCCTGTCTGGGTATACTAGACTAGTTTGCTTAGGACTATCTTTGGTACCGAATAGGTAACCTTCCCTTCGTTGTACGTACTGACCTACGTGGTGTGGTGTCAAGTATAGTAGTCTCTAGCCTATCTGTTCTGCGTTCCGCAACTGTAAATACGACTCCACCTCTTAGGGATCTGGCAAGCATGCTAGCGACTGGGCGATGCGGTTCTGCTCCGCCAGGGGATTCCACTTCTTGTGGTGCTGCTTCTTGTGGTTCCGCTTTTGGGGTTCCACTGGTTGAGGTTCTGCGGAACAGGTCCTCCTGGAACTGACTCTACTGGCAACAATTGGTTGCGACTGGAGAGTAGAGATTCTTCTTGCGGTTGATAAAACTGCAGCCAGGAATGATTACAGCTTCTCCCACTCTGGGCCAATTGCAGGTAAATCTCCCAAATCTGTATGTATGACGCTTCATCACTTCTTCCTGATTAACAACAGGTTCTTCCTCACAAAGCTTTAATGGGTCCGGACACACACTTTAGATGATCTCTAGACACAGTTGCAGTCGTTTTTCCTCCATCCTTGCTAATGGTACAGGTTTTCTGTTATCAAATTTGGAATTTTGCACGACATATGGCTCTTGTTCACACTGATCATCCAATTTGTGCATTCTTCTTTTTCTTTTTAGCACAATTTCTCCAGGCATAAAAGGCTTAGCTGGTGCACTTTTGTTGTAGTTCTTCTCTTGCTTTTCCCTTACTTTATTGAGACTATTTCCACGCAGGCTTGTACTCTCCTGTACTGTTCTGTCGGTTCGTGTCCCATCTTCAGCAATGTCATCAGCCTCTGGTTCTACCACACCAAGTTCCCAAATCATTGGCAGCTTTCCTGGTCTTGCTCGCATAAGGTAGGCTGGAGTGCAGTTGGTGGAACTTACCGTATGTGGTTGTACAGGTCGACCAGGTCAGGTAACAAGTCTGGCCACCGATTTCTTTCTTCCAGTGGTACAGATTTCAGTAAATCAATGACAATGTGATTCATCTTTTCACAAAGGCCATTGGTTTGAGGGTGGTACGGTGTTGTCTGATCTTCTTACACCCATACAAGTGACAGAATTCCTTTTAAAAAGTTCAGCTTCAAAGGCAGGACTTGATCAGTTAACACCTGCTCCGGATACCGTGTGGTCTGCAGAAACGCTTGGAAGGTCTTTGCTGCTGTCTCTGCTGTCAGATCTTTGACAGGGGCGACCACCAGAAATTTGGAATAGTGATCCACCATGGTCAGGGCATATGAGTATCCCGACCTGCTTGGTGACAACTTGACATGGTCCAAGCCACGATCTCCAAGGGACGAGTCGTCTGGATTGGCTGCAGGGGTGCTTCTGACTACAGTAGTCTTTTGTCTGAGGCCACAGGGTCCACTGTTCCGGCACCACTCTCGATGGAGCTGCGCATCCCTACCCAGTAGAACTGACACTTCAACAGGGTCTCCAGCTTTTTCCAGCCAAGTGTCCCGCTTGATCGTGGTAGGCTTCTAACACCATTTGGATGTCTGCTCTAGGTACCACTATCTGCCAAACCATCTCATTGGGTCCTTGGGTCGACGTATCTCCTGCAAACTTCTCACGGTAGATGAACAACCGGCTTCTCCGTTCCAGGTGCTTTGCTGGGTATAGGTGCATCTTTCTCCAAGGAGGAACCTTCCTGTCTTATCAGCTCCTTGATCGGTGACCACTGGATCGCTGTCCTGAGTCTCCTTCCAGCTGTGATGAGGTAAAGGTTTAACGTCTTAAACCCCACCCGCTTCCTGTAGGCTCGTTGCTCATGGATCATCCATTTTTGTGGAATGCAGGTAGCTCAATCTCTCCAGGTCATCCGATTCTTCCTCCGTGTCGGATTCATGCGGCATTCTGGACAAGGGTCAGCGTTGGCATTTTTACGGCCGCTGTACTTGATGGTAAATTGATAGCTCGACAGCCGAGCCATCCAACGTGCTCATGGCTCCCAGCTTGGCTGTTCCAAGTTGTGTCAAGGGGTTTATTGTGTGTACGCAGTGAACTTGCTGGAGGCTAGGTAATGCTTGAATCTTTCTGTAATGGCCCAGACCAGTGCCAGGAAACTCCAACTTGAAGCTGCTATAGTTTTCTGGGTTTCTCTCAGTTGGCTGGAGCTTCCTGCTTGCATATGCGATTGACTAGTGTTGAGCATTCCGATACCGCAAGTATCGGGTATCGGCCGATATTCGGTTATCGGAATTCCGATACTTAATTCCGATACTTTTCAATATCGTAACCGGAATCGGAAGTTCCCATAATTCTTTGAGAGGCAATGTGATTTTAGTCAGCCAATGAGGAATCCTACGAAGTGTGGGCACATCCTGTAATGATGCGGTCATCTTAACTAATGGCAGGCTGTGATTGGCTGCTGAAATGATGTCAGAATGCACTATAAAAGGCGCCGCAGCCATTTTAGCGTCACTGTGCTGTGAACTCAGTTAGGGACAGAACGCTGCTGTGCTGACTCTGAGGGACAGTTGATATTGCGATTTTGTGTATTACTGTGCTTGAGGCAGGCTAGTTTACCAACCGCTGTGTAAAGCTTCATTTTGCCATGTTGTTTTAACAGTTTCTGTGCAAGGTGTGTGTGTGACAGTGCAGGTGACGCTGCAGTTTGCTCTGCATCCACCGCTGTTTGTAGGCATCTGCACGTGTCACTTTTTTATTTTTTTTTTATTTTATTTAGTTGATTGGTGCAGCTCCATTATATTAGAAAAAAATCAAATCTATTAGTGTGACGTGCTTCCATCCGTATACAATACATTGGTTGCAAACACTATAGAAGTACAGAAAGGAGCTTTTCACAGATTGTGGACAGTTGTGTTTCAGTGTTCACTTCAGTCTGTGTTTTTTACTTTTTTGAGTGCAGATCACGCTCCAGTTACTTGTTCAAGCACTGCTGCTTGTACTCTGCTGAGCGTGTCTCAGTGGCTCATCCTTTTCATTTATCTCCAATTGGTTCTGCTACATTCCATTTAAAATAAATCTAATCTATTAGTGTGACGCGCTTCCATCCGTATACAATACATTGGTTGCAAACACTATAGAAGTACAAAAAGGAGCTTTTCACAGATTGTGGGACAGTTGTGTTTCAGTGTTCACTTCAGTCTGTGTTTTTTACTTTTTTGAGTGCAGATCACGCTCCAGTTACTTGTTCAAGCACTGCTGCTTGTACTCTGCTGAGCGTGTCTCAGTGGCTCATCCTTTTCATTTATCTCCAATTGGTTCTGCTACATTCCATTTAAAATAAATCTAATCTATTAGTGTGACGCGCTTCCATCGTATACAATACATTGGTTGCAAACACTATAGAAGTACAGAAAGGAGCTTTTCACAGATTGTGACAGTTGTGTTTCAGTGTTCACTTCAGTCTGTGTTTTTTACTTTTTTGAGTGCAGATCACGCTCCATTACTTGTTCAAGCACTGCTGCTTGTACTCTGCTGAGCGTGTCTCAGTGGCTCATCCTTTTCATTTATCTCCAATTGGTTCTGCTACATTCCATTTAAAATAAATCTAATCTATTAGTGTGACGCGCTTCCATCCGTATACAATACATTGGTTGCAAACACTATAGAAGTACAGAAAGGAGCTTTTCACAGATTGTGGACAGTTGTGTTTCAGTGTTCACTTCAGTCTGTGTTTTTACTTTTTTGAGTGCAGATCACGCTCCAGTTACTTGTTCAAGCACTGCTGCTTGTACTCTGCTGAGCGTGTCTCAGTGCTCATCCTTTTCATTTATCTCCAATGGTTCTGCTACATTCCATTTAAAATAAATCTAATCTATTAGTGTGACGCGCTTCCATCCGTATACAATACATTGGTTGCAAACACTATAGAAGTACAGAAAGGAGCTTTTCACAGATTGTGGACAGTTGTGTTTCAGTGTTCACTTCAGTCTGTGTTTTTTACTTTTTTGAGTGCAGATCACGCTCCAGTTACTTGTTCAAGCACTGCTGCTTGTACTCTGCTGAGCGTGTCTCAGTGGCTCATCCTTTTCATTTATCTCCAATTGGTTCTGCTACATTCCATTTAAAATAAATCTAATCTATTAGTGTGACGCGCTTCCATCCGTATACAATACATTGGTTGCAAACACTATAGAAGTACAGAAAGGAGCTTTTCACAGATTGTGGACAGTTGTGTTTCAGTGTTCACTTCAGTCTGTGTTTTTTACTTTTTTGAGTGCAGATCACGCTCCAGTTACTTGTTCAAGCACTGCTGCTTGTACTCTGCTGAGCGTGTCTCATGGCTCATCCTTTCATTTATCTCCAATTGGTTCTGCTACATTCCATTTAAAATAAATCTAATCTATTAGTGTGACGTGCTTCCATCCGTATACAATACATTGGTTGCAAACACTATAGAAGTACAGAAAGGAGCTTTTCACAGATTGTGGACAGTTGTGTTTCAGTGTTCACTTCAGTCTGTGTTTTTTACTTTTTTGAGTGCAGATCACGCTCCAGTTACTTGTTCAAGCACTGCTGCTTGTACTCTGCTGAGCGTGTCTCAGTGGCTCATCCTTTTCATTTATCTCCAATTGGTTCTGCTACATTCCATTTAAAATAATCTAATCTATTAGTGTGACGCGCTTCCATCCGTATACAATACATTGGTTGCAAACACTATAGAAGTACAGAAAGGAGCTTTTCACAGATTGTGGACAGTTGTGTTTCAGTGTTCACTTCAGTCTGTGTTTTTTACTTTTTTGAGTGCAGATCACGCTCCAGTTACTTGTTCAAGCACTGCTGCTTGTACTCTGCTGAGCGTGTCTCAGTGGCTCATCCTTTTCATTTATCTCCAATTGGTTCTGCTACATTCCATTTAAAATAAATCTAATCTATTAGTGTGACGCGCTTCCATCCGTATACAATACATTGGTTGCAAACACTATAGAAGTACAGAAAGGAGCTTTTCACAGATTGTGGACAGTTGTGTTTCAGTGTTCACTTCAGTCTGTGTTTTTTACTTTTTTGAGTGCAGATCACGCTCCAGTTACTTGTTCAAGCACTGCTGCTTGTACTCTGCTGAGCGTGTCTCAGTGGCTCATCCTTTTCATTTTATCTCCAATTGGTTCTGCTACATTCCATTTAAAATAAATCTAATCTATTAGTGTGACGCGCTTCCATCCGTATACAATACATTGGTTGCAAACACTATAGAAGTACAGAAAGGAGCTTTTCACAGATTGTGGACAGTTGTGTTTCAGTGTTCACTTCAGTCTGTGTTTTTTTACTTTTTTGAGTGCAGATCACGCTCCAGTTACTTGTTCAAGCACTGCTGCTTGTACTCTGCTGAGCGTGTCTCAGTGGCTCATCCTTTTCATTTATCTCCAATTGGTTCTGCTACATTCCATTTAAAATAAATCTAATCTATTAGTGTGATGCGCTTCCATCCGTATACAATACATTGGTTGCAAACAATATAGAAGTACACAAACGGGCCTTTCACAGCTACTGAACATGGGTTTTTAATTTTTAACTAAAATATGTATTTTTTCAAATGACACAAATATAAGTAATGTTGAAGAGGAATAGTCCTACATCCATTGTTTGCACAATATTACAGGTGTACATCATGTCCCTTAATCACAATGTATTATTATATTTACTTGTATGCTTTATTTAAAAGCCAAGAACACAGAAGGATAACCTTCGCACTGCAGCTGTTGTCAAGTTCAACCCACATTATGCACTTCCAACATTGCAGCATTTGAGGCATGATGTGAGTTGGATTGGTCAAAGTTATGGAGTGAGAAGGTTCACCATCAGTACCCTATAGCATAAGTATGCTTTTGTGTTAGCATTTGTGTTAGACATGTGGATATCTGCCATAATATGTCACAATTATTTAGTTACAGATTTGTTACCAACACTAATCATTGAATGGTTTTAAATTTGACGTTTCACTTGTTTACAGCTTAGAAATAAGGGTGTAGCCTGATATCTATGTGTAGCACTAGCCACTTTAACATGTCATGTTTTTTTCAACATGTGTAGCTAGGTAGCAGTAATTTTTGCCGGACACACAGCAGGGAAGAGCAGGCGTTACTGAACCCCACTATCACTATAGCTTGTGTATTGGTCTGTGGACACGACACTTCTGAGCAGCAACTGGCAGTGTTGTAGCCCAGGGAGTATAGCTCAGGTGGTAGAAAGATGAACATAACAGGAGACATGGAAAACGTTGCCAACCAGTTAGTTAATCTGAAACCGGACAGGCAAATTCAGGCGAGATCCATGCCTAGTTCATTTTCAGAAAAGTAAGCCGTTCTACATTATCGTAGGATAGTCGCATGCAACGGTCTGTTAGTACACCACCTGCAGCAGTAAAGACGCGCTCCGATAATACACTGGCAGCAGATCAAGCCAGCACCTCCAATGCATACTGGCTAAGCTCTGGCCATGTATCCAGCTTAGAGACACAAAACTTGAATGGGGAAGAGCCATCTGAGAGTACACTGAGAGGGCAAGACATGTAGTCTGTAACCATCTTACGGAAACGTTGCCTCCTGCTGACTGGAGCCGTCTCGGATGGTGTAGACATTGGTGGCGCTGCCACAAAACTTCGACACATTTGGAACATACTGTTCTTGCCCTGTGCAGAGGCGCTGCTTGTGCTCCCTCTTGTTGCAGAGCTGTCTCCACTGCCTCGACGCACAGAGCTGCTTTGTAAATCAGTAGCAGCAGCAGTGCTCTCGGCTGGAATGGAGAACATTATGGATTGCACCAGTGTGTCTTGGTACTTCCGCATTTTACGCTCCCGGTTCAACGGTGTGATGAGGCTTTGTAAGTTGTCCCGGTAGCGAGGGTCTAGGAGGGTGTACACCCAATAATCAGACGTGGTGTGAATGTGTTCGATGCGGCGGTCGTTTCTCAGCCACTGCAGCATGAAATCAACCATGTGCTGCAGACTCCCAACTGGCCAAGAAACGTTGTCCCCTGCAAGAGGCGTCATCTCCGCCTGCTGTGCATCACCCCACCCTTGGTCTACATACTGACTAGAGCATTGTCTACCTCCCTCTGGAGCGATGTCTTCCTCCTCCATTGACTCCTCCTCATCCTCCTCACAAAGTCCTTCAAATACATATAAATTTACAAAATTTAAAACTCAAAATTTAAAAACTTTGTATCATAATTCTGTAACATCAGTTTATGGAAACACAATAGCATTACAAAAGGATAGACAAAAAATGTACATTATGTGCTTTGTAAATACATTAAAAGTTTGTAATGGTTATGAAAATATAGACAGCGACTCTGGAGGTTCAATTGTTGATACAGCATGGTACTTTGAAAGTCCTCCAGCCCTTTGTGAGGAACCACGTTGCGCTGACTGTCCAGAAGGTGATGGAATTTGTGACTCCTCATCCTCCACCTCTTCCAAAACCTCATGCCTTAGTGCTTGCAGTGTTTTTTGAAGCAGGCAGATAAGGGGGACAGTCAGGCTGACTAGTGCATCATCTGCACTCGCCATCCGCGTTGACTCATCAAACGCACGCAAAACGTGGCAGATATCCTTCATAGAGTATTCGCCACTCATTACACTGGCAGTGGCTGCCCATTCATTATAGGATCCAATTCTAATTACTGGTTCTCACCAACAAAGCTCTCCACAGCGCAGCACCCCCCTACATCTCCTCCCTTATTTATATTTATCGGCCTAACCGACTGCTGCACTCTGCAAACGACCTTCGACTAACCTCTGCACTAATCCGTACCTCCCACTCCCAACTCCAAGACTTCACCCGCGCTGCGCCAATCCTCTGGAATGCTCTACCCCAAGAAATTAGGACTATCCGCAATTTGGATGGTTTCAGGCGCTCCCTCAAAACACATTTGTTCACAGTGGCCTATCACATTCACTAATCAAAGTCATTGTATGTGTAATTCTGTGTGTGTAGCCCATTCACTATCTCCATGCATCCCTCACTTCCTTAAAATGGCTGGACCATCATTGTAAAAACACCATTGTATATAAACACCTGTACTTTGTATCTCCCACACCTCATTGTAGATTGTAAGCTTTCACCAGCAGGGGCGGCTGATTTTGCTTTAATTATTGTATTGTTAACGTTGTTACTTATGACTCGTGTTTTGAAACTGTTAAACTGTAAAGCACTGCGGAATATTATGGCGCTATATAAATAAATAATATTATTATTCTTATTATAGAGGCCCACTCAGTAGTGGTGAAGTGTGAACGGCGCAAATTGCGAGTTGACTGCGCCTGATGCAGCTGATACTCCATTACTGTTGGCTGCTGCTCACACAACCGCTCCAACATATGTAACGAGGAATTCCACCTGGTGGGTACGTCACATATGATGCGATGTTCATGAAGGTGAAATCTGCGTTGCAGAGCTGCAATCAGCGATCTGGCCATGCTGGAACGTCGCAAGTGAGCGCACTCTAGGCGGACCTTGTGCAGCAGTGCATCAAGATCCGGATAGTCCCTCAAAAAACTCTGCACGACCAAGTTGAGCACATATGACAGACATGGTATGTGAGTGAGGTTGCCAAGGCCCAGAGCTGACACCAGATTTCGGCCATTGTCACACACTACCAAGCCTGCCTGTAGATTCTCTTCCAAAAACCACACGTCGCTCTCCTGCTTTATGGCATTACAGAGCTCCTGCGCTGTGTGGCTAAGATTCCCCATGGAAATTAATTTCAGGATGGCCTGTTGACATTTGGACACGGCTGTGCTCATATCGGTCGCAACAGGTAAACGTTCACGGGTCCATGTGGAGGTAGACCGTGACGGCTCCTGCAGCGATGATTCTGAGGAACTGGAATAGGAGGAGGAATCAATGTGTACAGACTTGATTCCTGCAATCCTTGGAGTTGGCAGAACACGTACAGCGCCACTCGCAAGATCAGTACCCGGCTGCACAACATTGACCCAATGGGCAGTGAGGGAAAGGTATTGTCCCTGGCCATGGGTGTTAGAACCCTCTTGTTAGGTTTTGTTTCAGTTTGCTGGTCACATGACCTTTTTTCCCTATTTAGTCTGGCTCCGCCCTTCTGGCTTTGCTTGACTTCATTGTATTATCTACTGTTAAGCTAGCCGGGTGCTTAGGTGCCTTAATCTGTCAGTTTTGCTTGATGTTAGGAATCCAAAGTATTTATTTTTCTGTTTAATTATCCATGCTACAATTTATGTTAGGAGGTGTCCACCTTTTCTCACAGTCCCTAGATCTTGTAGGGATTACTCCCTCGCAACTATAGGTCTTCGTTCACACTAGATGAGGACTTTAGCGGGTCTGGTCGCAGGATCAGGTTCCCCGTTACATCGTAGGGATTCAGCTTAGTTGTATTGTAGGGACAGAATTCCCTTCTTTCCTTACTGGTTGTAGCAGATCATAACAATGGGTACTGGTCCATGCATCGGTGGTCAGGTGGACCTTGCTACTGAGGGCTTTTAGTAGCGCATGTTTAATTTTTCCCTCAACATGCTTTTGCAGACCAGGGACGGCTTGCCTGCTGAAATGAAATCGGCTTGGCACATTGTATTGTGGGATTGACAATGATATTCAGTTACGGAAACTGTCTGTCTCCACCAGCCTGAATCACAGCATTTCAAGGGACAGGAGTTTTGCAATGCCAGCATTCAGAGCCTGTGCTCGTGCATGGTTTGCGGAGTATGGCCGTCTTTTATCCCATGCCTGTGCTACCGATGGCTGTTTTGTGGCCTGGGAGTGTGAGGATGACAGGGAACTTGCTGCTGTGTGTGGAATAACAGTTTGTCTCTGGACAACAGTGGCCGAGGTTCTTCCATGGCGATCCTGTGAGGAAGCATAACCAGCTGTGTGTGAGCTCGATGAAGAGGCTTCAACACAACCTGAAGATGTAGGTGCTGCTGTAGGTTGGCCTACATCTCTAGTGTGTCTTTGTAACTCAACTACGTGCTTTGTCCGCACATGTTTCCACATATTTGTGGTATTGAGGTGACTGACACTTTTAGCTATTTTTAATTTTTAATTACACAGCTTGCATTTCACATAGCAAATATCATGTGCAAGTGTGTGAAAAAAGGACCACGCAGTGCAAGTCCTGGGAGCGCACGTTTTGACTTTTGGAAGACAACTGCTCCGAACAGGTGCCAAACTGGAGGCTACAGGCAACCGAGTCTGCAGCCTAACTCTCCCTCCTGTTTGTACCGTTGGGGCAATGTCTTCCTCTATCTTCCTTCTATCACTAACCATTTCTCTAGGCCTCTCCCAGCTTTCAACCAAAGTACTGGTTCTCACCCACAAAGCTCTCCACAGTGCAGCACCCTCCTACATCTCCTCCCTCATTTCTATCTATCGGCCTAACCGACTGCTGCGCTCTGCAAACGACTTTCGACTAACCTCTGCACTAATACGTACCTCCCACTCTCGACTCCAAGACTTCTCCTGCTCTACGCCAATCCTCTGGAATGCTGTACCCCAAGAAATTAGGACTATCCACAATTTGCATGGTTTCAGGCGCTCCCTCAAAACACATTTGTTCAGAGCGGCCTATCACATTCACTAATCAAAGTCATTCTATGTATTCTGTGTAAGTGTGTGTGTGTCTCTAGCCCATTCACTATCTCCATCCCTCAGTCCCTTAAGATGGCTGGAACATCATTGTAAATGCACCATTGTATATAAACACCTATACTTTGTATCTCCCCCATCTCATTGTACATTGTAAGCTGTCACGAGCAGGGGCGACTTATTTAGCTTAAATTATTGTATTGTTAACGTTGTTACTTATGACTTGTGTTCTGAAACGGCTAAACTGTAAAGCGCTGCGGAATATGATGGCGCTATATAAATAAATATTATTATTATTCCTCTGAGCTGCTCCCACCACCTTCCTGTTCCTCATGCCATGTTGGATCTTGGACCTCATCATCTCCACTACCCTTTTCCAACACCTGCTGTTGGGTGGTCTGGCCAGCACCATGCTCAACAGAAACTGGCACCTGGGTCTCATCATCATCAGATGCGTTCTGCGGTGTGCTGACCATCGGCACTGTCTCACCCGCCTCTTCAGATTCAGAGAGACACAGCTGTTGCGCATCACTGCATACTCCCTCTTCACATTACAGAATGCTGCTTGGCTGGGCCCCTGTTTGCAAGCCAATAGATTCTGAGAACAGAAGCAGACACTCAGCTGGCTCCTGTACAGAACTCTCTGACTGCCTGGGCAATTTGCCAGGCGGTGAAGAGACAGATGGTTGCCCAACAGTGCTGTGGTCCTGAGAGGAGGTGGAAGCAATTGAAGTCGATGCATTGGCTGACATCCAAACAACAACGGCTTCAATTTGTTCTTCCCGCAGCAGGGGGGTACTCCGAGCTCCTACAAAAGTGCGCATAAAGGAACGCTCACGGGGAAAACTGGTGGATGCTGTGTCACTGGGGGCCGCAGCAGCCACAGAATCCTCACGTCCTCTCCTGAAGAAACTCCACGACCACGTGCCTTACTCCCTGCCTTCTTCATCTTGGTAGATTGATAAAGAAACTCTGAAAAGTTATAAGGTCTAAGTGTGGTTATTCCGCAGAGACTGCAGTGAACACTGCACACAACTGTTCACTACCCAATGCGTCTCAGCAGGAAGGCAGTCTGTGCGTCAAAACAAAGGCACAAGCATACATCCATGTACCCTGTTTATAAAGCTATATAAAAAAATTATGTAGTAGTGACGCACACTTTATTGAGGTACAGTATTACATCGCCATTCACCATCTGTGGCTATGCAGTCTCATCTATATATACCTTATCTATCTGTTGTCATGCTTCCAAGTCGACAGTCACAGTCAGCCATAAATAGCAATTTTCACTATGCACTATGCACTTTTGAAAGGTTATGTTTGTTAATAAAAATGATTATTGCCACATATTATGAGTATTACATGATGGAAATTGTATAATTTTGTATAAAATATTTAGTGACATTATTCAGCAAATGGAACATTTTAGTAATATCACAGATAACTTGTAATGCTGATGATGTTTTGAAGTCAGACATTCATTGTCTATACAATAAAAATGGTGTACATACTGTTACTTATCCATCATTAATGGATTCAGATATGTACTTGTATGCTTTTATGTACAACCGTATAGCAGATTCCTTAACTAATTTATTTTGTGGTTTGCATTGCTGTTCAACATGTTAATGTATGTGTTTATGTTTGTCAATTCTTTATTTATCTAGATATTAGTTTAAATGAAATCATCATCTTATGGTAGTAAAGGTTATCTTTCTCTTGTTTGAAGTATAGACATTTAAAATTGACAGGTAACAAGGAAATTACTTGATCTAGTATTTAAACATCCTCCTTGACCCTGGGCTCCAACACCGCCAGTTGTTGCTCGGAAGTGCTGTTAGCACAGTCAACACTTGCTCCTGTGTTACTGGGGTTCAGTAACGTCAGCTGGTCCTCGGTTGTGCCATTGGCTCTTTTCCTTCTGCTGCCCCTCCGGGTTCCAGCACAGTCAGCTGGTCCTCGTTACTTGCATTGGCTCTTGTACCTTCTGCTACCCGTCCGGGTTCCAGTACCGTCAACTGGTTCTCCGCAGTGCCTTTGGCCTAGGTGCCTCCATCTCGGTATCCGAGTTCCAGCAACGTCTGCTGGTCCTTGGTAGTGCTTTGGAGCACAGGTACCTCCTGCTTAGTAACCGTGTCCCAGTAACGTCAGCTGGTCCTCGGTTGTGCCATTGGCTCTTTTCCTTCTGCTGCCCCTCCGGGTTCCAGTACCGTCAACTGGTTCTCCGCAGTGCCTTTGGCCTAGGTGCCTCCATCTCGGTATCCGAGTTCCAGCAACGTCTGCTGGTCCTTGGTAGTGCTTTGGAGCACAGGTACCTCCTGCTTAGTAACCCTGTCCCAGTAACATCAGCTGGTCCTCGGTTGTGCCATTGGCTCTTTTCCTTCTGCTGACCCTCCGGGTTCCAGCACAGTCAGCTGGTCCTCGTTACTTCCATTGGCTTTTGTACCATCACCAACAGGACAAAGAAGGTTAAGACAAACTACAAGATACAGAACAAGAGACAGAAGAACAATAAGCAGAAGATCAAAAAGCAGAAGAACATTAAGTATAAGACCAAAATGAAGAGCAAAATATATGCTCTAAATTCTAAGCAGAAGAAGACTAAGCAGTGTATGGGGGTGAGTCCGTTCCTCCTCGTGGTGCCCCTGGAAAATGCCTGATGCTGCTGCAGGCTAAACTGAACGCGGACAAATACTGTTGTAATTAAAATCTTTCGTGACAGCAAGAACGGAAGGATGAAAATTCAGAGTTTTACAGATTACAAGTACAGGAATGTCTGTCACAAATAAGAATATGATGAAAAGGATGAATAGGAAGAAGATGAAGAAGTAGAATATGAAGAATAATAACTGTTTAATAAGAACAATATAAGTAATGTTAACAAAAAGATGAATAGCAAGAAGTTTTAGAAGATTAAGAAGGTGAAGATGAAGAATAATTTGATGAGAAAGATGATGCTGCTGAAAATTATGAAGGAGAAAGTGTGTGAAAAGTTAAAAAGGTGAAGACCATGGAAGTTGTGAAACAGACATATTTGACAAAATAGAAAAAAGGTTAACAACATTGTCAATTTGTTCGTCAATCCGAACGTATTTCCTAAAAAAAAAAAATTAATGCTATTCCATTGGATTGGGTCAAACATCTATGCCTTTAATGTCTCCTCAACCTCCCCCAATACATTCTACATTACTCTTTGTTGTTTTCCTTCATGTACAATTAACCAACAAGGCAAGAATGGGTTTTTTTTAATTTCGATATTTTGTTCCCATAGAATTACATGGGACTTCCGGTATCGGTATCGGGTATCGCCGATATTTTAGTGATATCGGCGATACCATTCCGATTCCGATACTTTAGGATATCGGAAAGTATCGCTCAACTCTAGCGATGACTTTTTCTTGGCCATTCTGCTTCTGACTGAGGACAGCTCCCAATCCTTCGTTACTGGCATCAGTGTACAGCAGGAACGGTTGGCTGTAATCAGGGTAGGCCAAGATTTCATCGCCTGTCAGGATCTCTTTCATCTCTTTGAATGCCTCAGCTTGTTCTTTACCCCAGTGGAATGGAGGATTTCTGCTCTTGAGGGGTTGTCCTACCAGGAGGTCCTGCAGAGGCACTGCTTTCTTGGTGTAGTCTTTTACAAACCTCCGGTAGTAACCTGTCAGTCCCAGGAACTGGCGCACCTCCTTGAGATTCTTCGGCTCCGGCCATTTCTGGATGACCGTGACCTTCTCGGGGTCCGGCGCTACTCCTTCTGAGCTGACAATATGTCCCAAGTACTGTACCTTTCGTTTGAGCAGATGGCACTTTGAGGGCTTCAGTTTCATCCCATACTTGGACAGTGACTCGAATACCTCTGCCAGGTGCTTCAGATGATCCTCATACGTCTTGGAGTACACAATTACGTCGTCCAGGTACAGCAACACGGTTTCAAAGTTGAGATGTCCCAGGCAGCTCTCCATCACTCTCTGGAATGTTCCCGGGGCACTGCTGAGTCCAACCGGCATTCTGTCAAACTCACAGAGTCCCATTGGGGTGGTGAAAGCTGTCTTCTCCCGATCCTCCTCAGCCACAGCTACTTGCCAGTACCCACTAGTGAGGTCGAGGGTGGAAAAGTAGTTAGCAGTTTTCAAGCAGCTAAGGATTCCTCAATGCGTGGTAATGGGTATGCATCTTTATGTGTTATGCGATTTACTTGTCTGTAATCTACACACATTCTCATGCTTCCATCCTTTTTCTTAACTAGGACTAGAGGTGCTGCCCAGGGACTACAACTATCCCTTATCACCCCGGCTTCCTTCATGTCACGCAACATTTCCTTAGCTTTCTGATAGTGTGCTGGAGGTATAGGCCTGTACCGCTCTTTGATGGGAGGATGACTGCCTGTAGGGATATGATGCTGTACTCCCTTAATTGTCCCAAAGTCAAGTGGGTGTTTGCTAAATACCTGTGCGTACTCCTGTACCACCCGTAGTACTCCTGTTTCTGGTGGGCGGAAGTGGTGTCTGTCCCGACATGGAGCTGCTGACACCAATCCGCCACCTGGGTTGCCGGGTCATTATCCTCCGCTGGTTGGCGGGAGGCTAAGGACTCGGTTGTGAGAATAGAGTTGTTATCTACGGTATGTAATTTAGCAACAGTGGCATAACGTGGTAAATTTACTTCATCTTCTCCCCAGTTGAGAAGTCGTACTGGTACTCTCCCATTTCTTACTTCCACTACCCCTCTAGCAGTCAAGAGTGTAGGTCTGTGCTCTGAACGATGGGGCTCTACTACTGCTTGGTAGTTCTGTCCTCTCAGACCTATTGCTGCTCTACACCATATTAGCATTTCACTCATTGGGGGTATCACAATGGGGTTCGGGTCCGTTACCCGTACATTACCAATTTCACCATCTGTAAGCTACGCTTGCTGCTGGCACATCAGGGCCCGGATCTCCCTCTGGATCACTCCCTTTTGCTTTGGCTTGGCAACTTCAGCGAGCTGTTGGAGCAAAAACACAACTTCTCCCAGACAGTTACTAATTATGTTAGTACCTAAAACCACATTTAAGCCATTTTCCTCATTTACAGTCTTTACTACTAAGAGTCCCTGATCCTTCAGCTCCACTCTGCCCACCTTTACGTCCACGTTTTTGGCTCCGAGTATTTCAACAGGGAGACCATTAGAGGCGTACACCGCAAAGTCAGGGCTCGGGGGCTGGAGGCTGTCCATGGACCAAAACTTATTATAAAGGACATCAGGTATGATGGTCACCTGAGATCCAGTATCCAGCAGTGCAGGGATTGCGATCCCGTCCAGGATGATGGACAGGTAGGGTCTTCCTCCCACAAACCTGCGGTTCCAGTCTAAGGGGCCTGATGAGTCTACTCCTGGGTGTTGGCCCTCGGACCCAGGATCTGCTCGTTTAAAGAACACTGTTGGGCCAGATGACCTTTTCTGTTGCAACGGTAGCAGATGATCTCTCGGCGAGGATGGTGCTGATCAGGGGTCGCTCCTGGGGGTGGCGTTGTCCTCCTCCGGTGAGGCGACGTCCTCCATTTCCTCCGATTCATCCAAGGGACATCCTCTGGGCAGTCGGCTAGCAGGATCTTTCCTCCTTCTTCCTTCCGCAGTTGCAGGGCACTCATCACAGTGGCCAGGTTTTTAGTCAGCTGGCGCACTTCTGAGCGCAGACAGTCCAACTCAGTAGGGGCGCCACCTGCGTTTTGGCTTCTGCTACCAGCGGGGAAAAGGTGGATACTGCCGGCTTTAGAGTGGCTTCCCCCGGGTGATATTGAGTTGCCACCTCAGGCTTTTCCAGGGGCCGCAGTCCTTTTATAGCCATATCTTTAAGGGCATCAAAGGTTGCATCAGGATGATCCAAGGACCACCAATTCACAGTCCTTCTTTCAGCTTGGGACCTCAGTCCCCGTACAAACTGTTCCTTCAGCATTTTGCTTTCATCAATGGCACTTATAGGGTTAACCTGTTTGAGAGCTCGCAGGTCCCCTGTAGTCGGCAGGCGTAGTCCCTAATACTGTCATCTGGTCTCTGAGAGCATTGGTAAAACGCCATCCGGAGATCTGTTTCAGTGCGGTCCTCAAAGATAGTCCGTAGCTTTAAGAGATTCGCAGGCACTGGCTCCTGGTCTGCAGTGATCCAAGTCTCTACTTCCCTTTCTGCAGCACCAGCTAATTGCCCTATTACCACTGTAGCTCTTTGCTTCTCTGTCATTGGGTACATGTCCATTATACTGCATATTTTCCGTTTGAACCCTGACAGGGTGTCTGGCTCGCCGCTGTACTGAGGGAGCCACTTCGCTCCAGGCATGTATGGGAGCGTTAGCGGTATTATCGAGACCACCGGACCAGGTGAGGGGCCCACATTTCCATCCTGCGCTACAACGCCAAGTGGTAAATCATTGGGGGCGCCGGCCGGGGCCGCGCTGTCTGCTGGCTGCTGCGACATGTTTGCGCCCCCCCTAGTTAATCGGAGCCTACCTTCTCCAAAGGCTGCAGCTCTACAGACACAGCGGTGCAGACAGGACCTGAGTCGCTGGCGCTCTGATGTCAGAGCGTTCACTGAAGCTCTCCACAGGACCTGCCGCCGCGTCAGCGTTGGGGGCGTGTCCAGGAATCAGCACGCTTTTTCAGGTATGCCCACAAATGCACGCCCACCTTCTTCACCAGCGCCTCAGGGCGCGAATATGGCGGTAAAATGGCGAAAAATGGCGCCAAAAGTGACAAAAACGCTACACAGTCTTTTTGCACAAAACAGTTCAATAGGCACACAGGACTCACAAATTGTAAGCTTCTGATCCTGTTCGTGACGCCAAAGATGACGCGCACCACATTGGTGGTACCAGGGCTATGGGGTACTCGGAACCGAGCCCATGCAAGTCTATGGGGAATGTCACTGGCAGCAGAGCTGGTCCGTGGCCCTGGCAGTCATGCAATGGGGGAATATTTACAGGGGATTGTAGTTATAGTAATTCGTGACGCCACCTGTGGTTTCTGATCTGATTGACCAGCGCTGCAGGGTAGATCTCTGAGGGGATGTTATGGCAGCTAGGTGTTAAGTCCCCCACAGGTGGGACTGGTCCCTCAAAGTCTATGGTGGTGATGCAGGGTGCAGATAAGAATTCAGTCACACACAATGCAGTCTCTTTCCATACCTTTACTTGTAGATGTTTCAAGCAGGTATATCCCGGGGAGCTGGTCAGGTTGGAGAATGAACATTCAGGGAATTGTTGAGCAGGTTAGAGACCTCCTTTCTCCTTGTAATGTGTGTGAGTACAAACTTGCATAAAGTCAAGTGCAACTCTCTCAATAGCAACTACGCCGGCCAACATTGTGGTGGAGCCTTCTAGTGACGAGAACTAAGTCTATGTGGCGGTACCTGCCAGACTCCTGTTCTGCCTGACCCCGGTTACGTATCGGCACTTGGGGCTACCTTCTGCGACTTGAAGTCCAGCAAGGCCTCCGGTTTTCTTATTACTAGACGTGAAGTACTAGCAATGCTTTGGACCCGGTGTCCGGTTAAACTGAGTGAAGGTGATCTGTCACCGAAGTCACTCTTCCTTTCTCCACTCGCCTGTCGCCCTGCTCCCGCCCTTAACATAAGCACGTGTAGCAATGGTATCAAGGTCAGCTTTCCTTCAGTGCTTACTGACCTGTTCTCAGTTGGCTCGTTGGTATAACTGCTGTGATTCCTTTCCTTCCTTCCTTCTTAGACCCCACTTCGAGTGGCTATCAGGAACTTCTGTCAACTGATTTCAATGCACGCTCTGAGAGTCACTTTCCACCTTCTTAGGAACACAGGCAGCTTGTTCTGAGTAGCAGGTTAAGGGGTAGCTCTGACTAGGCTAAGATGATTCACTTCACCCGTACTAGCCTCCACTTCCATATCAGATGAGCTACACAAGCTCTGTGTGGATTCAGTCTTCTCTCCTCTCCCTCCAAGACTAAAACTGATCTGTCTCTGACTGAAACAGAAACTAAACTGAACTTCTCTGTCCAAAGACAGGAACTTGAATGACTCACATATGCTATGTCACACTACTAAATAGTCTGAAATGCCTCTAGTGGCAGTGTTGAGAAGTATGTGATGTGAATGATATCAGGCTTTACAGTTACCTTCTTGTGCATTTTCCAGGAGACATGTGTGCCTTGCGCAGCTGGGCCACACAAATACTTTCTTATAAGCAGTCAGATTGATGAAGGTCCATGTTGGACCGAAACGTCTACGCTTGTTTTGACTGCAATAAAATTGAAAATTCTTCATCCATCATTAAGTTGAGTGCCAAGTCTTCTTTTCCTCTCCCTATTACACAGACCACTCCCTATTCTCCTCCCACGTTACACAGACTCCTGCCTATACCTTTCCATGTTACATAGACTGCTCCCTGTGCTCCTCCCATGTTACACAGATTGCTCTGTATACTACTCTTATGTTATGAATGTAGTGGAGGTAGAGCATGTGCACCTCCATTACACTCAGGATGCTGCTGCAGAGCTCCATTCTCTGCACTACCAGCGGTTGGACCCTCAGCAATCAATTATTCTCTATCCTGTGGACAGAAAATAAAAATAAGTTATTTAAGGAACTTTTTAACTCCATACAATTTTAATTTACTCCTAAATATGCTCCTTACTTTGAATTTCAGGATATTTCATCATCAATAGAAGGGCCCATCTCATGGTGGCAGCAGATGTCTCTATTCCAGCAAACAGTAAGTCCGAAACAAGAGATGTTAGGTTCTTATCATGAAAATATAACTCAGGATCTGGCTTCTCCTGCAATGCACAAAATATGAAATATATCAGGGAACACTACAAACACATAGATAGAAAGCATGAAGAATCCTGGAATAAAATACAATAAATCACATTCCAAAGTTATGTCCTCTGCTAATAAAAATGCAAATTTGGACGGGATATTCTTCACCATTTCTTATTACATGAGGCCTAACTTTGGAATAGAAGAGCACATAAACAGAAAAACTGTTCCAGAATCAGTAGAGCGGCACCAACTGGAAGAGACGCTCAGTTTAAATAAATACAAAAATACAGTGAAAATGGGACAGGGGTCAGAGACCAAAATACATATGAAGGAAGAAGGGCACACTGAATAGGAGAGGGGGATGCAGTATGCTAGCTAGAACAAAATTAGCATGATATTAATTGCACATGGCCCAATCGGCCTATATTGGCGGTATCTATATCCAAACACACAGTTAACATAGCGATACCATCATGCTTAAAGCTAAGTGGATAAAGGTCAATCACAATTATAAATCCAAACAGCATACATATCATCTCCCAAAAAGCCCTTAATATCAGTATGAATAGCAAGTAATAATATAATAAAGGCATACAATATCAGTAGTAATGCTCAGAATAAATACCTGCGTATGCAAAGTGAATAGGCGTCCACAGCGTGCCCACCCCATTTTTCTATCTAAATATCCTGACATTGATTCAATAAAATATTCTCATTTACATTGATTGCTTTGGGAATTTTTTATCGCATTTTTCTTGCTCCTATGTATTCTAGTGTTTTCTTGCGATTTCCCCCACATGTCCTTTAATCTATGCCCATATGACTCATCATTTGATGTATATTTACTATTGTGATTTAATTATTGGGCTATTGTTCCATGAAGCCTTTATGGTACACTATTACCATATGTCTATCTTATTACTTTACCTCTTTTTGTTTGACTAGAAAGTAATCTATAAAAGTTCTTGGGTTATTGACATCGAGTTCATTCCTTAGCTTCGTGAACATGTCTCTAATTTTGGAGCGTAACTCATCAGTGAGTTTTAGGATGGTTTTGTGACCTCCAGGAAGCCAGCGCAACAGGGATGGATATGCATTGTACAACTGTGGAGGAAAATAGAAATGAAGCCATTACATATACAGTGTTCTGCGTAACTGAGTACACCTAAACAGATTTGTTAGAACACCTTTAGTTTCCTTTCAGAATAAACATTTTCTATGGAATGTGTGAGGCAGTGACCCCTGTTACAGGTAGGGATAGCTAAAAAATCCTCCAAAAATAAATTGTGCAAGAAAGACAAAAATAATTTAAAATATAATTAATAATATCAAATTTTATTTAATTAATCATAAAAAATATTTTTTATATATAATTATAAAAACTCAACAGCTGATCATAAGGAACACATATAATTCATAAAATTTTTAGCCAAATATACATGAAAATAAATCAATATACCATTTAAAAAGGTGGTTGTATAATTTGATCAATGAATAAAAAATATATATATATTTTAAATATATTGCACAAAAAATATATGTACTCAAATATATCCAAATATTAAGTGTAACTAGTGCATGAACATACAAAATATACACAGCAAAAAAGTGCCATAGTGCTATTAATAAAAACCGTGCAATAGTGCTAAATCCTGCATGTAGAAAGAATAAGAAGAAATATAAAGTGCTACAGTGAAGGATAATAATGCAAAATGCTCTGCACACAAAATTTCTCTGCACGAAAAATGACTAGGTACTAAAGTGCAAAAGTGCTGCGTACTGCAATTAGGTCAGTGCTAAGACATGAAAGTGCAATATACAAAAACCACCTTTAAATGTTAGGAAACTAATGTATAAAAGGACTTCTCATACTTAAATATAAATGTGTCCAGGTCCTACGTGCGTTTTGCTGCTAGCCTTCTTCCGGTAGGGATCGCTGTATGTGCTCCTCAGGATACGCATGGAGGCATAACTGTGATGGTGAGACAGTGTCTGGCAATATTGTAAATGGCCGGTATGTGTTGCCGAGGATGTCCTCTGCGTTTTAAGCCCGAAATGTTGTTGCACTGGGACTTGTAGTTCCACATGTGTTTGTTTACTTATAAGTGAGCTTACAGGGTTAGTCAGAGAGCTGGGCAGGACTGACTAACAACACACCACACACCTATGGGGGTGGTTTAAGCTACATAATGTGACCATGGTTTGGGTCACACGTTCAGAGTGTAAGGTCCTGTATGGCCTGTGTGTTGGAAGGTCCTGGGAGTAGGATCGAATTCCTGAAGAGCACACAGTGAGGCCATTGACCTGGAGGCCTGTGTGTTGGAAGGTCCTAGGTGTGGTCGGACTTCCTGAAGAGCACATGGAGAGGCCGTGTATGTGCAGAGTCTGTGACGGCACTGTGTTGGGGAAGCTACCTTACTTCTGAGGGTCTGGACTGTCGGGAGTACCCTGATCACAAGGACGGTGATCCCAGTAAGGCAGCTTCCCCAGGAGTGAGGACTGACAAGGTGTCAGCATGTGGAGCAGGAGCTCCAGGAAGGTAACTCCAGATTAACGGGGTTTAATAATGGCAGACAAGTATCTGCCATTGGAACAGACTGTTGGTGTTCGTTGTGTTCCGTGGACGTTAATGAACTGTTCGGCGTGTGGTCACCCACGGTAACTGGACGAAGTGCGAAGTCCAGCGTATTTAGTGACTGCGAGTTAAGCCGTAGGGCAGCACGGTGGCTCAGTGGATAGCACTGCAGCCTTGCAGCACTGGAGTCCTGGGTTCGAGTCCCACCAAGGACAACATCTGCAAGGAGTTTGTATTTCCAGTTTGCGGGTCCTCGACTCCGGTTTCCTCCCACACTCCAAAAACATACTGATAGGGAATCTAGATTGTGAGCCCCATCAGGGACAGCGACGATAATGTGTTCAAACCTGTAAAGCGCTGCGGAATATGTTAGCGCTATATAAAAATAAAGATTATTATTATTAAGCCGTGAACTGTGAAGTGTAATGGACCATGCGTGGTGCGGTTTATCATGGCCAAATAAACCGAAATATGACTGTTTTGTGAGGAAAACGTGCCTGTGTGCTTTAATCCCGTTGCCAAGCGAGTGTCCCCCAACACATGTAGTAAGCGCTGTCTTACAAATGCTATACTACAAAATACTCCCACAAATGTGAGCCACTGATTACAAAGCAAATTTATTATTTTAAACACTAAAAACATTTGATTTGCTAACCAATTCATTGAAGGTCATGTTGCAAAAATGAGTACATCCCAATTAAAGCTTTAGGCGCAAAGCTAAAGTTCCAACTAAAATATTCTAATTAACAAGAATTGAGCCACAGGTAAGTATAATGTCATTAAAGTAAGGAGATATTAGGGACTATTTTACTTTATCTACTATGGGCCTAAGAACTAACATACAGATAGTTGCTAATTACCTGTCTGTACTGCCCAGCACCATGCTGCCTGTACTGCCCATCAACGATCTATCACAGTAAAGAGGAGTCTCAGACCTCTCATTCCAGTGATTCAGTAATGTCTGATGATGTCACGTTGACAGAGCAGCTGCTTCTCTTCTGCTTTGCTCTCCTGATGGGGCGTGACTGCCAATGTCACAAAGATTGATAACTAGCACCTACTGTCTGATTGCGAGGAGCCAACTGACAAAGCAGACAGAGAAGGTCAGAAGAGAAAGAGTTGCTCTGTTGCTCTGAATTGCCAGTAGGAGAGTCCTGTGACTTTTCTAAGCCGGGTAGAATAGGCTGGCAATTAACAACTACCAGCCTGATAAAAAAAAACAAAATGGCCCTGTCTAACCCTTTTAAACAGGTGCTCAGCAGACATTTAACTCTAGAAGGTCATCACTTAACAAAGAAAACCCCTTCGTATTTCATGCTGTCAGCAATGGCACCACATGGAAGAGAAATGTCTCAATATCTGAGAAAGAAAATAATTTCTTCACACAAAAAAGGGAAGGCTACAGGAAGATCAGCAAAGCTCTGTTTATCAGTCAGGATACTGTAGCAAAAGTTATATAAAAAAAATAACAAGGTTGGAACTGCAACCATCTCACAGTCTAAACTGTGAGCAAGTGTTCAGAACTAGACTGTTAAGTGGGTCCGTCAGTGGTCATCTGTCAGCTCTGAAAAGAGCTACAATTTGCAGACTTTGCACAAGCCATTCCATTTATCAGATCTAAGGGTTGCCCTGGCCTTGGCCTCTCCTGTACAGAGATCTGGACTTACACAGTGGCCCTGGGTTAAGGCCACAGAGTCAGCTGCTGGTCGTTGGTGCAGGCTGGCAAGAGTGATCAGCAGGACAGGTCTGAACTAGGAGGGCAGTCAAGTTACAAAATAAGAAAGCAAAGAAATAGTCAGGAAACAAGATGTTGTCAGACAACAGGGGGACTAACAAGCTAACCAGGAGCTAAAATAACAGGACAGAACCAGGAAAAATAAACTTTTAACTGGCAGGGGGAGTCAGATGTTCAGGAGTTTAAAAAGATGACAGCTTAGCTCAGGTCTTGCAGAAAGAAGCAATCAAAACAGCTAGGAATTAACCCCATGCCTGATGACCTAAAATCCCAGGAATTATACAGGATTGCTGCGTAACTGCCCCGCAAAAGCCACAAGACAGGTATGGAACTGTCCAATAACCAAAGTGGAAACAGAGGGAAAGGTACCAGCATCGATGTTACTAGACCAAGACAAGACCATCGTATCTATATCGTTGAATTAAACTGAACAAATAGGTAGATCCAGGGTGAACATAATGTAAAGAAGCAGGTATAATGCAAGTGATATGAAATCTATCTTGTAAAGAGAACTAAAACATGTGTAGAGTGCAGACAATTATTTTGATAAATGAAGCAGCTTTCTAAGTCTTGATTAAAAATGTGTTTTCCCCTCCTATAAACTGATGCACCTCTGTTGTGTAGACAAAATCTATGCTGACCATCATCGATCATGCAGTTTGTGTTTCCCCAATGTTTTGCCCCTCTTATTCCTATTATATCATAAGATGTGATCGAAAGCACAATAGCAGTGTTTAATAGATACGTAACAAATCAAAAGTTGCAAACCATACCCATATAGCCAATGCTGGGATGTAAGCAAAAACACTAAGATAGTATAAAACAAAAAATATTTATTTATTAGAATTACCGTATATACTCATGTATAAGCCGACCAGTATATAAGCCGACCCCCCTAATTTTGCCACAAAAAACTGGGAAAACTTATTGATAAGCCTGGGGTGAAAAATGATTATGCCCCCATATGATGCTCCACAGATTAGGCCCCCATAAACTGCAGATTATGCCTCCATATGCTGCACAGATTATGCCCAATATGCTCCACAGATTATGCCCCCATATGCTCCAGATTATGCCCCCATATGCTCCAGAGATTATGCCCAATATGCTCCAGAGATTATGCCCCCATATGCTGCACAATTATGCCCCCGTATGATCCACAGATTATGCCCCATATGCTCCAGATTATGCCCCCATATGCTCCAGATTATGCCCCCATATGCTCCAGATTATGCCCCCATATGTTCCACAGATTAAGCCCCATATGCTCCAGATTATGCCCCCATATGTTCCACAGATTATTCCCCCATATGCTCCAGATTATGCCCCCATATGTTCCACAGATTATGCCCCATATGCTGCACAATTATGCCCCATAGTATACGTCCCTTATACTGCTGCAAAAAAAAAAAATGACATACTCACCTCTCGTCGCTGGGGGCCAGGTGCCGGTGTCCTGAGCAGGCGGGGACACCGGCGCGCTATGGGGGACCGTTGCCGGTGTCACCACTCGCTCAGGACCTCGACACCTGAGATATTTACCTGTCCTCTCTCCATCGATGCTCCCTCTTCCGGGTCCTCGGCAGTGAATGATCAGGCAGGGGGCGCGGCGCGCACTAATGACATCATCGCGCCCTCTGCCTGATCATTCACAGCCAGAGGAGTCGGACGAGGGAGCAGCGCAGCGGTGGAGAGAGGACAGGTAAATATCTCTATACTCACCCCTCCGCCGGCGCGTCTCTGCAGCCTCTCCTCTTCTCCCGGCGCTCTCCGCAGCGCTTCAGTCCTACAGCAGTCATGTGGTAACGCTCATTAAAGTCATGAATATGTGCATATTCATGACTTTAATGAGCGGTGCCATGTGACCGCTGCAGGAAGGAGCGGGAGATCGTGGGAGAAGCAGGAGGGCTGCAGAGACGCGCCGGCGGAGGGGTGAGTATGATCCGACACCCCGCTACCCCTCCCCCGCCGACCCCCGTATATGATCCGCGTATAAGCCAAGAGGGGGACTTTCAGCCCTAAAAAATGGGCTGAAAATCTCGGCTTATACACGAGTATATACGGTAAACAGTGCAATAATAAAATGGCTACAGTGACAATGCCTCACCAAAACAGGGGAAGGACTGACAAAGACCAGTAAAAGAATTGGTACATAGAGACAGGTAAATAATGACCCAATATGCTCTCTTAGTGAAGTATAATCGAAGAACTTAATGCAGAAAAAGTGCCAAAGTTGAAAACATGCAAGTTGAAGGGATGTAAACATTAGACTTGATGGAGAAAGTGGCTGCAGTGTAAAGTGCCTGTGCAAAGTACCCTCTTATTCCTAGCCTAAGGATATGATTAGATATAGTGGTCATGTTGCAGTTTATTGTGGCATCTATTGCAAACTACAGCAAAAATCACAATAAAACCAAACATTCTGCACTGATACGTCATCAGAAACATATCTATGGTTTGAAGGGATGCTGTCATATCTAGAAATCCTAATCACCTGTAGATATAGGAGTAATTTGCAGGAAAATGGCGTTTAAAGTGAACCGGTCCCCAGGATTTTGCTAAGTAAACTGCAGACACTGTCAGGTTGGCACTGTTTAACAGACTAAAATGATACCTGGGGTGAAGAAATCCATTTTGTGGTTGTTTTGTAATCAGTGTTAGAAATTTTCAATTAATGATTTGCTCCTGCTCCGGGCAGGACTTTAGGCAGAGTCTTATCTTCCTGCTCTAAGCCAGAGAAACCAAGGAAAGACCTGTCCACAGACCGCCCCGAAGCACAAACAGTCTGTCTCTCTATGATGAGGAACATGGTTGTGATTCGTGGCCAGCTGTGGCCAGGTTTCTCCTTGGTTTCTCTCATTTAGAGCAGGAAGATAAGACTCTGCCTACAGTCCCACCCCAGAGCATGAGCATATCATTTACTGCAAACTTCTAACACCGCTTACACAAGAACCACAAGATGGAATTCTTCATCCAAGGTATCATTTTAATCAGTTTAAACCACCAACCTGACAATGCCTGTAGGTTACTTAGCAAAATCTTGCAGACAGGTTCGCTATAAATTTTATTTAACAGACTTACTGGAGCAGAAGCTACAGGGTATAAATGAAGTTTTAGTTGTGGAAATACAGTGAGCAATAACTGATGATAAACTCTATGTGGTAACGGGTAAATCATTTGCAGAAGATAAATATGTGTCCATGCACGGTACACTGTGGTGGGACCTCCCATGGTGTTAGGAGATCTCAGGCCAGAGTGAAGCCTTGTGAATGCCAGAATACACAGTGTTCTAATAGCTGGTTAGTACAAACAGTACAAACACAAAGACATTGCAAAAAAATCATAATGACAATAAACTTACCAAGGAAATAGGACTACCAAGTGAAGTAGAAATGTCCATTACTAGGATCAAAAGCCTCTCAAGTTCCAGGTCTTCAGAATCAAAGCGATGTCCGAGTAATATAGACACAATCATATTACAGAAGGCAGTGTTCAACATCATGGTGTTGTCAAAGGGTTCACCTAAAGGAACAGCAAAAAGAAAGGGAAAATAGTGATTAGGAAGCAAAATGTCGGTTTATTACCAAGACTAAAGATAGATACAAATTCTAAATAGAGTTTACAACGGTGTAGGAAGATGTAACGTCATATATTCATCTCATTAAAAAGCCAGGGTTGTAATATTGATGGTCACAGAGGATGTGTCCGAAACCAGATCTAAAGAGCCAGAAGCCCAACAATGTCCGCACTGTTTTCAGCTGAACGTGACATTACACGAAGAGGGCCAGGTCAACGGGCATTTTTACAGGATAGGGGCTACGATGTGGCACATTATTACAACGTGGAACTTGGATGGGGGACATTTGTGCAGTATGGGCAACAGTATAATAATAGTCATATTCTTGTACATAGGAGCAGTATTATAGTAGTTATATTCTTGTGCATAGGGGCAGTATTATAGTAGTTATATTCTTGTGCATATGGGCAGTATTATAGTAGTTATATTCTTGTACATAGGGGCAGTATTATAGTAGTGATATTCTTGTACATAGCAGCAGTATTATAGTAGTTATATTCTTGTACATAGGAGCAGTATTATAGTAGTTATATTCTTGTACATAGGGGGCAGTATTATAGTAGTTATATTCTTCTACATAGGAGCAGTATTATAGTAGTTATATTCTTGTACATAGAGGCAGTATTATAGTAGTTATATTCTTGTACATAGGAGCAGTATTATAGTAGTTATATTCTTGTACATAGGAGCAGTATTATAAGTAATTGTTATATTCTTGTACTAGAGCAGTATTAAGTAGTTATATTCTTGTACATAGAAGCAGTATTATAGTAGTTATATTCTTGTACTAGAGCAGTATTATAGTAGTTATATTCTTGTACATAGGAGCAGTATTATAGTAGTTATATTCTTGTACATAGGAGCAGTATTATAGTAGTTATATTCTTTACATAGGAGCAGTATTATAGTAGTTATATTCTTGTACATAGGGCAGTTTTATAGTAGTTATATTCTTGTACATAGGGCAGTATTATAGTAGTTATATTCTTGTACATAGGGGCAGTATTATAGTAGTTATATTCTTGTACGTAGGAGCAGTATTATAGTAGTTATATTCTTGTACATAGAAGCAGTATTATAGTAGTTATATTCTTGTATGTAGGAGCAGTATTATAGTAGTATATTCTTGTACATAGAAGCAGTATTATAGTAGTTATATTCTTGTACATGGGGCAGTATATAGTAGTTATATTCTTGTACATAGGGCAGTATTATAGTAGTTATATTCTTGTACATAGGGGACAGTATTATAGTAGTTATATTCTTGTACATAGGGGCAGTATTATAGTAGTTATATTCTTGTACATAGGAGCAGTATTATAGTAGTTATATTCTTGTACATAGGAGCAGTAATTATAGTAGTTATATTCTTGTACATAGGAGCAGTATTATAGTAGTTATAATCTTGTACATAGGAGCAGTATTATAGTAGTTATATTCTTGTACATAGGGGCAGTATTATAGTAGTTATATTCTTGCACATAGGAGCAGCATTATAGTAGTTATATTCTTGTACATAGAAGCAGTATTATAGTAGTTATATTCTTGTACTAGGAGCAGTATTATAGTAGTTATATTCTTGTACATAAGAGCAGTATTATAGTAGTTATATTCTTGTACATAGAGCAGTATTATAGTAGTTATATTCTTGTACATAGGAGCAGTATTATAGTAGTTATATTCTTGTACATAGGAGCAGTATTATAGTAGTTATATTCTTGTACATAGGAGCAGTATTATAGTAGTTATATTCTTGTACATAGGAGCAGTATTATAGTAGTTATATTCTTGTACATAGGAGCAGTATTATAGTAGTTATATTCTTGTACATAGGGGCAGTATTATAGTAGTTATATTCTTGTACATAGGAGCAGTATTATAGTAGTTATATTCTTGTACATAGAAGCAGTATTATAGTAGTTATATTCTTGTACGTAGGAGCAGTATTATAGTAGTTATATTCTTGTACATAAAAGCAGTATTATAGTAGTTATATTCTTGTACATAGGAGCAGTATTATAGTAGTTATATTCTTGTACATAGGAGCAGTATTATAGTAGTTATATTCTTGTACATATGGGCAGTATTATAGTAGTTATATTCTTGTACATAGGGGCAGTATTATAGTAGTTATATTCTTGTACATAGGGGGCAGTATTATAGTAGTTATATTCTTGTACGTAGGAGCAGTATTATAGTAGTTATATTCTTGTACATAGAAGCAGTATTATAGTAGTTATATTCTTGTATGTAGGAGCAGTATTATAGTAGTTATATTCTTGTACATAGAAGCAGTATTATAGTAGTTATATTCTTGTACATGGGGGCAGTATTATAGTAGTTATATTCTTGTACATAGGGGCAGTATTATAGTAGTTATATTCTTGTACATAGGGGACAGTATTATAGTAGTTATATTCTTGTACATAGGGGCAGTATTATAGTAGTTATATTCTTGTACATAGGAGCAGTATTATAGTAGTTATATTCTTGTACATAGGAGCATTAATATAGTAGTTATATTCTTGTACATAGGAGCAGTATTATAGTAGTTATAATCTTGTACATAGGAGCAGTATTATAGTAGTTATATTCTTGTACATAGGGGCCGTATTATAGTAGTTATATTCTTGCACATAGGAGCAGCATTATAGTAGTTATATTCTTGTACATAGAAGCAGTATTATAGTAGTTATATTCTTGTACGTAGGAGCAGTATTATAGTAGTTATATTCTTGTACATAGAAGCAGTATTATAGTAGTTATATTCTTGTACATAAGGGCAGTATTATAGTAGTTATATTCTTGTACATAGGAGCAGTATTATAGTAGTTATATTCTTGTACATAGGAGCAGTAATATAGTAGTTATATTCTTGTACATAGGAGCAGTATTATAGTAGTTATATTCTTGTACATAAGAGCAGTATTATAGTAGTTATAATCTTGTACATAGGAGCAGTATTATAGTAGTTATATTCTTGTACATAGGGGCCGTATTATAGTAGTTATATTCTTGCACATAGGAGCAGCATTATAGTAGTTATATTTCTTGTACATAGGAGCAGTATTATAGTAGTTATATTCTTGTACATAGGAGCAGTATTATAGTAGTTATAATCTTGTACATAGGAGCAGTATTATAGTAGTTATATTCTTGTACATAGGGGCCGTATTATAGTAGTTATATTCTTGTACATAGGAGCAGTATTATAGTAGTTATATTCTTGTACATAGGAGTATTATTATAGTAGTTATATTCTTGTACATAGGGAGCAGTATTATAGTAGTTATATTCTTGTACATAGGGGCAGTATTATAGTAGTTATATTCTTGTACATAAGGGCAGTGTTATAGTAGTTATATTCTTGTACATAGGAGCAGTATTATAGTAGTTATATTCTTGTACATAGGGAGCAGTATTATAGTAGTTATATTCTTGTACATAGGAGCAGTATTATAGTAGTTATATTCTTGTACATAGAAGCAGTCTTATAGTAGTTATCATCTTGTACATAGGGGCAGTATTATAGTAGTTATAGTCTTGTACATAGTACTAGTGTTACAGTAGATATATTCCAGTACATAGGAACAGTACTATGTTAATTAAATTCCTGTACATAGGGGCAGTATTATAGTAGTTATATTCTTGTACATAAGGGCAGTATTATAGTAGTTATTTTCTTTTACATAAGGGCAGTATTATAGTAGTTATATTCTTTTATTTAGGAGTATTATTGTACTAGTTATTTTTTTTATACATGGGGCAGTATTATAATAGTTATATTCTTGTACATAGGAGCAGTATTATAGTAGTTATAGTCTTGTACATAGGGGCAGTATTATAGCAGTTATAGTCTTATACATAGGAGCAGTATTATAGTAGTTATATTCTTATACAAAAGGGCAATATTGTATAGTTATATTATTGAACAAGGGGAACTCTTTTTATAGTATACAGTATATACTTGATCGGGCAACAATATTCTGGTCACACACTAACATGACCTAGCGATGATTCAATGACTCAGTCACCATATACTTGTAAGCTTTAAGATAATAAGAATAATCACTGACCTTTGTAGGATTTAAATGTCTGTACTAAACAACTGGCTTCCTCGTTAATCTTTTCTTCTATTATTCTTTTCCCAACACCAAAATCTCGAAGTGTAGAAAGAGTGAACCTTTTCATGGCTTTCCAATTATGTCCATTAGTCAAACCCACACCTGAAGAAAAGACATGGAGAATAAATTCTGTACTTATCATCATCAACGAGACCCTCTTTTTTGTTATGTGCCACTTACACTGGAAAAATTAATATTGCTTTTAAATAATAAACAGGGTTTCTATTTCCTTTCTGGCTCTTATCCCCTTGCATTGCAGGAGTATTTGGGCTTCCTGTGGATGAATCCAAGCATTGCAAGATTTCCCACATGCTTTGTTATGAAGGTTTCTCCTCTCCTCATTTTCCAGCACACTGAGGTAACCATCATGGATGACGCCTCTCTACTGTACTTTTTAATATGGCCTTGGAGCCCACAAGATAACTATATCCAACCCAGACATTAAAGAGAATGTGACTGGCTTAGTTTCCCATTAACTTTGGGCCCAATTTATTAAGATACATGTTGATAATCACACAGTTAATGCCTATCAGAGTGTCAGTAAGCAAATAGTCATCTACTGGTGAAAGATGATAGGAAAAAGGAAACAGAGAGAATTATATTACTAGAAACTGAAGAGCATGTTCCCTGGGGGAAAAGTTTGAAGGAAACACCAGGCCAGATGAGATCAGTTAGAAATTATAAAGTCCTGAGGGTAGAGAAGGAAGGAGTGAGGCTGAACGTATTAGCAGATGTATGGAAGTAGTTGTAGCCTGTACACAATACAGGAGGATGAGTGGAGAGGTAACAGTTAAGGGCTCTTCATAACATCAGGTACACTTCGGACACACCCAGCAGGGGTGTGGAGGGGAGTGAATCAGTCAGTCAGTTTCCTGTCCTTGGACAGAGCAGACGTGTCCAGTCTGAGCCTATTAGCAGTTCAGAAAGTGGAGGCTAGTACAGGTGGCCTAGTTCACCTCAGCCTAGTCAGAGCTGTGCCCCACTGGAAGACAGACTGAGATATCTATTAAGAGTCGAGCAAATCGAAGGGCAAAGTGGAAGAGAGCAGAGAAGTGCCATAGGTATAGGATACCTGCACATTGCTACCGGTCACTGGAGACCGAAGGATCACTATAGCTTCAAGCATAGTGGTAAGAAAACCAGAGGCTTACCGGACCTTAGGTCGTGGAAAGCAGCCCTGAAGAGTCAGTACGTAACTGGGGTCAGGGGAAGAGAGGACCTTGAGTCAGTGCACGACAAGATAGGAATTCAGCTTTCTCACAGGAAGGCTCCAACCACAAAACTGACCGGGCAGAACAGCTTTGGAATAGCTGGAATTATAGAGGGAACTACGCTTCAAGCTGGTTGGACTCATCACCATTGGACAGTAAAGGAGGCCCCTAACTTGCTTAACCGTTGCCTCAAAGCTCATCCTCCATCAACCCCATCAGCCTCCCTGGGACCTGCCTTACCATCTTGCAAGTAAAGGTATGGAAAGACGCTGACCGTGTGAGACTGAGTTATTTACTTGCATGCCTGCACAACCCTGCTTTAACTACCGACCTGAGGGAAGAGTCCCACCTGTAGGGGACCCGACATCTAGCTGCCTCACCATCCCCTCAGAGCTCTACAGCAGCGCTGGTATAAATTACCAGAAAACTACAGGTGGCGTCACGAACTGTAAATATATCTATCCCCTGTAAATATTCCCCCAACATACGCCAGACCGCTAGGGCCACAGACCGAGCCACCGCTACCTGTGACAATCCCCATAGACTTCCATGGGCTCGGCTCTGAGTACCCCATTGCCCTGGTAACCCACAATTGTGGTGGCGGGTCGACACAAAACTTTGGCGTCACGAACAGGATACGAAACTTGCAGCATTGCGAGCCCTGTGTGCCTGTGGAGTGTTTTGACGAAAAAGACTGTTGCTGTTGTTTGGCGCCAAATACCGCCATATTTGCCGCCAGATTCGCGCCCTAAGGCGCTGGAGAAGAAGGTGGGCGTACCTGAAAGAGCGCGCAAAGTCTTGGACACGCCCCCGGCTCTGACTCAGCGGCAGGTCCTGCAACAGGAAGTGAACGCTCTGACATCAGAGCGCCTGCGACGAAGGTCCTGTTCCCACTGCGGTGCCTGTGAAATAGCAGCGTCTGAAACCGGTAGGCTCCGTTTAACCAAGGGGGCGCTAAGATGTCACAACAACCGGCTGACAGTGCGGCCCCGGCCGGAGGTCCCAATCCCGCACCGCTTGGTATTGTAGCGCCAGATGGGGGCGCAGGCCCTGCACCCAGTCCGGTAGTCCCGATCATGCCACTAACGCTCCCATATATGCCTGGGGCGAAATGGCTTCCCCAGTACAGCGGTGAGCCAGGCACATTAGCAGGCTTCAAGCGGAAGTTATGCAGCATCCTAGAAATGTACTCCATGCCTGAGAGACAAAAAGCTGCTGTGCTAATAGGGCAGCTAACTGGCGCTGCTGAGAGGGAAGTGGAGACTTGGGATACCGTTGATCAGGAGTCGATACCTGCGATCTTCCTTAAGCTGCATGCCATATTTGAAGACCGCACAGAAACGGATCTCCGGATGGCCTTCTATCACTGTTCACAACAGCCAGGTGACAGCATCCGGGACTACGCTTGCCGACTACAGGGAGCCCTGAGAGCCCTCAAGCAAATTAACAATTTAAATGCTATCGACGAGAATAAAATGCTGAAAGAACAATTTATACAGGGATTGAGATCCCAAGAGGAACGCAGAACTGTAAACTGGTGGTCCTTAGATCATCCGGATGCTACCTTTGATGCCCTAAAGGACATGGCAATAAAAGGGCTGCGGCCCCTGGGCAAACCCGAGGTGGCAACCCAACATCATCAGGCTGAAGTCACTCTGGAACCGGCAGTAACCCCCTTTTCCCCGCTAGTGGCTGAAGCCAAAGCGCAGGTGACACCTCCTAGTGAATTGGACTGTCTGCGCTCAGAGGTGCGCCAGCTGACTAAAAATCTGGCTGCTGTAATGAGTGCCCTGCAGCTGCGGAAAGAGGAGGAAGGAAAGATCTTGTTAGCTGACTGCCCAGAAGACGTCCCGTGGATGCACCGGAGAAGAAAGAAGACGTCGCCCCCCGGAGGAGGACAACGCCACCCCCAGGAGCGACCTCTGATCAACACCCTCCTCGTCGAGAGATCATCTGTTACCGATGCAACCGGAAAGGTCATATGTCTCCACAGTGTCCTTTAAACGGGCAGAACCTGGGTCCAAGGGCCAACACCCAGGAGAATACCCGTCAGGCCCCCTAGACTGGAACCGCAGGTATGTGGGTGGGCGACCCTACCTGTCTATTATTCTAGATGGTATTGCTGTTCCAGCATTGTTAGACACTGGGTCCCAAGTGACCCTAATACCTGATGCCCTATATACCAAGTACTGGTCAATGGACAGTCTTAAACCTCCGAGCCTTGACTTTACCGTATATGCTTCTAATGGTCTTCCTGTAGAAGTACTCGGAACAAAATGTGTAGATGTAAAGGTGGGCAGAGAGGAGTTGAAAGACCAGGGGCTTCTGGTAGTAAAGACTGTAAATGAGGAGAACGGTTTAAATATAATTTTGGGTACTAACATTATCGGTAATTGTTTGGGAGAAGTTGTGTTCTTGCTCCAACAGCTCGCTGAGATTGCCCGACCAAGGCAGAGAGGAGTAATCCAAAGAGAGATCCGGGCCCTGGTGTGTCAGCAGCAAGCGAAGCTTACAGACGGCGAAATTGGTAATGTACGGGTCACTGACTCGGATCCTATTGTGATACCCCCAATGAGTGAAATGATCATTTGGTGCAGGGCGGCCATAGGTCTGAGAGGACAGAATTACCAAGCTGTAGTAGAACCCCACATTCAGAACATAGACCTACACTTATGACTGCTAGAGGAGTAGTAGAAGTGGTGAATGGAAGAGTACCGGTACGGCTTCTCAATTGGGGAGATGATGAGGTAAATTTACCCCGTTATGCAACCATTGCTAAACTACATGCTGTCGACAATAATTCTATTCTCCCGGCTGAGTCCTTAGACTCCTGTCAAATAGCGGAGGACAATGACCCAGCAACTCAGGTGGCGGAGTGGTGTCAGCAACTCCATGTTGGGACGGACACCACTCCCGCTCACCAGAAGCAAGGGGTATTACGGGTGGTGCAAGAGTACGCCCAAGTGTTTAGCAAAAATCCACTTGATTTTGGGATAATTAAGGGAGTACAACATCATATCCCTACAGGCAGTCATCCTCCCATCAAAGAGCGGTATAGGCCCATACCTCCAGCTCATTATCAGAAGGCTAAAGAAATGTTGAATGATATGAAGAAAGCCGGGGTGATAAGGGATAGTTGTAGCCCCTGGGCAGCCCCTCTAGTTCTGGTTAAAAAGAAAGATGGTAGTATGAGAATGTGTGTGGATTACAGGCAGGTGAACCGCATAACACACAAGGATGCATACCCGTTACCACGTATAGAGGAATCATTAGCTGCTCTGAAAACGGCTAACTACTTTTCTACCCTTGATCTGACTAGTGGTTACTGGCAAGTGGCTGTGGCTGAGGAGGATCGTGAGAAAACGGCTTTCACCACCCCAATGGGGCTCTGTGAGTTCGACAGAATGCCGTTTGGGCTCAGCAGTGCCCCAGGAACATTCCAGAGAGTGATGGAAAATTGTCTGGGACATCTCAATTTTGAAACCGTGCTGCTATACCTAGACGACGTTATCGTGTATTCCAAGACATATGAGGACCATCTGAAACACCTGGCAGAAGTGTTTGAGTCCCTGTCCAGGTACGGGATGAAATTAAAACCCTCAAAATGCCATCTACTCAAACAGAAGGTACAATACTTGGGGCACATCGTCAGTTCGGAAGGAGTAGCGCCGGACCCAGAGAAAGTCACTGCCATCCAGAAGTGGCCGGAGCCGAAGAACCTTAAGGAAGTGCGACAGTTCCTGGGACTAACGGGTTACTACAGAAGGTTCGTGAAAGATTACACGAAGAAGGCAGCTCCTTTACAGGACCTCCTGGTAGGACAATCCTTAAAGAGCAGAAACCCTCCCTTTAACTGGGGTAAAGAACAGGCTGAAGCATTCCAAAAGATGAAAGAGATCCTTACAGGTGATGAGATCTTAACCTATCCTGATTACAGCCAACCGTTCCTGTTGTACACCGACGCCAGTAATGAAGGGTTGGGAGCAGTTCTCAGTCAGAAGCAGAATGGCCAAGAAAAAGTCATCGCATATGCCAGCAGAAAACTCAGGCCAACTGAAAGGAATCCGGAAAATTATAGCAGCTTCAAGCTGGAGTTTCTGGCGCTGGTCTGGGCCATTACTGAAAGATTTAAGCACTATCTGGCCTCCAATAAGTTCACGGCGTACACAGACAACAACCCCTTAACGCACCTGGAAACCGCCAAGCTGGTGCCATGGAGCAGCGATGGATGGCTCGGTTGTCCAATTACCAGTTTACTATCAAGTACCGGGCAGGTCGAAAGAATGCTAATGCTGACGCGTTGTCCCGAAGGCCGCATGACTCTGACACGGAAGAAGAATCGGACGACCTGGAAGAAATTGAGCTACCTGCGTTCCATCGAAATGGGGTAGTCCACGAGCATCGAGTCAACAGAAAGCAGTATGGTGCAACATTAAATCCTTTACCCCATCACAGTTGGAAAGAGACTCAGGACAGTGATCCAGTGGTCAGCCGCATCAAGGAGTTGTTAAGACAGGAAGGCTCCTCTTTGGAAAAGGAAGCACCAATGTCAGCCAAGCTCCTGTGGAACGAGAAAAGCAGGTTGTTCCTATACCGTGAGAAGTTGTGCAGGAGATACGTCAACCCCAGAACCCATGAGATGGTCTGGCAAATAGTGGTCCCCAAGGCAGACATCCCAATGGTGTTGGAAGCATACCACGATCAAGCAGGACACTTTGGCTGGAGAAAGCTGGAGACCCTGTTGAGATGCCGGTTCTACTGGGTAGGGATGCGCAGCTCCATCGAGAGGTGGTGTCGGAACTGTGGACCCTGTGGTCTCAGAAGAAAGGACTACGGTAGTCAGAAGGCACCCCTGCAACCTATCCGGACGACTCGCCCCCTGGAGATTGTGGCCCTGGACCACGTCAAATTGTCGCCAAGTAGATCTGGATACTCGTACGCCTTGACCATGGTGGACCATTACTCCAGATTTCTGGTGGTTGTTCCAGTTAAGGACCAGACCGCAGTGACGGCCGCGAAAACCTTTCAAGCAAGCTTCTGCAGACCGCATGGGTATCCGGAGCAAGTGTTAACCGATCAAGGACCTGCTTTCGAAGCTGATTTATTCAAGGAATTCTGTCACATGTACGGGTGCAAGAAAATTAGAACAACGCCATACCACCCTCAAACCAACGGTCTTTGTGAAAAAATGAACCATATTGTCCTTGATTTGTTGAGATCCATACCGTTGGAAGACAGAATCGATGGCCGGATTTACTACCTGATTTGGTTGATTTGTATAACCATATACCTGTCAGTTCCACTAACTGCACTCCAGCCTATCTTATGAGAGCAAGGCCCGGAAGACTACCAATGGATCTAGAACTTGGAGTGGTAGAACCGGAGGCAGACGACGCCGTTGAAAACTGGGACATCAATCGGCAAGAGCAATACAGAAGAGTACAAATCTGTGTAGAGGAAAGTCTCAACAAGGCACGGGAGAAACAGGAAGATGTTTACAACAGAAATGCTCCTGCCAAGCCTTTGATGCCTGGAGAGGTAGTATTAAAAAGAAAAAGGAAGATGCACAAATTGGATAACCAGTGGGAGCAAGAACCCTACGTCGTACAAGATTCTAAATATGACAACAGAAAAGTTTGTATCATCAGTAAGGACGGAGGAAGAACAATAACCACTGTGTCCAGAGACCATTTGAAATTGTGTCCAGAACCCTTGAAATGTTGTGAAAAGAACCCTGTCATCAATCAAAAAGAAAGGAAAGAAGAGGTCATACACACCGATCTGGGAGATTTTCCTGCGGATTGGCCTAGACTGGGAGATGCTGTAATAGTTCCGGTGTTGCAGTTTTACCAGCCACAAGAGGAAATTCTACCTCCAGTTGTGCCCGTGGTGCCAGTTGAGCCCGCTCAGGAGTTACCCATTCCAGCAACACCTCAACCTATGGAATCTCAAGAAGGATCATCTGAAGCAGCGCCCCATACTATGGGATCCCCTGGTGAAGCTGACTCACACCGCCCAGCCATCAGTACGCTTGCCAGATCCATAGAAAGATTGAGGCAGTTCTATAGTTTGCCGTTACGTAGTGCAGACAGATCGCAACTTGATATACCTGAAGCTACACCACGTAGATCAGAGCGAATCACAAAAGGGAAGTTACCCATTAGATATCAGCAGTGATTATAACGAATTGATGTGAATATTGTAAAAAGTCTATATATATATGTTTTTCCTATTATGTCTTATAATGGACTCAGAGGCTGAGGACTGAGCCAGCCCAAAAACTGTATCCTGTAAATAGTTGCACTAAGGTGCCTTTTAATGGTTTCACATGAAGCCTTGACTTACCTCTGAACATAAAACCCGTGTGGTGAGGCACTGAGTGAGGTCTGCATTCGGATGTCCTGCAGCCCACCCAGGACCCACGTTGAAGGTTTGGTGCGGGTCCTTCACAAGCATATTGTCGTTTATTTATGAAAATGTTATTTAATATTTGTATTTTCCTATAATGTTTTGTTTGCAACGTTCAAGACATCCTTACCTCCCGGATGGGAAGAATTAATGTTTAATGTTTAATGTTAAATGCATAAACAAATTGTCTCTTTATATTTTACAGCCCGGGAGTGCTGTCGTTTACCATGGGGGAATGTGTAGCCCTGGTACACAATACCAGGAGGATGAGTGGAGAGGTAACAGTTAAGGGCTCTTCATAACATCACGTACACTTCGGACACACCCAGCAGGGGTGTGGAGGGGAGTGAATCAGTCAGTCAGTTTCCTGTCCTTGGACAGAGCAGACGTGTCCAGTCTGAGCCTATTAGCAGTTCAGAAAGTGGAGGCTAGTACAGGTGGCCTAGTTCACCTCAGCCTAGTCAGAGCTGTGCCCCACTGGAAGACAGACTGAGATATCTATTAAGAGTCGAGCAAATCGAAGGGCAAAGTGGAAGAGAGCAGAGAAGTGCCATAGGTATAGGATACCTGCACATTGCTACCGGTCACTGGAGACCGAAGGATCACTATAGCTTCAAGCATAGTGGTAAGAAAACCAGAGGCTTACCGGACCTTAGGTCGTGGAAAGCAGCCCTGAAGAGTCAGTACGTAACTGGGGTCAGGGGAAGAGAGGACCTTGAGTCAGTGCACGACAAGATAGGAATTCAGCTTTCTCACAGGAAGGCTCCAACCACAAAACTGACCGGGCAGAACAGCTTTGGAATAGCTGGAATTATAGAGGGAACTACGCTTCAAGCTGGTTGGACTCATCACCATTGGACAGTAAAGGAGGCCCCTAACTTGCTTAACCGTTGCCTCAAAGCTCATCCTCCATCAACCCCATCAGCCTCCCTGGGACCTGCCTTACCATCTTGCAAGTAAAGGTATGGAAAGACGCTGACCGTGTGAGACTGAGTTATTTACTTGCATGCCTGCACAACCCTGCTTTAACTACCGACCTGAGGGAAGAGTCCCACCTGTAGGGGACCCGACATCTAGCTGCCTCACCATCCCCTCAGAGCTCTACAGCAGCGCTGGTATAAATTACCAGAAAACTACAGGTGGCGTCACGAACTGTAAATATATCTATCCCCCGTAAATATTCCCCCAACATACGCCAGACCGCTAGGGCCACAGACCGAGCCACCGCTACCTGTGACAATCCCCATAGACTTCCATGGGCTCGGCTCTGAGTACCCCATTGCCCTGGTAACCCACAATTGTGGTGGCGGGTCGACACAGTAGCTGAGCTGGCTCTTAGCTGCAACTGCCAACATGTGTCCGACCAGTGATATGAAGCCTCAGCCTTGTGTGAGGAAGAGACATCTGATGGAGAGAGACGACCAAAGGAATTGAGACGACTAGAGCGAGTGCCAAACTGCGAAATAGAGATGACCCGATAGAGAGAGATGACCAGAGAAATCGAGATCTACCGAGAGAGAGAGAGTTGACCAGAGGAATTCAGGTGACTGTGGTGTAAATTACGGTACAGAGGGCACTGGGGAGCAGCAGTAAAGAGATGGAGGCGGCCAGAGTAAAGGTATCGTTGCAGCAACTAGTCCATAAGAGATTTGCGACCTAACGGAGTTGTAACTCTGACTCCCATTAGAGTCTGTACTATGATTGTTGCTACCGACATACTGACTATGTGACGACAATGAGTAGCACAAAACTGACTATAGGACAGAGGCGTCATTACCCATCATTATAGTTTATTGCCTTGTATTATAGAGTTTTATTGTTAGAATCTGCGGGCAAAGCATACTGCGCGTGCGCAATTCAAGATTGCAATGCGCAGGCGCGTTATATGGAGGGCAACGACTACAATTCCCAGAAATAATGGAGACAGTGGCGAACAACATGTTAAGGCAAGTACCCAAAACACCGCCCATCTGACCTGACTGCCATCATTTAAATATCCCGCCAATTTAGGGTGACAGATTCCCTTTAAGGCTGGAGCTGCATTGGACTGTTCATTAATTTAATTTACTTCATTCAGCGCTTTCCCGGCGCTCCCCAGTGACCGCTACTTTCATTGACTTTCACTTCTGCCATTCAACTTCTTTTATAATAATTTCCAGGGCCATCACCTTCCTGCTATTTAGGGAATGAAACCATTACCCGTTCTACAAAAATGTTATGATCTACTAAAATTTGTAATCTTCTGAAATGTACAGCTTTTCTTTGGATCACAGTTTCCTCTGACTCCGATATATTTTTATTTAGATGTAAGTCATCTTTCTATTCCTTATTTCTGTGTTTTATTCAAATTTGATTTCCCCTTCATACTCATATTTTCAATATGTTAATAAATGAAAATTACACATGGAATCCACTCACAGAAACTCAATGTTTTTAAATTTGATCCTCTTGCACAAAAGGTACCTTAATACCTTAACCTCATATGGCTGAGGCCAATGTACAGTACAGACCAAAAGTTTGGACACATCTTTTCATTCAATGATTTTTCTGTATTTTCATGACTATAAAAATTGTAGAATCACACTGAAGGCATCAAAATTATGACGTAACACATGTGGAATTATACATTACACTTTACAAAAAGTGTGAAACCACTGAAAATATGTCTTATATTCTAGGTTCTTCAAAGTAGCCACCTTTTGCTTTGATTACTGCTTTGCACGCAGAAAAGGTGAACGGATGGACTCTACATGCCTGGTTCCCACCGTGAAGCATGGAGGAGGAGGTGTGATGGTGTGGGGGTGCTTTGCTGGTGACACTGTTGGGGATTTATTCAAAATTGAAGGCATAGTGAACCAGCATGGCTACCACAGCATCTTGCAGCAGCATGCTATTCCATCCGGTTTGCGTTTAGTTGGACCATCATTTATTTTTCAACAGGACAATGACCCCAAACACACCTCCAGGCTGTGTAAGGGCTATTTGACCAAGAAGGAGAGTGTTGGGGTGCTACACCAGATGACCTGGCCTCCACAGTCACCAGACCTGAACCCAATCGAGATGGTTTGGGGTGAGCTGGACCGCTCACCGCTTCAATTTTGAATAATCACCAGCAATGCACCCCCACACTATCACACCACCTCCTCCATGCTTCACGGTGGGAACCAGGAATGTAGAGTCCATCCGTTCACCTTTTCTGCGTACAAAGCAGTAATCAAAGTAAAAGGTGGCTACTTTGAAGAACCTAGAATATAAGACATATTTTCAGTGGTTTCACACTTTTTTGTAAAGTGTAATGTATAATTCCACATGTGTTAATTCATAGTTTTGATGCCTTCAGTGTGATTCTACAATTTTCATAGTCATGAAAATACAGAAAAATCTTTGAATGAGAAGGTGTGTCCAAACTTTTGGTCTGTACTGTATTTCCACCATTGCTTTTTTTTACTATGTACATTAACCTGAAAAAGTATTCATACTCCATTAACTTTTCCACAATTTTCACTTAACATCCAGAAACATAAATATATTCTATTGAGATCTTATGTGATACCAGCACAAAGTAGCAAGTATTTGTGAAGTGTAATTGAAATCATACTTGGTTTTCTAATTATTTTAAAAAATATAAATCAGAAAATTGTGATGTGCATTTGTATGCAGCCCCCTTGTATTAATACTTTGCAGGACCACCTTTTGCTAAAATTACTGCTGTAAGCATTTTGGGGCTATCTCTACCAGCTTTGCACATGTAGATGCTGAAAAAAAATGTGCCCATTCTTCTTTGCACACTATCTCTTACTCAGTGAGATTGGATGGAGACATCTGTGAAAAGCAATTTACAAGTCTTGTCACAGATTTTCAATGGGATTTCAGTCTGGACTGTGACTGGGCTGTTCACACACACATGAATATGCTTTGATATGAACCATCCATTGTAGCTCTGGCAGTAGGGCTAGAAGGTGAACCTACGCTCCAGTCTCAAGTCTTTTGCACGCTCTAGCAGTTATTTTTTTCCCAGGATTTCCCTGTTTTTATCCCCAACTATTTTCCTGTCAACTCTGACCATCTCCCTGTCCCTGCTGAAGAAAAGACTCCCCATAGCATGATGCTGCCACCATCGTGTTTAATGGTGGGTATGGTATTTTCAGGAAGTGTTAGTTTTCTGCCAAATATAGCATTTTGCATTTAGCTGTAAACATTCTCCTTTGTTCTCATCTGGCCAGCGCAGAGGATCCCCTCAAACATAATCATAAGTTCCTGACTGCCAACAGGCAAAGCAGCTAGATCAAAGGATTCACACCAGTATGAGAGGTAAGTACAAAGTTTTTGTTTTAACTTTATGCAGCAGACTTGAGCTGTTGAGAATTGGTTGTCCAGTAAAATCACATCTCCATTTCTCAATCCAATACTAACAAACTAAAAAAAGAAAATGAACATATTATTCAGTATCATCGCTCCATAAAAGTCCACACTATTAAAATATATTAAGATATATGGTGAATGGTTTAAAGAAAAAACAATAGAAATTCCACACCTTACTGTATGTTTTGTTCTCTCACTAGACATTCCACCAAAAATGTATGCAGAGCATTTACCCCAAAATGGTATCAATCAAAACTACAGTTTGCCTTCAAAAACACAAGTAGGGCTGGCTACATGGTACACTGGAAAATTTAAGGGGATGTCAGGAGTCAGCCAATTTCCATGCCTCTAATCTGAAAAGAAGTTCTTCGTGATGAGACCACTTTCAATGACAAATTACATTTTATATCAGCTCCTACAGTTTATTGTACTGCAATCTATGCAAGACAGGGCTCAGGGTCTTTGAACAATCAATGTCTGTTAATATGTTGATTGACCATTGTGTGGGTCTGTGTGACTTGTTGACCTGCAGAGCAGTGGAGGACAAACTAAACAGATTGATTAAATACAGTCCAACTAAAGGTAAACCGGATGGAATAGCACGCCGCTGCAAGATGCTGTGGTAGCCATGCTGCTTCAGTATGCCTTCAATTTTGAATAAATCCCCAACAGTGCACCAGCAAAGCACCCCCACACCATCACAACTCCTACTCCATGCTTTACGGTGGGAACCAGGCATATAGAGTCCATCCGTTCACCTTTTCGCACAAAGACACGGTGGTTGGAACCAAAGATCTCAAATTTGGACTCATCAGACCAAAGCACAGATTTCCACTGGTCTAATGTCCATTCCTTGTGTTCTTTAGCCCAAACAAGTCTCTTCTGCTTGTTGCCTGTCCTTAGCAGTGGTTTCCTAGCAGCTATTTTACCATGAAGGCCTGCTGCACAAAGTCTCCTCTTAACAGTTGTTGTAGAAATGTGTCTGCTGCTAGAACTCTGGTCTCTAAGATTTCTGAGGCTGGTGACTCGGATAAACTTATTCTCAGAAGCAGAGGTGACTCTTGGTCTTCCTTTCCTGGTCTTCCTTTCCTGGGGCGGTCCTCATGTGAGCCAGTTTCTTTGCAGCGCTTGATGGTGTTTGCAACTGCACTTGGGGACACTTTCAAAGTTTTCCCAATTTTTCGGACTGACTGACCTTCATTTCTTAAAGTAATGATGGCCACTCGTTTTTCTTTACTTAGCTGCTATTTTCTTGCCATAATACAAATTCTAACAGTCTAGTCAGTAGGACTGTAATGTATGTAGTACAGTTCATATAGCGTCTTGTGCTTGGGTGCGATGAAAATACATGAGACACAGGTTTGATATAGAAAGTCTTGTATTACTTCATACAAGTTGGCAAAAATAGTCACACAGTTTGCAGACACAGAAGCAGGAGACACAGCAGGCCAGAGTAATCTAAGCTCAGCAATCACTCTCCACAACAGGTTCAGGATCTTCTTCTCTGTTACCGTAAGTCCATGCAAACGTGGGTCTTTCAAAGAGCAGGGTTCCAGAGTCCACAAGTGCTTCAGAGTTCCTCAGTAGGAATAGCTGGAGTACAAGGTCCAAGGCTTTAGGAGTCAGGTCACAGGTTCACTGCAGGCTAGATTCTGAAGCACTGATTGCTCAGCTGTGGCTGCTTAAGAAGCAAAAGGAGAGAATCAGGGCGGCAACATGCAAGCTGGAAACTCCATTTTGACTGAGGGCAAGATAGCTGCAGCAAGACAGAAAGTAAAATGGCTGACGAACAAACTGAGTTTCAGGAACATGTACACAGAACCTTACATTACTCCCCCCTTAGGGACAACCTCCGGATGACCTCAGGCCAGGCTTGTGTGGGTACCTCTGATGAAACTGACGGAGCAAGCGAGGAGCATTAACGTTATTGACTGGTTCCCATGAGTTGTCCTCCACTGGGTAGCCCTGCCATTTAATCAGATATTGTAACTGATTTCTATACAACCTGGAATCTAAAATCCTTTCCACCACAAATTCTTCCTGACCATCGACTAGCACTGGGTCAGGGCAAGGAGAAGAACGTCCAGGAAACGTATTGGGTGTCGCAGCCTTTAGTAGGGATACATGAAAGACAGGGTGAATTCTCATAGTTCTGGGCAGTTGAAGACGACAAGCAACGGCACTTATAATTTTACTGATTTTATAGGGTCCAATGTACTTATGTCCCAACTTAGACGATGGAATCCTTAACTTAAGATTTCTGGTTGACAGCCAGACCAAGTCTCCTACCTTGAAAGCTGGTGCAGGTTTACGAAATTTATCTGCTGCTTTCTTGTACCTTTCCTGAGCCGATTCCAGATTCTCCTTTAGAAGATCCATATTCTTCTGTAAAGACGTGATTCTTTCAGCCACTGCTGGTAAAGGCGTTTCTATGGGAAATCGTGGTAGAATGTTAGGATGATAACCTAGATTAGAGTAAAAAGGAGACTGCTTAGTGGAGGCACTCTGAGAGTTGTTATACGAGAACTCAGCTAATGGAAGTAGATCCACCCAATCATCCTGTAGGTGGCAGATAAAGCAGCGGAGATACTGCTCCAGGGTTTGATTGGTTCGTTCGGTCTGTCCATTAGTCTGGGGATGAAAAGCAGAAGAAAGGTTTACTTTAATGTCCAATGCTGCACAGAAATTTTGCCAAAACCTAGAAGTGAATTGCACCCCTCGATCCGAAATAACCTCATCCGGTACTCCATGTAAGCGAAACACATCTTTAATCATCAAATCTGATGTCTGTTTTGCAGTGGGTAAGCCGACACAAGGGATAAAATGAGCTGCCTTTGTTAGACGGTCAACCACCACTAGAATGGTGTTCTTCCCTTGAGAGGTTGGTAACTCCACAATGAAGTCCATAGAAATGGATCCCCACGGGCGGGACGGGGTGGGAAGAGGCTATAACAGACCAGTTGGTGAGGAGCGAGGTGTTTTGCATCTTGCACAGACTTCACATGAAGTGACATAGTTTAAAACATCCTTCCTGCAAGTGGGCCACCAAAAGAAACGAGAGAGAAATTCCTGTGTCTTTAGAATTCCTCTATGCCCAGCTATCTTGGAATCGTGAATGAGTTGCAATACTCTCAATCTGACTGTTTCAGGAATATACAGGCGTTGTCCCTGAATCCACACACCATTCTTAAAGACAAGACTTACGTCCCTTGGGGTTGTGCCAAAAAGGAATCCGCATGGTATGCTTCCTTGATGTCCTTAAGTAGGTCTTGATTATGAATTACTCCTAGGAATCTAGAGTCAGGAAGAATAGTCTTAGGAGGAGTAATTGGACGTGTCTCTGCTGAGTAAATCCTAGAGAGTGCATCAGCCTTTCCATTGCGCGATCCTGGTCTATAAGAAATGATAAAATTAAATTGGTTTAAGAAAAGATTCCAGCGAGCCTGGCGAGGAGTCAGGCACTTAGCCGACCTGATAAACTCAAGGTTACGATGGTCTGTCAGGACGACTATTTGCTGTGCAGCTCCCTGAAGAAGGTGTCTCCATTCTTTGAAGGCGGCAATAATGGCCAACAACTCTCTATTGCCCACATCGTAGTTCCTCTCAGTCGAAGACAACTGCTGGGAAAAGAAGGCACAGGGATGCAAGACATTCTTCTCACCTGTTCTCTGAGAGAGTATAGCTCCAACGGCACAGTCTGAAGCATCCACCTCTATTATGAAGGCAAGCTCGGGGTTGGGATGTACTAGGATAGGTGCAGTGGTAAATTTATCTTTTAGACGGGAAAATGCTTCCTGGGCTTGGGGAGTCCAGGAGAACCTAGACTCTTTCCGGGTAAGTTGGGTGATAGGTGACACTACCTCAGAGAAATTTCTAATGAAACGTCTATAGAAGTTGGCAAACCCGATGAAGCGCTGTACCTCCTTCACATTTCTAGGACTTGGCCAATCCTTGATGGCTTGGGTTTTGCTTCCATCCATACTAATTCCTTGTGTAGACAGTACATACCCCAGAAATTGAATTTCGGTCCTATGGAATTCACACTTTTCAAGTCTGATGTAAAGATGATTTTGTCTTAGACGTTCCAAGACCATTCTCACATGTCCATGATGTTCCTCTGTGGAGTTAGAAAAAATTAGAATATCATCCAAATAAATTACCACGAATGTATCTAGGAGATCCCTGAAGATGTCATTCACCAAGTGTTGGAAAGTGGCTGGGGCGGTACTCAGACCAAAAGGCATAACTAGATATTCAAAGTGTCCATAGCGTGACCTGAATGCAGTCTTCCATTCATCCCCAGGTCTAATACGGACTAAGTTATAGGCCCCACGAAGATCTAGTTTAGAGAAAATTTTGGCATGTCGCACTCTCTCCAATAACTCAGGGATTAAAGGCAATGGATAACGGTTTCTAATAGTAACCTTATTGAGTTCCCTATAGTCTACGCATGGTCTCAGAGATCCATCTTTCTTCTTTACAAAGAAGATGGGTGCACCTGCAGGAGATGAAGAGGGGCGTATGAAGCCCTTGGCTAGATTTTCGTCTATGTAATCCTTTAAAGCCTTTAGCTCGGGCCCCGCCAGGGGGTAGATCTTACCAAAAGGTATCTCTGCTCCAGGCAATAATTCAATTGGACAATCATATGGACGGTGAGGAGGAAGCTGGTCAGCGTTCTTCTTGTCACATAAATCCACATAGTCCTGGTATACAGCTGGTAGTTCAGGGACTGACATGGTTCCTTTAGGAACAGAGCAAGCTGAAACTTTTGGACTCATCTGTTTCTCTGGAAAGTGTAATTCCTTGGTCTCCCAGTTAATGGTAGGATTCTGAGCCTGCAGCCATGGTAGCCCTAGAATAATGGGAAAGTGGGGAGAAGAGATAAGCATAAAGGACAGTTTCTCTTGATGATCTTTACCCATAAGAACCCTCAAAGGCTCTGTTTCCTGATCCACTGGTCCAGAGGTCAGCAGGGAGCCATCCACAGTTTCCATCTGTACTGGAGTAGCCTTCTTCACTGAACGTATCCCCTGTTTCAGAGCAAAGGAGACATCCATAAAATTTCCACTTGCCCCTGAGTCGATCATAGCAGAGCTAGACACCCAAGCTGAGTCAACCCAGAGTTTGATGGAAAGAAAGCAATGAGAATTGTTTTTCTTACAACTCAGCTGGGACACCGCTGAGGAAACTTGAAAAATGGCAGCGTTTACACAGTCAACGTCCTCAGAGGTAACGGAGTTTAAGTCCGAGAAATCAAGATCTGTTGCTGCAGATCTCTCTGGAGCCTGAGGCTCGGACCTGACAGATCCCCTCTCGCAACACTCACAATGAATGAGTGCTGCAGTAGTCTTACGAGAACGGCTGGGGCAGTTTATAATGAAGTGCCCTGACTTACCACAATAGAAACATAGATTCTCCTTAAAACGATGTTCCTTGCGTGCATCACTAACCCGTCGTTGTAAAGAGTCTACCTGCATGGGTTCAGGTTCAGGTTCCCGTGTAATCCTACTCAAAGGTTCCTTAGCTGGAGAGGAAGGTAGGAAAAGGTTAGTGCGATTGCTTTCGAACCATCTCTCTTGCCTGCGTTCAGTCAGACGAGTATCAATACGGATGCAGTAGTTAATAAAGTCACCTAACGCAGTGGGAGGGTCGGCACGAGCAAGTTCATCCTTAATCAGTGGAGATAACCCTTTTCGAAAAATAGATTTTTTGGCGGAACTGTCCCAGGTGGTATCAAGGGCCCATCTCCTGAAATCCAAGGCATATTCAGCTACCGAGTGCTTACCTTGGCGCAAAGCTAACATGGCTGCTTCAGCTGTTGCACCTCGATTGGGGTCATCAAACACCTGCCCCATGGCTGAAATAAAAGCATCAAGGTGATTCAAACAATCATCCTCAGTCTCAATCAGAGGGTTTGCCCACATCAAAGCCTTGTTGGTAAGCAACATAATTATAGTAAGCACCTTAGATCGTTCAGTGGGAAATTGTGAAGCATGTGCAGAAAAAAAAAGATTGCATTGATTAATAAATCCCCTGAATTTCTCACGTTCACCGCCAAAACGAAAAGGGGGCAACTTGGGAATCCCAGAACTCGGGGCTACGGCAGGAGCCTGGACTCGCTCTTCTAGAACCTCAATCCTGGCTCGCAAATCCTGGGCAGTCTGTCCAAACACTTGCAAATTGTGATTAGTGAGGTCCTGTAGGCTTGAAAAACGGGTCTTTATATTCTGCAAATCTGCAAGGATATTATCAGTCACTCCGCAAAGTTCCTTTATGCGGGCCTCCATTTTCCAGATCTTTTAAGACAGGAGTACTGGAAGAAGAGGAGAGGAGAAAAAAAAAAAACAGTAGTGTTTACCTGTGGTAACACTGCAGAGAGAAAAAAAAAATTAAGGGAACTGCTCACCTGGAATGGTTGTGAGAAGTCACAACCACTATCATCACAGAAAGTTCACCCGGACATCTGATATCCACAGTTACAGCAGACAAAAAAGAGAAAAGAGAAAAAAAAAAAAAAACAATAGTGTTTACCTGTGGTAACACTGCAGAAAAAAAAACACTTAAGGGAATTGCTCACCTGGAATGGTTGTGAGAAGTCACAACCACTGTCATCACAGAAAGTACAACCGGACATCCGATATCCACAGTTACAGCAGACACAGCCTTTCCAGACCCAGCAGACACTAACGTTTTGGCTTCAGAATCTTGTAATGTATGTAGTACAGTTCATATAGCGTCTTGTGCTTGGGTGCGATGAAAATACATGAGACACAGGTTTGATATAGAAAGTCTTGTATTACTTCATACAAGTTGGCAAAAATAGTCACACAGTTTGCAGACACAGAAGCAGGAGACACAGCAGGCCAGAGTAATCTAAGCTCAGCAATCACTCTCCACAACAGGTTCAGGATCTTCTTCTCTGTTACCGTAAGTCCATGCAAACGTGGGTCTTTCAAAGAGCAGGGTTCCAGAGTCCACAAGTGCTTCAGAGTTCCTCAGTAGGAATAGCTGGAGTACAAGGTCCAAGGCTTTAGGAGTCAGGTCACAGGTTCACTGCAGGCTAGATTCTGAAGCACTGATTGCTCAGCTGTGGCTGCTTAAGAAGCAAAAGGAGAGAATCAGGGCGGGAACATGCAAGCTGGAAACTCCATTTTGACTGAGGGCAAGATAGCTGCAGCAAGACAGAAAGTAAAATGGCTGACGAACAAACTGAGTTTCAGGAACATGTACACAGAACCTTACAAGGACTATCAGCTGTGTATCCACCAGACTTCTGCACAACACAACTGATGGTCCCAACCCCATTTATAAGGCCAGAAATCCCACTTATTAAACCAGACAGGGCACACCTGTGAAGTGAAAACCATTTCCGGTGACTACCTCTTGAAGCTCATCAAGAGAACGCCAAGAGTGTGCAAAGCAGTCATCAAAGCAAAAGGTGGCTACTTTGAAGAACCTAGAATATAAAACATAATTTCAGTTGTTTCACACTTTTTTGTTAAGTATATAATTCCACATGTGTTAATTTATAGTTTTGATGCCTTCAGTGTGATTCTACAATTTTCATAGTCATGAAAATACAGAAAAATCTTTAAATGAGAAGGTGTGTCCAAACTTTTGGTCTATACTGTACATAAACATCCATGGAGATACATCAGAAGGTGCTCACCTGGTGTAGGTATTTTAATCGCTTGTAGTTTATACTTAACAGCTACTGCAGATCCACAGGTCACACCATTACCATTAGATATCCATATCAGATGACTTTTGTGCAGATTCTGCTGCTGGATGGTGGAAAGATGTCAGTTCAAGATGCAATTTAATAAATTAATTTAATAAATTAATAGTGGTTTTCATTTATTTCCAAAATAAATAAAACTCACTATTAATTAATTAAATCGCATCTCGGAATGACATCTTTCCAACATCCAGCAGCGTGGAGAATCTCCACAAAACTCTTCTGATATGATCATCAAGAGTGACACAGATTTGACATTCTATTAGATGCCAGCTTAATGACATTGGCCCTGGATGGAAAGAATCACAGAACCCATGGATACATTGAGAGAAGCCAGGTTGGGACCATCCAGTCACCTGGCCACATGCCTCAATGGACTGTCAGCTTCCTAAGCTTTTTGTTACCTCCTTTCTGTGGGTGTCTGCCTAAAGCATGGTGCCACAGGTGGGTGTAGTCGGCCTTGGAAGCCCAAAGTCGCAGTTGCTCTAATCCCGAGGAGTCAGTGGAAGGGTGAGACTCTGTAATTTTACATCATATTGGGTATTTTGCTGATACTGTTCTATATGTTATTGTCTGTTGGTGGTTCAAAAAATTATTACCATTCTGATTTACCCTCACACTGTGTTGTCTGAGTAGTATTATGCCCACAGGCGGGCATTCACTGAGATGAGCCCTGGTCCATGTGGCCTCGGGCCAACTGACAAGAGCACCCACTGACCCCAATGTCTCCACAGCTAAAATAAGATGATTTTTGATTAAGAAATGCTTTATTTTTTTATTCAAAATTCATCTATATTCCCCTTCCTGAACCAGACTGCAGAGTTTATTCTTACAAATATCAGTAGGATTAGCAGCCACTCTCTTATAAGTGCTATTATCATCCAAAATCAAATAATCATAATTCTCATACACTTCAGCATCAATGACCACAACACAGGCACTCTTGTCAGATTTTCTAATAATTAACTCAGAATTTTTGACAAAATCCTTGTGAGCAGATTTCTCATTTTGATTAAGATTATCACGCCATGCCCTCCATGCAGCCATGTCAAGAAGGAGCTTTCTCAAACCCTGCAGTATTTGAAATAACACTCCTGAAGATAAAGACAAATGTTTCCAAAATGTGAGTACAATGAGATTTTTTCTCTTTTTCATGGAGTACATTTTCCATCTCGACTTATTATTTATCTGTGTAATTATAGATATAAAATGTTCCATCCATTCTAAATATTACCGTATCCTCTTGAATAGTCAGTGAAAGCCGGCACATTAGGTCTTTCGGAGAAGTACTCCGCTTGGTTGACAAGAGTTTCTTTTACTACGTCATATCCGCAAAGTACAACCATCTTCTGGGTTCCTATCGTTATACTGAACACTGGGCCATACGTCTTAGCGAGCTGCAAAAGTAATAATAAGAGTTAAAGATGAGCGGATTTTTTGAAATTTGGAATCTTCAGCAAAGCTGCTCCAAATATTTCACTCTTAATGTTGCAAAACCTCCTTTTGCACAGAAAATATATGTAAAGCACTCAGCGGTCTCCTAGGACTGTACTGACACCCTTTTGAGCTCTATAATGCAAAGAAATTTTAATGTCTTTTTGACCTCAACTTATTTGGTCAAAGAAAACGGTTGGTAACTGAGGGTAACCAACATCCTATTTAACAACACTCTGCAGTATCAAACTTTTAAAGCTACTTAAATTGTAAAATCAGTAAGAAAATTATCCCTTTATGGGGGGCACCGTTGCCTGGCTCACTTGTGCGTAAACATAGGTGGTGCAAACAGAAGGAGCCATGACTTTTTCACACGGGGTGGTGAAAACTTTGTTCCTGCTTGGGGAGTATCAAATGTTTATTTCTTTGATAAATTTAAAATCAATAGCTTCTTTTTAAATTTTGCCTTATATACAAGTGATTGTACATATACAGGAAAAAATGTTTCTTAACATTTTTTTCCTGTAAAATGAAATTTCTTGTGGGTTTTGGAATGTCTTATTGTCACTCTTTAAAATGGCGTAAAAGTGTGAGACCCTTGTTTTCAGCAGCGATCTGGGAGTCAGAGATTCTTCCAGGGGCCTTTCCCATGCTGTTCTCTTTCCATTTAGCACTTTTCCCATCCATTCCAACATTCTCACTGCTCCCCAGACCTCTTTATTGGGTCTGCAAGAAAAAACGCTCTGCTTTCCCATTGACTTCCATTATATTCATAACTCAAAACGAGCATGCGAGTATTAGGAATTGCTTGGTTCGAACAACAAGCACTCGAGCATTTTAGTGCTTGCTCATCCCTAGTAGCCAGCCAATTTTTTTTTTTTTGAAACCAACAAAATTTTACACAAACCCCACCGTCCTCTCACTAGTTGCTGGTTCCTGGCTTTCCTGTCTGCAGTCTGCAAGAACCCCAGCAGTGAAGGCTGTGACATGGCTTAGGGCCTCGGTGGTTCTGGGAAAGCAGATGGTTCCGGACCACATGCTACTGGCACCTCCACTGTCAACTTGGTCTGGCTTTAATATTTCTCTGGTTGCTCTCCCAGGAGTCTTGCGGTAGTCTGCCATCTTTGTCACCTTGTCTTCCACTATGCACATTACACTGTAAAGTTTACTCATTTATTAAAGAAAGGATTTTTAAAGCTTTTTTGGAATGTTATATACCACTAAAATTTACCCTAGAGGACGTAATACTGTATGGATGAGTAATTGAATCCAGATACATTTTCTTAATGCTTTTTTGGAGAGTTATATGCCACTGAAATGTAGCCCACTGAAATAATACTGAACGGATGAGTAATTGAATCAAGATATATTTTTGAATGCTTTATTGGAGCATTATTTACCACTGAAATGTACCCAAGAGGACATAATACGCTATGGATGACTAATTTAATCCAGATAACTTTTTGAATGCTTTTTTGGAGTGTTATATACCACTGAAATGTGACAGAAAGTACGTTATAAAGTTTTCAACACATTTTTGGAGGTCTATATACCATTGAAATGTACCACAGAGGATGTAATACTCTATGGATTATTAATTAAATACATAAACATTTTCATACATTTTTTTGGAGTGTTTTATACCCCTGAAATGTAACAGAAACCAACTCATACTCTATGGATGAGTAATTGAATTCAAATACATTTTTAAGGCTTTTTTGGATGGTATATACTAACCAAATGTAACAGGAAGCAATAATACTCAGTGGATGACTAATAGAATAAAGAAAAAATTTTCAACAATTTTTTGGAGGGTTATATACCAAAGCAATCTACCCCAGGGAATGTAATACACTATGGATGAGCAACTTAAAGACAAATAAATTTTTGAACAATTTGTTGGAGTGTTATATACCACCGAAATGTAACAGAAAGCATGTATTCCTCTATGGATGAGTAAATGAATTCAGATACATTTTTGAACATTTTTTGAAGTGATACATAGCACCAGATACATTTTTATGGCTTTTTTGGATGATATATACCACTGAAATGTAACAGAAAGCACATAATATTATGTGGATGACTAATAGAATAAAGAAAAAAAACTTTAACAATTTTTCAGAGAGTTATATACCAAAGAAATCTACCCCAGGGAATGTAATACACTATGGATGAGCAATTTAAACCAGGTGAATTTTTGAACGATTTTTTTTTTAAGTGTTATATGACACTGAAATCTAAGCACGTATTACTCTATCGAAGAGTTATTGAATCCAGATACATTTTTGAATGCTTTTTTTGAGTGATATATAGCACTGAAATTTGACAGAAAGCAAGTAATACTCTATGGATGACTGTTATGAATATGCTAAAGATGGTTTCTGAGCAGAGGCTCCCTCTGGTGGTTACAGACAGTTCTGAACCTTTCAGCGAGGAGTGGCAGACTGGGATCACAGACTGGACTGATATAAGGGAGGTTCCCTCCCATGATGGTCACCGGTGATCAATTGTTCTTGTCTCAATTGTGGTTCCTGGTTCATTTGGAAGTTTGCTGGAGTCCTGCCTGCATCATCTGCTTTCAGATAAGATATTTTCTGCTTTTCTTTTTGTGCTTGCTTTTTGCATAGTTTTCTGCACTTTTGTGGAGGTCAGCCGGGTCCCCTACTGGGGCCTGTGCTCCTCTCCGTTTATCTGTAGCCACTGTTATTTGTTCATTTGCTTTTTCCTGTTTTTTCAGTGGCTGCGGCTTAGTTTTGTTACACCAGAGATCTGATGTAGGTGGTGGAGATCGTGTGATCTCAGGTGTTTTTGCAATCAGAAGAGTTGGTATTTTTTAGGGTTTTTTGTTGGATTGCAGTCAGAATTCTTTCCTGTACTTTTCTTTCTAGACAGATTGGGCCCCAGCGTTTGCTCATTCTATTTTCTGTCTGTGTCCGTGCTCTCTTCTTGTCTAACCGCCATTACATGTTTGGGGGCTTCCTATTTTCTTTGGGGATCTGCTCCGGGGCAGATAGCTTTCCTCTTTCTGCCTTTAGGTGTAGTTATCTCTCACCCTGTGACGAGGCGTCTAGGATCAACGTAGGAACACTCCACGGCTACCTCTAGTTGTGTGGTTAGTTCAGGTTACTGCAATCCAATAGGTTCCAGCCTCTCTGGTGTATTGCCGTTTTTTGCTTTTTCTCCTCAGCTACCTAAACATAACAGATGACTAACAGAATCAAGAAAAAAATTTCAATGCTTTTTTGAGGGTTATATACCATTGAGCTGTACCCCAGAGGACGTAATACTCTATGGAAGAATAAATAAATACAGATATTATATACCACCAAAACGTGCAGAAATCATGTAATACTCTACGGATGACTAAATTAATCAAGAAATATTTTTCACCGCTTTTTGTGAGTTGCACCATAATGCAACAATAACTGCATTCAACAGTATGGATGAGTTATTGAATCCAGGAAATAAATTAGAACACAAATATTTTGAAAGTGTAGTTGATGTACTTCTACACTCATAAAGGCTTTGCAGAAAGAGCAAATCCAGGCAAAAATTATAAGGAGGGTCATCCAGTAATCCATAGAACTCTGAAGGGCAACAACTGGCAGGCCTAAATCAAATATTTTTAACGTGTAGTTGTTTTACTCCTACACTCATAAAGGCTCTGCACAAAATGCAAAGTCAGGAAAAATATAAGGAGGGTCATCTTCAAATCCCTGAAGGGCAACAACTGGTAGACCTCATACAAATGTTGAGTATTAAAAACACTTTATGTACTGCTGACATCTGGTGGTGTGGAAAAATAAGGGCTAATTCAGGCTCTTATTATTATTTTGATAGTTGTTGTGCAATAACCCCTGAGCACGCCAAAACTCCATATGTGGCGGAATACCACACCATGTTGCATTTGAAGAGCCCATGATGTGCCTAAACAGTGGAAACCCCCACAAGTGACACCATTCTGAAAACTAGACTACTCAAGGAACTTATTTAGATGTGTGATGTCCACCCTGAACCACAAGATGCTTCACAGAAGTTTAAAATGTAGAGCCATGAAAATAACATCACATTTTTCCTCCAAAAATTGAGTAGTAGGAAAAATTGCACAATACAATTTGTTGTGCAAATTCTCGTGAGTAAGATGATAACCAATATGTGGAGGATAACTATTGTGTGCAGGGCTTGGAAGGGAAGGACTGCCACTTGATGTTTGAATGCAACATTTGCTAGAATAATTGCCAGATTCAAAGTCATGCTTGCAGAGCCCATGATGTGCCTAGACAGTGGAACCCCCCCCACAAGGGACACCATTTTGGAAACTAGACCTCTTTGAATAGCCTGCGGGAGGAGATGGTGGTCCCAGAAGAAGAGGAGGAAGCAGAGGAGAATGCGGAAGGGATAACATTGTCTCTAAGTTCAAGACTGTTGTCACACAGGCAGGTGCCAAGGGAGGGTGGATTATTGCGATTGAGGGGGGCTGGTGATAACAGACAAATTGTTATCGAAGGTGCAAGATCCGAAGAACAAATGGAGGAGGAAGAGGTGATGGGCGAACAACTGTCAGATGAACAGGATAATCCTCCCCTCTCTGTTGTTTGTGGTTGACGGAGGAAACAAGCCTCATTGATACACAGCCACCAACACAGTATGAGCTTGGACCTCATGGTAGAGCCCGACATATGAGTGCCTTCTTGCTACACTACCAGCAACATGATCCCCGTATAGGAATGATTAGGAATAATGCTGACTACTGGATTGCCACTTTATTAGATCCATGATATAAAACCAAATTTTGCCAGATGATTCTCGCCCTAGAAAGGGACCCACAAATGCTGGAATATCGAAACACTCTTTTACACAACCTTAAAAGAGCTTGCTTTTCCCCAAGACAGCAATGAAGCATACAGTTCGTATCGCAGCTGTAGACTTCCAACCTCCAGCCCATCAATTAGTCAATGCCAAAACATTAGCAGCAGCAGCAGTGGTGGAAGTGGAAGAAGCAATTTCTGCGAGTCTTTTGACACTTTTTTTAGACCAACTCGTGCACAAGCCCAACAGAGTGCAAGTCTTACACGTGGTGAACGAATGGAGAGGATGGTGCAGGAGTATCTAGAACTAAATATCAATACCATAAGAGAGGGTTTGGACCCTTTCACATTTTGGACTTCCAAAATGGATGAGTGGCCTGTGCTTGTCTCACACGCCTTGGAGGTTTTATCATGCCCTGCAGTCAGTGTTCTCTCAGAACGTGTATTCAGCACTGCCGGTGGTGTCCAGATGGATAAGCGCATCCGGCTGTCCCCTGAAAGTGCAGACCACCTAATTTTCATTAAGATGAATAAGTCATGTATCTCCAAGGACTTTTGCACCCCAATCACACACTGCCCAGACTATGTGATATTGCATTTTTTAGTGTGATGCATAAATGTCACGTAACTGCACTCTGTGATATCTTTAGTGTGGCTTTTGTACCTGCTGTGGCTGCTGCTGCTGATGTAAACACAAATTTGTGGAAATGTGAACAGTCATGGTTAGTCTACATCTGCTAGGTTAGCTGTAGTGGAAGACGCATCCGTCCCAATCATACTATTTCTATTCTCATAACAGTTATTCCACTTCGGTGGTGTCAGACCCTCATTTTTTAAAATATGAACACTCCTGGTTGAGTGTCCATCTGCTGTACTGGGTGTTGGCACAGTGTCAAAATAACGCATGCGGACGCATCCGCATACATCTGCATGACCTGCGTACCCAATATAAAATATGGAGTACGCAGGACGCATGCAGACGTAGGCGGAGCTGAACGGAACAGGGTCGGCAGTGGGTGGGGCTTTA
>JARQOD010000005.1:4965637-5030186 GCA_033576555.1 Oophaga sylvatica | reverse complement strand
GACTCCGGCTGGGCCGCACTGTCACCGGTTGTTGTGACATCTTAGCGCCCCCTTGGTTAAACGGAGCCTACCGGTTTCAGATGCTGCTACTTCACAGGCACCGCAGTGGGAACAGGACCTTCGTCGCAGGCGCTCTGATGTCAGAGCGTTCACTTCCTGTCGCAGGACCTGCAGCTCTATTTTGCGATGCAATTTGCGATGCGGATTGCAATGCAGATTGTGATGCAGTTTGCTATGCGGATTGTGATGCAGATTGCTATGCAGTTTGCGATGCGGTTTGCGATGCAGATTGCGATGCGGTTTGCGATGCGGTTTGCTATGCAGTTCGCGATGCGGTTTGCAAAGCAGATTGCTATGCAGTTTGGGGTGCAGGTTGGGGGCGTGTCCAAGACTTTGCGCGCTTTTTCAGGTCCGCCCACCTTCTTCTCCAGCGCCTGAGGGCGCGAATATGGCGGCAAAATGGCGGATTTTAGCGCCAAACAATAGCAACAGTCTTTTTCATCAAAACACTCCACAGGCACACAGGGCTCGCAATGCTGCAAGTTTCGGATCCTGTTCGTGACGCCAAGTTTTTGTGTCGACCCGCCACCACAATTGTGGGTTACCAGGACAATGGGTACTCAGAGCCGAGCCCATGGAAGTCTATGGGGGTTTTGTCACAGGTAGCTGTGGCTCGGTCTGTGGCCCTGGCGGTCTGGCGTATGTTTGGGGAATATTTACAGGGGATAGGTTTATATACAGTTCGTGACGCCACCTGTAGTATTCTGGTAATTAGTACCAGCGCTGCTGTAGATCTCTGAGGGGATGGTGAGGCAGCTAGATGTCGGGTCCCCTACAGGTGGGACTCTTCCCTCAGGTCGGTAGTTAGGTAGGGATTGTGCAGGCATGCAAATAATAACTCAGTCTCACACCGTCAGCGTCTTTCCATACCTTTACTTGTAAGATGTTCAAGCAGGTCCCAGGGAGGCTGATGGGGTTGGTGGAGGATGAGCTTTGAGGCAACAGCTAAGCAACTTAGGGGCCTCCTTTACTGTCCAATGAAGATGAGTACGACCAGCCTGAAGCGTAGTCCCCTCTATGATTCCAGCTTATCCAAAGCTGTGCTTCCCAGTCAATTTAGTGTTAGGAGCCTTTCTATGAGGGAGCTGAATTCTTATTTTGTCCTGCAGAAACTCAAAGTCTTCACTTCCCCTGACCCCAGTTACGTACTGACTATAAGGGGCTTGTTTGCCGCGACCTAGGGTCCGGTAAATCTCTGGTTTTCTCCTCACTATGCTTGTAACAATAGTGATTCTTCGGTCCCCAGTAACCGGTAGCAATGTGCAGGACTTTTCCAAGCCAAACGCACTTTTCCAATAATCTTCCTTCCACTTTGCCCTTCGATTTGCTCAACTCTTAATAGCTAGTTCAGTCTTTCTTCCAGTGGGGCACAGCTCTGACTAGACTAAGGTGAATTAGACCACCTGTACCAGCCTCCACGTTCTGAACTGAAGACAGGCTCAAACTGGACACGTCTACTCTGTCCAAGGACAGGAAACTGACTGACTAGAAATCACTCCCTTCCACACCCCTGCTGGGTGTGTCAGAAGTGTACATGATGTCATGAAGAGACCTTAACTGTTACCTCTCCACTCATCCTCCTGGTATTGTGTACCAGGGCTACACAGCAGGTCCTGTAGTTGCTACTATAAAAGGGTGGCATGGTCGTGCCGCCATGCGCTAGTATCAATCACATGATCTTGCACGCATGTGTTAGGGCTCGGCTGAAATAAGCCCCTAGAATACCGGCACCTCCGGTGAGGAGATTGTATGCACGTGTTTAGGGCTCGGCTGAAATAAGCCCCTAGAATAACGGCTTCTCCGGTGAGGAGATTGTCTGATTGTGTTGCTGATTGCGTTACTACGGGCTGCTGTCCGCACAGCAGTTGTCTGTGCATACCTGTGGAGTTAACAGGACACAGTCCATATTTCTGCGTTTCTACCTTAGCGACTCTGTGGTGTAACAGAGTTCGCTTATACCGCCATATAGGGCCACAGTGTCTATAGTTGCGACTGAGAAGTAACAGAGTTCGCTATACCGCCATCCTACTAACAGCAGGCTCTGCCTGCACGGTGGACCCCGGGCTGCGAACGCACTAATTATTTATATTTATTTTGTGCGTTCTGCCAGCCCTAACAGTGTGTATCATCTCTCTGCTTGGTCCTAATTGTAGGAGTTTATGGTTTGAGCAGTTAAGTTTACTGGCACTGGGTGGCGGTATAGTTAGCCACAGTGCATTGAATGAGTTCACTATATATACAAAGAGGATGATGTGCAATTCAAGGGATTGGGACTAGATTGTGCTATTTGGTTAGTCTTAGAATATCAGACATAAAGTAATTATGATATGCCCAATGAGGACAATGGGCAATAAGCTAAGCACTTTAATAAACTGTGATGATCCATAATCTAGAAAGGGTCTTTCAGCAAAGCTTAATAATTGACATACTATTAGCTTTTTGAATTAAGGGCACAGTGCAATATTCCCAAGATGCATTCCTCAATAATGGGATACCATATTGATTATTCCTCTCCACTGTAGATACATTGTGTGAGGCATCTATTTGCGATAAGATCTATTTATAGGATTTATTATTATCCTTTGATATCCCAGTGCCTTATTCTAAACGTTATTAGTATCCACTACAATACCCTGGTTTGATTGCCATCAGGGGAAAGGTGGATAGACTGCACACACGCACGGTGGTTAGATTTATTAATTTGATTTAATTATCATCAAAAGTTGTATTATATATTTTTTTTCCACCTCAGTCAGTGATTTTGCACCATAACTTAGTGCAGATTTTACTGTTTTTGTTTGCGGGTGCCATGACCCACTGGAAGAGCCCCTGAGGTGCAATAACAGCATAACCCCCAATAAGTGACCCCATTTTACAAACTATACCTCTCAACGAATTCATCTAGGGGTGCAGTGATCATATTGACAACACGGTTGTGTCGCAGAATTTTTATATCATTGGGAAGTAAAGAAAAAATAATTTCACTTTTGGCTCAAAAAAATGGTGTTAGCCTCACATTTTACATTTTCCCAAGGGAAAATGGGTAAAAATGGAATAAATAATTTGTCCCACAATTTCTGCTGATTGTAGAAATACCCCATATGTGGCTGTACAGTACTGCAAAGCCGTATGGAGAGACTTGGGAGGGACGGAGCACTATTTGGAACCTGGAGCGCAGATGTTCTAAGGATAGTTTACAGACTCCATATACAGAGCCCCTAAGTGCTAGAAGAGCAGAATTCGAGCCGAGTGAAAATTGCAAATGTGCTGTTGTAGTGCCCGTACATTGTAGTGACCAATACACTGTAGTGACCAGTACACTGTAGTGACCAGTACATTATGCCCAGCCTGTGCTTCTGGAGACAGTACCTGTAAATTAGGCAGGCTCTCATCGCTACAGAAATGCCAAACGTGGACTTTAAATATGGTTTTAGGCACACTGGGGCTCAGAAGGGAGGGGGCATTTGAATTTGGGATTGCAGAATTTCCTGGTTTTCTTTTGGGGGAGAGGAGCCATTTAGCTTTTCCAGAGTCTTTGTGCTACCAGTAATGTGGAAGCCCCCTATATTTCCATTAACAGATGACGGAGCTGAGTGGGGATTTGCTTTTTTGTGGATTGAGTTGAAGCTTTTATTGGGAACATTTTACATAACATTTGGGATCATATTTATCCGGTGCTATATGCTGATCACTTATATTGGGGTTTCCATCTAAATCTCCAAATTGTGTGATAAAACCCCGAATGAGGCAGCAGAGTTGCTTTGGATTCCGTCTGACCTCTGTTCAGTTGTATGCTTCTTTTCAGAAGTGCTCAAAACTGTGCCCGATAGCACTTTTATGCACGCCTAAAAAGAGGGACACCAGAGGATCATAGGCCAGACAGCGTCCACAGTGCCTCCATCTGCCTCATTATAGAGAATCTTCTTCAGTGATTTAAACAGAAACCCCGATGTAAGCGCTCAGCGCAGAGAGCAGGATAAATGTGCGCTGAACCTTAATGCAACAGCAGGTGAAGAATTGGTTTTATTTATTTTTTACGCCATTTGTCACGCAGTATAAGCAATTAAACAACTTTATTCTTCGTGTTGTTGCGATTACAGCGATACTGTCACCGCACGAACACTGCCCGAAAAAGCCTAAGACTGCTGAGTGCAGTGAATACTGCCGGCAGATAATGAGCAGTCCCGGAAGCAGATGCGGCCGGGAGACAGCGGGATGGGAGGCCACATCGCTGGATGGGAGGACTCGTCGCTGGACAAGTAAGTATAATTAGAATGGCCCATATCTGTAAAGTTCTAGTTCGGGGTTCGGACACAATTTCGCGTCATCTCCGGCCCCGAACTCAAACTTTACAAAAAAAGTAGGGCGAACCCGCCAATCCTAAACATCGGGGGGTTCGCCCATCACTAGTCTGCAGCTCTAACCCTGCATCTAAATACCCTGGCAGTGGCTTGTTTGTGGCTCAATAAAGAACTTGAAGGCTGATTCATCAAGTCCTTTTCACCAGAAAAGTGTTCTTCTTCTAAGATACTACGTAAACTGAAAAAAAAACATGAAGCTCTTTATCACAACTTAAGGGCTCATTCAGACATTCATGCACATTGATCCGATCTTGAACCGCAATGTACGGACTGGCTGTGGGTCTCCTGACCAGAGCATGATGGCTTCACATAATTCCATGAGGCTGTCATGCTCGAGTCAGGAGAATCATCACCAGTTTGTGTATTGAGGTCCAAGATCAGATCGATGCGCTCGGACTTCTGAATAAGCCCTAAGAGTGTAACCATTATGTTTGTATACCACTTAAAGTATCATGTGTGGAGCCCCAGCTACGCTAGGATTCCCACATCTCCTGGAAGGGTGCACTAAAAGATTTATCCACTAGAGGTCCTAATGCATCCACACACCTTCACCCATCCCCTAAGACCACCAGAGGGAGCCGGATAGGCATATAAAAGGAGGGTGAAGACAGGAAAGTAAGTTCAGTTCAGTTCAGTGGAGTTCAGTTTAGTGGAGTCTAGTAGAGTGGAGTCTAGTTCAGTCCAGTCTAGTAAGAGCTCGGACAAGACAACTGTTATGTTTCGGTAGCTGAGGAGGACAGGAACAACAACAGGGCAGCCGAACACCTGAAATGTTGGTAACTGATGGGTTGCAGATTCCTAAACTAACGACACAATTAGAGGTAGCCGTGGAGCGTTCCTACGTTGATCCCAGACGCCTCGTCACAGCCTGAGAGATAACTACACCTAAAGGCAGAAAGATGAAAGCTATCTGCCCCGGAGCAGATCCCCAAAGAAAATAGGAAGCCCCCAAAATATAAATGGCGGTTAGATAAGATGAAAATACAAACATAGGCAGAAAATAGACTGAGCAAACGCTGGGGCCACAAGCTAACTAAATAGGATAGGACAGGAGAGATTACTTTCTGCAACCCAGAAAACCCTACAAAAATCCAACAATTCTGATTACAAAAATACTGAGATCACACGATCTCGCCACCCACTAAATCAGATCTCAGTGTGAACAAAAACCAAGCCGCAGCCGCTGAAAAAACAGGAAAAAGCAAATGAGCAAATATCAGTGGCTGCAGATAAACTGTGAGGAGCTCAGGACCCAGGAGGGGACCTGGCTGACCTCCACAAAAGTGCAGAAAACAATGCAAAAAACAAGCACAAAAAGAAAAGCAAAAAATATCTTATCTGAAAGCAGGAGATGCAGGCAAGGCTCCAGCAAACTTCCAAATGAACCAGGAACCACAAATGAGACAAGAACAATTGATCACCGGCAACCATCATGGGAGGGAACCTCCCTTATATCAGACCAATCCGTGATCCCAGATTGCCACTTCTCGCTGGAAGGTTCAGTACTGTCTGTAACCACCAGAGGGAGCCTCTGCTCAGAAACCATCTGTCATGTATAGTGTACAGTTCCTATAGCGTCTTGTGCTTGGGTGCGAGGAAAACACAGGAGACATAGGTTGAAATGAAATGACTTGTATTACTTCATACAAGCATGCTGAAAAGTTCACACAGTTTGCAGGAACAGCGACAGGAGACACAGCAGGCCAGAGTAACTTCAAGCACTACAGTAAATCTCCAAAGCAGGTTCAGGATCTCTTCTCTGTACCGTAATTCCTCTGCAAACATGGATTCACCAAACAGCAGGTTTCCAGAGTCCAAAAGTGTTCCAAGGTTCCTCAGTAGGGAATAGCTGGAGTACAAGTCCAAGGCTTCCAGGAGTCAGGTCACATACTGACTGAGGCTTGATTCAGGAGCACTGATTGTTCAGCTGAGGCTGCTTAAGAAGCAAGAGGGAAGAATCAGGGCGGGAACATGAAAACTGGAAACTCCATATTAACTGAGGGCAAGAGCTGCAGAAAGACAGAAAGCAAAATGGCCGACGGAAAACTGAGTTTCAAGGAACATGTCAACAGAGACAAAGAACCTTACATTACTCCCCCCTTAGGGACAACCTCCGGATGACCTCAGACCAGGCTTGTCAGGGTACCTCTGATGAAACTGGCGGAGCAGGCGAGGAGCATTTACATTATTGACTGGTTCCCATGAGTTGTCCTCCACTGGGTAGCCCTGCCATTTAATCAAATATTGCAACTGATTTCTGTACAACCTGGAATCTAGAATCCTTTCCACCATAAATTCTTCCTGACCATCGACCAGCACTGGGTCAGGGCAAGGAGAAGAATGTCCAGGAAACGTATTGGGTGTTGCAGCCTTTAGTAGGGATACATGAAAGACAGGGTGGATTCTCATAGTTCTGGGCAGTTGAAGACGACAAGCAACAGCACTTATAATCTTATTGATCTTATAAGGTCCAATGTACTTATGTCCCAATTTAGACAATGGAATCTTTAATTTAAGATTTCTGGTTGACAGCCAGACCAAATCTCCTACCTTGAAAGCTGGTGCAGGTTTACAAAATTTATCTGCTGCTTTTTTGTACCTTTCCTGAGCCAATTCTAGATTTTCCTTTAGAAGATCCATATTCTTTTGTAAAGAAGTGATTCTTTCAGCCACTGCCGGCAAGGGCGTATCTATGGGAAATCGAGGAAGAATGTTAGGATGATAACCTAGATTGGAGTAAAAAGGAGACTGCTTAGTGGAGGCGCTCTGAGAGTTGTTATAAGAGAACTCAGCCAGTGGAAGTAGATCCACCCAATCATCCTGTAGGTGGCAGATAAAACAGCGGAGATACTGCTCCAGGGTCTGATTGGTTCGTTCTGTCTGTCCATTAGTCTGGGGATGAAAAGCAGAAGAAAGGTTTACTTTAATGTCCAATGCTGCACAGAAATTTTGCCAAAACCTTGAAGTGAATTGCACCCCTCGATCCGAAATGACCTCATCCGGTACTCCATGTAAGCGAAACACATTCTTAATCATCAAGTCTGATGTCTGTTTTGCAGTGGGAAAGCCGACACAAGGGATAAAATGAGCTGCCTTTGTTAGACGGTCAACCACCACTAAAATGGTGTTCTTCCCTTGAGAGGTTGGTAACTCCACAATGAAGTCCATAGAAATGGATCCCCACGGGCGGGACGGGGTGGGAAGAGGTTGCAACAGACCAGTTGGTGAGGAGCGAGGTGTTTTGCATCTTGCACAGACTTCACATGAAGTGACATAGTTTAAGACATCTTTCCTGTAAGTGGGCCACCAAAAGAAACGAGAAAGAAATTCTTGTGTCTTTAGAATTCCCCTATGCCCGGCTATCTTGGAATCGTGGATGAGTTGCAATACTCTCAATCTGACTGTTTCAGGTATATACAGACGTTGCCCCTGAATCCACACACCATTCTTAAAGACAAGACTTACGTCCCTTGGGGGTTGAGCCAACAAAGAATCCGCATGGTATGCTACCTTGATGTCCTTAAGTAGGTCTTGATTATGAATCACTCCCAGGAATCTAGAGTCAGGAAGAATAGTCTTAGGAGGAGTAAGTGGACGTGTCTCTGCTGAATGAATCCTAGAGAGTGCATCAGCCTTTCCATTGCGCGATCCTGGTCTATAAGAAATGACAAAATTAAATTGGTTTAGGAAAAGATTCCAGCGAGCCTGGCGAGGAGTCAGGCACTTAGCCGACCTGATAAATTCAAGGTTACGATAGTCTGTCAGGACGACTATTTGCTGTGCAGCTCCCTGAAGAAGGTGTCTCCATTCCTTGAAGGCGGCAATAATGGCCAACAATTCTCTATTGCCCACATCGTAGTTCCTCTCAGCCGAAGACAACTGCTGGGAAAAGAAGGCACAGGGATGCAAGACATTCTTCTCACCTGTTCTCTGAGAGAGTATAGCTCCAACGGCACAGTCTGAAGCATCCACCTCTATTATGAAGGCAAGCTCGGGGTTGAGATGTACTAAGATAGGCGCGGTGGTAAATTTATCCTTTAAACAGGAAAATGCTTCCTGAGCTTGCGGGGTCCAGGAGAACCTAGACTGTTTCCGGGTAAGTTGGGTGATAGGTGACACTACCTCAGAAAAATTCTTAATGAAACGTCTATAGAAGTTGGCAAACCCGATGAAACGCTGCACCTCCTTCCATTTCTAGGAATTGGCCAATCCTTGATGGCTTGGGTCTTGCTTCCATCCATACTAATCCCTTGCGTAGATAGTACATACCCCAGAAATTGAATTTCGGTCCTATGGAATTCACATTTTTCAAGTTTGATGTAGAGATGTTTTGTCTTAGGCGTTCTAAGACCATTCTCACATGTCCATGATGTTCCTCTGTGGAGTTAGAAAAAATTAGAATATCATCCAGATAAATCACCACAAATGTATCTAGGAGATCCCTGAAGATATCATTCACGAAGTGTTGGAAAGTGGCTGGGGCGGTACTCAGACCAAAAGGCATAACTAGATATTCAAAGTGTCCATAGCGTGACCTGAAAGCAGTCTTCCATTCATCCCCAGGTCTAATACGGACCAAGTTATAGGCCCCACGGAGATCCAGTTTAGAGAAAATTTTGGCATGCCGCACTCTCTCCAACAACTCAGGGATTAAAGGCAATGGATAACGGTTTCTAATAGTAACCTTATTGAGTTCCCTATAGTCTATGCAGGGTCTCAGAGATCCATCTTTCTTCTTCACAAAGAAGATGGGTGCACCTGCGGGAGATGAAGAGGGGCGTATGAAGCCCTTGGCTAAATTTTCGTCTATATAATCCTTCAAAGCTTTTAGCTCGGGCCCCGCTAGGGGGTAGATCTTACCAAAAGGTATCTCGGCTCCGGGCAATATTCAATTGGACAATCATATGGACGGTGAGGAGGAAGCTGATCAGCGTTCTTCTTGTCACATAAATCCACATAGTCCTGGTATACAGCTGGTAGTTCAACGACTGACATGGTTCCTTTAGGAACAGAGCAAGCTGAAACTCCTTGACTCATCTGTTTCTCCGGAAAGTGTAATTCCTTGGTCTCCCAGTTAATCGTAGGATTCTGCGCCTGCAGCCATGGTAGCCCTAGAATGATGGGAAAGTGGGGAGAAGAGATAAGCAAAAAAGACATTTTCTCCTGATGATCTTTACCCATAAGGACCCTCAAAGGCTCTGTTTCTTGATCCACTGGTCCAGAAGTCAGTAGAGAGCCATCCACAGTCTCCATCTGTACTGGAGTAGCCTTCTTCACTGAACGTATCCCCTGTTTCAGAGCAAAGGAGATATCCATAAAATTTCCACTTGCTCCTGAGTCGATCATAGCAGAGCTAGACACCCAGACTGAGTCAACCCAGAGTTTGATGGAAAGGAAGCAATGAGAATTGTTTCTTTTACAACTCAGCTGGGACACCGCTGAGGAAACTTGAAAAATTGCAGCGTTTATACCGTCATCGTCCCCAGAACTAACAGAGTTTAAGTCCGAGAAATCAAGATCTCTTGCAGCAGATCTCTCTGGAGCCTGAGGCTCGGACATGACAGAGCTCCTCTCGCAACACTCACAGTGAATGACTGCTGCAGTAGTCTTACGAGAACGGCTGGGGCAGTTTATAATGAAGTGCCCTGACTTACCACAGTAGAAACATAGATTTTCCTTTATACGATGTTCTTTGCGTGCATCACTAACCCGTCTTTGCAAAGAGTCCACCTGCATGGGTTCAGGTTCTGGTTCCCTTGTGATCCTACTCAAAGGTTCCTTAGCTGAGGAGGGAGGTAGTAAAAGGTTAGTGCGATTATTTTCGAACCATCTCTCTTGTCTGCGTTCAATCAGACGAGCATCAATACGGATATTCGGCTACTGAACGCTTACCTTGGCGCAAAGTTAACATGGCTGCTTCAGCTGTTGCACCTCGATTGGGGTCATCAAACACCTGCCCCATGGCTGAAATAAAAGCATCAAGGTGATTCAAACAATCATCCTCAGTCTCAATCAGAGGGTTTTCCCACATCAAAGCCTTATTGGTAAGCAACATGATTATAGTAAGCACTTTGGATCGTTCAGTGGGAAATTGTGAAGCATGTGCAGAGAAAAATAAATTGCATTGATTAATAAATCCCCTGAATTTCTCACGTTCACCGCCAAAACGAAAAGGAGGTAATTTGGGGATCCCAGAACTTGGGGTTATGGCAGGAGCCTGGGCTCGTTCCTCTAGAGCCTCAATCCTGGCTCGCAATTCCTGGGTAGTCTGTCCAAACACTTGCAAATTATGATTAGTGAGGTCCTGTAGGCTTGCAAAACGGGTTTTTAAAGTCTGTACATCTGAAAAACGAAAAAAAGAAAAATCCAGCGTAGAGTAGAAGTTGTTAAAAAGTTCAATTCTTTAATGAATAAGATAAAAAAAACAGCAATATATAAGCAGTACAGGTCCACAAAAATGTAGCAGAGCGATCAACGCAAACTGCTTAACAGAGAGTCTTTTTGGATCTTTACCTTAGGTACTAGATCTCCAGCAGGCTTGAAAAGCCAGGTGCGATCTAATTAAACATTATTAATCTGTATATATAAGTTCACCATATGGGGTGTTTCTAGCTGTAGAGTTAACATTTTTTAATGTGTGTATATATATTGTTTTCGAGGTTGTCTTTATTTGTTTAGTCACTGCAGCTATTTCCTGCAGTCATATGTAATTGTTTTCACATGATGGCCACACCAGGAGTTCTTCTCCAGGTGTAGTGCGTTACTACTATAAAGAACGCTTAGCCTCAGTCAGAGTTAGATCTTGAGAAAGACTTTACGTCGAAACGCGTTGATCGCTCTGCTACATTTTTGTGGACCTGTACTGCTTATATATTGCTGTTTATTTTTTATCTTATTCATTAAAGAATTGAACTTTTTAACAACTTCTACTCTACGCTGGATTTTTCTTTTTTTCGTTTTCATCTGCTCTGGTTGCTCTGCCATATCCGTGCGAGGAGTGAAGATACACATGCAATGTGAAGATTGGGGTAAGCTGACATCACCTGTTTCTTTTGTACATCTGAAAGGATTGTATCAGTCACTCCGCAAAGTTCCTTTATGCGGGCCTCCATCTTCCAGATCTTTTAAGGCAGAGGTGCTGGAAGGAGAGAGGAAAGGAAAAAAAAAAAAAAAACAATAGTGTTTACCTGTGGTAACACTCCAGAGTAAAATTTTAAGGGAATGCGCTCACCTGGAATGGTTGTGAGAAGTCACAACCACTGTCATCACATAAGGTATTAAACGGACATCTGATATCCACAGTCACAGCAGACACGGCTTTCCCAGACCCAGCAGACACTAAACATTGGCTCCTGAATCTTGTCATGTATAGTGTACAGTTCCTATAGCGTCTTGTGCTTGGGTGCGAGGAAAACACAGGAGACATAGGTTGAAATGAAATGACTTGTATTACTTCATACAAGCATGCTGAAAAGTTCACACAGTTTGCAGGAACAGCGACAGGAGACACAGCAGGCCAGAGTAACTTCAAGCACTACAGTAAATCTCCAAAGCAGGTTCAGGATCTCTTCTCTGTACCGTAATTCCTCTGCAAACATGGATTCACCAAACAGCAGGTTTCCAGAGTCCAAAAGTGTTCCAAGGTTCCTCAGTAGGGAATAGCTGGAGTACAAGTCCAAGGTTTCCAGGAGTCAGGTCACAGACTGACTGAGGCTTGATTCAGGAGCACTGATTGTTCAGCTGAGGCTGCTTAAGAAGCAAGAGGGAAGAATCAGGGCGGGAACATGAAAACTGGAAACTCCATATTAACTGAGGGCAAGAGCTGCAGAAAGACAGAAAGCAAAATGGCCGACGGAAAACTGAGTTTCAAGGAACATGTCAACAGAGACAAAGAACCTTACACCATCTCTAGCACATTCATAACAGTACCCCCCCTTGAGGAGGGGTCACAGAACCCTCACTTGTGCAACCAGGCCGATCAGGATGAGCTCGGTGATAGGCACGGATCAGTCTCCTAGCATGGATGTCCGAAGCAAACACCCAAGAATTGTCCTCCTGACCATAACCTCTCCACTTAACCAAATACTGGAGTTTCTGTCTAGAAAAACGAGAATCCAATATTTTCTCAACCACATACTCCAGATTGCCCTCAACCAAAACAGGGTCAGGAGGCGCAGCCATAGGAACCACTGGCTCGACAAACCTCTTCAATAAGGACTTGTGGAACACGTTATGGATCTTAAATATCCCTGGAAGAAGCAAACGGAAGGAAACAGGATTAAGAATCTCCATGATCTTATAAGGTCCAATGAACCTAGGCTTAAACTTTGGAGATGCAACCCTTATAGGGATATTTCTTGAGGACAACCAAACCAAGTCCCCAACTTCAAACCGAGGACCATCAGTCCTATGCCGGTTGGCAAACCGTTGGGCCTTCTCCTGAGAGAGAGACAACCTCTCCACTACCTGGTCCCAAATCTGCTGCATTCGCTCCACAACAGAGTCAACACCCGGACAGACAGAAGCCTCCGCCTGTCCCGAAGAAAATCGAGGGTGAAACCCAAAATTGCAGAAAAATGGAGACATCAAGGTGGCAGAGCTAGCCCTATTATTAAGAGCAAACTCAGCCAAAGGCAAAAAAGAGACCCAGTCATCTTGATCAGCAGACACAAAACATCTCAAATAAGTCTCCAAGGTCTGGTTTGTTCTCTCGGTTTGTCCATTGGTCTGAGGATGAAAACCAGAGGAGAAAGATAATTGAACACCAAGTTTAGAACAAAATGTCCTCCAAAATCTGGACACAAACTGGACTCCTCTGTCAGACACAATGTTCTCCGGAATGCCATGTAACCGAACCACGTGCTGAAGGAACAAAGGCACCAAATCGGAGGAGGAAGGTAACTTAGGTAATGGCACAAGATGTATCATCTTGGAAAACCTATCACAGATTACCCAGATAACGGTCATTCTCTGAGAACAGGGAGGTCGGAAATAAAATCCATAGAGATATGGGTCCATGGCCTCTTGGGCACTGGTAATGGCATTAACAAACCACTAGAGCGAGAGCAAGGCTTGGAGCGAGAGCAAGTCCCACAGGACTGCACAAATTCCCTGACATCACGAGACAAAGTAGGCCACCAAAAGGACCGACTCACCAAGTCTCTGGTGCCAAAAATCCCGGGATTACCAGCCAACGCGGAACAATGAATCTCAGACATCACACTCTTCTTCCACTGGTCTGGGACAAACAATTTTCCAATAGGGCAGCGCTCAGGTTTATCCTCCTGACACCCTTCCAAGGCCAGTCTCAAATTGGGCGAGATGGCGGAAAGAACTACACCCTCTTTCAAAATAACAATAGGATCAGATAACTCAGGAGAGTCCGCAAAGAAACTCCTCAAGAGGGCATCCGCCTTAACATTCTTAGTGCCAGGAAGAAAAGAAACCACAAAATTAAAACGTGTGAAAAACAAGGCCCACCTGGCTGTCTAGGATTAAGTCGCTTGGCTGATTTGAGATAAACCTGATTCTTATGGTCCGTGAGGACAACCACCTGATGTTTGGCTCCTTCCAGCCAATGTCTCCACTCTTCAAAGGCCCACTTCATGGCCAATAACTCCCGATTACCCACGTCATAATTACGTTCAGTTGGAGAAAATTTTCGAGAGAAAAAGGCACAAGGGTTACTCTTAGAGGTCTCTGGATCTCTTTGGGACAAAACGGCACCTGCCCCAATTTCAGAGGCATCAACCTCCACCTGAAACGGTAGAGAAACATCAGGCTGCCGTAGAACAGGAGCAGAAGTGAATCTCTGCTTAAGTTCCTGAAACGCAGAGACTGCCTCAGGAGGCCAATTCACCACATCAGAACCCTTTTTGGTCAAATCAGTCAATGGTTTAACAATACCGGAGATTTTACCAATAAATTTACGATAAAAATTGGCAAAACCCAAAAATCTCTGAAGAGCCTTTAATGAAGTAGGTTGCACCAAATCACAGATGGCTTGAACCTTGACCGGGTCCAATTCAATAACAGACGGAGACAAAATGAATCCCAGAAATGAGACCTTCTGTATGCCAAAAAGACACTTTGATCCCTTCACATACAGTGCATTCTCTCTCAAAATCTGGAACACAGTCCGAACATGTTTCACATGAGAGTCCCAGTCATTGGAAAAAATCAAGATATCATCCAAATAAACAATCAGAAATTTATCCACAAAATCCCTGAAAATATCATTCATGAAGGATTGGAAGAAGGAAGGAGCATTAGTGAGAACAAAGGGCATCACTAGGTACTCAAAATGCCCCTCTGGGGCATTAAACGCTGTCTTCCATTCATCCCCGTTATTAATGCGAATAAGGTTTATACGCCCCCTGAGGTCAAGCTTGGTAAACCAACTAGCACTTTTCACCCTGGAAAACAGGTCAGAAATCAAGGGTAACGGATATTGATACTTCACAGTGATCTTATTCAAGAGACGATAATCAATACACGGCCTCAATGAACCATCCTTTTTGGCCACAAAGAAAAAACCAGCACCCAAGGGTGAAGAGGATGGTCTGATATGACCCTTTTCCAATGACTCCTTGATATTAGATCGCATAGCACCGTGTTCAGGTACAGACAAGTTAAAAAGGCGACCTTTAGGAAATTTACCACCAGGCACTAATTCAATAGCGCAATCGTAGCTCCTGTGAGGGGGAAAAGATGCAGATATACTTTCACTAAATACATCCGAAAAATCAGTCAAAAAGTCAGGAACATCCTGAGACTTGGGAGAGGCAGAAAAAACAGGAGTGTCGGCATTAACACATTGGCAGCCCCAACTGGTCACAGACACAGATTTCCAATCCAAAACAGGATTATGAGACTGTAACCAAGGGAAACCTAGTACAATAATGTCATGCAGATTATACAGCACCAGGAATTTGCAACTCTCCTGATGATCTGGTTCAACCCTCATTATCACCTGAGTAGAAAACTGGGGTTTATTCTCCGCCAAAGGGGTAGAATCAATGCCCAGTAGGGGAATAGACTTCCGCAGGAGTATCATGGGAAATATAAGAACGCTAACCAGCTCACCGGTTTGTAGAAGCACGGATCCTCCGCTTGATCAAACGTGAAGATACATGAGAAAATGAAGAAAAAAGGGATCCAGCTTCAATAAAATCTTCATCTTTATTTATTCATAAAAACATGAATAATGGCATGCTCCTGGACAAGCTCAGGACAAAGCTACGCGTTTCGATCACAGGGATCTTTATCACAGCTGACATATTCAGACAAAGGCACATATTTAAGACAAAGGAAGACCAATCACGATCAGAAAAAATGTCATGTGATTTTTGACAAGTCCTTGAACAATTTGCACATAACGAATAAAGAAAAAAAAAAAAAAAAAACAATATTTGCACAAATAAAATCAATGCAAAGAAATAAAATTAATAATGTAACATCAATTCGTTTCTTTTGTTGAGACCAAATGGATGTCTGGTATGTAGATTAAAGATCCAGAAAGCTTCACGTGTGAGGAGTCGCTGACATGCATCTCCACCTCGGGCAGACAGGTTAACACTTTCAATACCTGTGACTTGGAAGGAAGAACGAAAACCTTTGAAAATAATGACAGCACTGTGATTTATACCATTAACAAATATATCAATTGTAATTCATGCTATGTGGTATATAAAATTATGTGCACTACTTGCAATTTATCTTATATAGGCTGCACTACTAGGAAATTAAAAGTCAGGATCGCTGAACATTTGCAGGACATAAAGAATGTTTCTTCGAATCGCAATATTTCTGCTGCTGCTAAACATTTTATTTTTCAGCATGCTCGCAATGTTTCTTCCTTCCAAGTCACAGGTATTGAAAGTGTTAACCTGTCTGCCCGAGGTGGAGATGCACGTCAGTGACTCCTCACACGTGAAGCTTTCTGGATCTTTAATCTACATACCAGACATCCATTTGGTCTCAACAAAAGAAACGAATTGATGTTCCATTATTAATTTTATTTCTTTGCATTGATTTTATTTGTGCAAATATTGTTTGTTTTTTTTGTTTTGTTTTTTTTTTTCTTTATTCGTTATGTGCAAATTGTTCAAGGACTTGTCAAAAATCACATGACATTTTTTCTGATCGTGATTGGTCTTCCTTTGTCTTAAATATGTGCCTTTGTCTGAATATGTCAGCTGTGATAAAGATCCCTGTGATCGAAACGCGTAGCTTTGTCCTGAGCTTGTCCAGGAGCATGCCATTATTCATGTTTTTATGAATCAATAAAGATCAAGATTTTATTGAAGCTGGATCCCTTTTTTCTTCATTTTCTCATGTATCATGGGAAACCCACAACGTTTGGCAAAGTTAAAATCCATCAGGTTAATAGCTGCTCCTGAATCAACAAAAGCCTGAGCAGAAAATGTGGACAGGGAGCAAATCAGGGTAACAGTCAACAGAAATTTAGTCTGAACACTACCCAAGACAACTGAGCGTGCAAAACGTCTTCCCCGCTTAGGACAGACTGAAATAGCATGAGAGGCATCACCACAGTAGAAACATAAGCCATTGCGCTTTCGAAACTCATGACGCTGTGCCCCAGAAGTCACTCTATCACACTGCATGGGCTTAGAAGCTGGCTCACAAGGCAACACAATCTCACGCATACCTCTGCGCTCACGCAAACGTGTCAATTTGAATAGCCAATGACATAGAATCATTGAGACCAGAGGGAGCAGGGAATCCCACCATAACATCCTTTACATTCTCTGACAGCCCCTTCCGAAAAAGGGCTGCCAAAGCATCATCATTCCATTTGGTCAGGACTGCCCACTTTCGGAATTTCTGACAGTACAACTCAGCGTCTTCAAGACCCTGATTTAATGCCAACAAGGCTTTTTCAGCTTGATCAGTGACATTAGGTTCATCGTACAATAACCCCAGAGCCAGAAAAAATGCATCAACATCATTCAAAATAGGATCCCCTGGTGTCAGGGAAAAAGCCCAATCCTGAGGATCGCCACGCAGGAGAGAGATGACAATTTGAACCTGCTGTGCTGCGTTACCTGAGTACTTAGGCTTTAAGGCAAAAAACAACTTACAGTTATTTTTGAAATTCAGAAATTTAGCCCGATCCCCCAAAAACAAATCTGGCATGGGAATCCTAGGTTCCACAATCGGCAACCCAGCAAGATAGGTAGCAAAACTCCGAACCTCAGTGGCAAGCTGATCCACACGGCCAGACAACTGTGCAAACTCCATTGAGAGAAAAAAAAAATCCTCCTCAGCACCCAGAGAAAAAGAGGGAAAAAATGCAACAGACAAAAAAAAAATCTCTGACAACTCTGACAACTTTTTTTTTTTCTTTCCACACTATTTTTCCCTTCTGTGAGTACCATATAATTTTCAGTTATGGCCGGTGATACTGTTATGTTTCGGTAGCTGAGGAGGACAGGAACAACAGCAGGGCAGCCGAACACCTGAGATGTTGGTAACTGATGGGTTGCAGATTCCTAAACTAACGACACAACTAGAGGTAGCCGAGGAGCGTTCCTACGTTGATCCTAGACACCTCGTCACAGCCTGAGAGGTAACTACACCTAAAGGCAGAAAGATGAAAGCTTTCTGCCCCGGAGCAGATCCCCAAGGAAAATAGGAAGCCCCCAAATATATAATGGCGGTTAGAGAAGATGAAAATACAAACATAGGCAGAAAATAGACTGAGCAAACGCTGGGGCCACAAGCTGACTAAATAGGATAGGAGAGATTACTTTCTGCAACCCAGAAAACCCTACAAAAATCCAACAATTCTGATTACAAAAATACTGAGATCACACGATCTCACCACCCACTAAATCAGATCTCAGTGTGAACAAAAACCAAGCCGCAGCCGCTGAAAAAACAGGAAAAAGCAAATGAGCAAATAACAGTGGCTGCAGATAAACTGTGAGGAGCTCAGGACCCAGGAGGGGACCTGGCTGACCTCCACAAAAGTGAAGAAAACAATGCAAAAAGCAAGCACAAAAATAAAAGCAAAAAATATCTTATCTGAAAGCAGAAGATGCAGGCAAGGCTCTAGCAAACTTCCAAATGAACCAGGAACCACAAATGAGACAAGAACAATTGATTACCAGCAACCATCATGGGAGGGAACCTCCCTTATATCAGACCAATCCGTGATCCCAGATTGCCACTCCTCGCTGAAAGGTTCAGTACTGTCTGTAACCACCAGAGGGAGCCTCTGCTCAGAAACCATCTCTAGCACATTCATAACAAACAACGCAGGCAGAGCAGACAGAGTCAAGCCTGCAGAGCAGAGTGGAGTTTGCAGTGAGGAGCTTCGTAGCTCAAGTTAGAGAGCCAGGAGCATGCCGACGCTCTGAGAGCGGCAGAAGAGGCAGCCCATCAACTGCCAGTGTGTGTAATTGTGTGAGGGCCCGAGTAGGCCGAAGGCTAGTGGAAAGAGTAGTAAAAGGAGGCAGAGGAGCCTTACCAGCTCACCTCAACAAGTATTTACCGGACGCCAGGGTCCAAGCTTATAGGGATCTCCACGACCCATTAGGAGAACACCGGAGTTTTTTGAGGACTACAGGTCCCAGGAGCACCACAGAGCTGATAGGTAACCAGGCCAGGAAGACGGAGTCAGGCAGTGCACTGCAAGCAGGGACTGTGTACTTCAAGAAAAGGTCCAACCACAAGGTCAGCCAGGTGCAGGACGGAGACTAAGTTAGGCCCAGCTACATGCAGGCCAGGACTTCATTACAGAAAGGCAAGGAACAGGAGGCCACACACCTACTCAGTGGGAGAATCTGGATGTGCACCTTTCACCCTACAGTGCTCCGGGATGTGCCTGTAACATCTTCAGTAAAGGTACCAAAGTGACTTTTGTGTGTGTGTCCATCTTCTTACCCGTAACTGCCGGGTTCCCCTCCTTCCTGCATCCCTCCACATCTACCTGCCCTGAAGGACTCAGCCTCACCTGTGGGAGGCCTAACATCTAGCTGCACAACACCAACCCTTCAGTGGATCTACACAGCAGCGCTGGTCACCCTGACCAGGTACTACAGGTGGTGTCACGAATCATCATACGAACACTAATCCCCTGTAAATATCCCTTTTTGGTGAGCGCCCAGGGCCACAGACCGAGCTGCAGCTACCGTGACATCCCCCATAAAAGTCGACGGGCTCGTTGTCGTGTACCCCACGGCCCTGGCGGGCGGCTCATTAATCTGGCGTCACGAACAGGATTGCGTGCCCTGCGGCAACAAGAGTAACTTGTGCCCATTGCCACCGGGTACTGTGTGCCTTACTAAAAGACTGTGTCTCTTATTGTGGTGAAGATTTCCCGCCATTGCCCGCCATTTACAGCGCTATCGCGCGAAGACGAGGAGGCGTACCTGCAAAGAGCGCGCTGAGCTCTGGACACGCCCCCACCACTGTCGCGGCGGCAGGTCCTGCAGAGAGCTTCAGTGAACGCTCTGACGTAAGAGCGCCGGCGACGCAGGTCCTGCTAGCAACTGTGCCCTGCGGAGCTGCGGCCTACAGGAGAAGGTAGGCCACGTTTCACTAGGGGGGCACAGACATGTCACAGCAGCAGGCCGACGGCACGGCCCAAGCCGACAGCCCAAATAACTTAACCACAGGCGCTGCCGCGCTGGCTGGAATCGCCGGCCTCTCACCTGGCCCCGTGGCCCCGATAGTACCGCTGACACTACCATATATGCCCGGAGCAAAGTGGCTTCCCCAGTACAGCGGCAAGCCAGACACCCTGTCAGGGTTCCAGCGAAAAATCTGCAGCATACTGGACATGTACTCAGTGACATAGAAGCAGAAAGCTGCAGTGGTAGTGGGACAACTGACTGGTGCTGCAGAGAGAGAAGTAGAGACATGGTCAGCTGCAGATCAGGAGACAGTGCTTGCAATTTTCTTAAAGCTACAGACTATCTTTGTGGACCGCACCGAAACAGACCTCCGAATGAGGTTCTACCAATGTTCTCAAAAACCGGAGGATAGCATTCGGGACAACGCCTGCCGACTACAAGGGGCCCTGAGAGCCCTCAAACAGGTTAACCCCATGAGTGTCACCAATGAGAATAAAATGCTAAAAGAACAATTTGTACGGGGACTGAGGTCCCAAGCGGAAAGCAGGACTGTGCGTTGGTGGTCCTTGGATCATCCTGATGCTACTTTTGATGCTCTTAAGGATATGGCTATAAAATGACTGCGACCCCTGGAACCGCCCAAGATGGCAACCCAGTGTCACCCGGGGGAGGCCACTCTAAAGCCAGCAGCATCCACCTTTCCCCGCTGGTTGCTGAAGCCAAAGCGCAGGCAGCGCCCCCTACTGAGCTGGACTATCTACGCTCAGAAGTGCATCAGCTGACCAAAAACCTGGCCACTGTAATGAGTGCCCTGCAACTGCAGACGGAACCGGAGACGGAAGGAAAGATCCTGCTAGCCGATTGCCCTGAGGATGTCCCCTGGATGAGCCAGAGGAGAAAGAGGACGTCGCCACCCCAGAGGAGGACAACGCCACCCCCAGGAAGGACCAACGACCAGCACCATCCTCACCGAGGGATCGTCTGCTACAGCTGCCAGAAGGAAGGTCACATCGCACGTCAGTGTCCTTTAAATTAGCAAATCCTGGGTCCGAGGGCCAGCACCCAGGAATAGACTCATCAGGCCCCTCAGACTGGAACCGCAGGTTTGTGGGAGGAAGACATTTCCTGTCCATCATACTGGACGGGATCGCAATGCCTGCCCTGCTGGACACCGGATCTCAGATAACCATCATACCTGATATCCTTTACAATAGATACTGGTCCATGGACGGTCTCCAAACCCCAAACCCCGACTTTGCAGTATACGTCTCTAATTGCCTCCCTCTTGACTTACTGGGGGCTAAAAACGTAGACATAAAAGTGGGGAGAGTGGAGCTTAAAAAGATCAGGGACTTCTTGTAGTGAATACTGTTAATCAGGAAAATGGGTTGAATGTGGTTTTACAGTCATGGCCAAAAGTTTTGAGAATGACACAAATATTATATTTTCACATGATCTGCTGCCCTTGGTTTTTATGTGTGTTTGACAGATGTTTTTATCACAGACAGAAATATAATTGCAAACATATGAGTAACAAAAGCTTATATTGACAGTTAGAATGAGTTAATGCAGCAAGTCAATATTTGCAGTGTTGACCCTTCTTCTTCAGGACCTCTGCAATTCTCCCTGGCATGCTCTCAATCAACTTCTGGACCAAATCCTGACTGATAGCAGTCCATTCTTGCACAATCAATGCTTTCATATTGTCAGAATTTTTAGGTTTTTGTTTGTCCACCCGTCTCTTGATGATTGACCACAAGTTCTCAATGGGATTAAGATCTGGGGAGTTTCCAGGCCATGGACCCAAAATCTCTACGTTTTGTTCCCTGAGCCATTTACTTATCACCTTTGCTTTATGGCAAGGTGCTCCATCATGCTGGAAAAGGCATTGTTGATCGCCAAACTGCTCTTGGAGGGTTGGGAGAAGTTGCTCTTGGAGGACATTCTGGTACCATTCTTTATTCATGGCTGTGTTTTTAGGCAAGACTGTGAGAGAGCCGATTCCCTTGGCTGAGAAGCAACCCCACACATGAATGGTTTCAGGATGCTTAACAGTTGGCATGAGACAAGACTGGTGGTAGTGCTCACCTTGTCTTCTCCGAATGAGGCGTTTTCCTGATGTCCCAAACAATCGAAAAGGGGATTCATCAGAGAAAATAACTTTACCCCAGTCCTCAGCAGTCCACTGCCTGTACCTTTTGCAGAATATCAGTCTGTCCATGATGTTTTTTCTGGAGAGAAGTGGCTTCTTTGCTGCCCTCCTTGAGTCCAAGCCTTGCTCCAAGAGTCTCCGCCTCACAGTGCGTGCAGATGCACTCACACCTGCCTGCTGTCATTCCTGAGCAAGCTCTGCACTGCTGGTAGCCCGATCCCGCAGCTGAAACACTTTTAATAGACGGTCCTGGTGCTTGCTGGTCTTTCTTGGGCGCCCTGGAGCCTTTTTGGCAACAATGGAACCTCTCTCCTTGAAGTTCTTGATGATGCGATAGATTGTTGACTGAGGTGCAATCTTTCTAGCTGCGATACTCTTCCCTGTTAGGCCATTTTTGTGCATTGCAATGATGACTGCACGTGTTTCTTTAGAGATAACAAAGGTTAACAGAATAGAAACAATGATGCCAAGCACCAGCCTCCTTTTAAAGTGTCCAGTGGTGTCATTCTTACTTAATCATGACAGATTGATCTCCAGCCATGTCCTCATCAACACCCACACCTGTGTTAATGGAGCAATCACTGAAAAGAGGTTAGCTGGTCCTTTTAAGGCAGGGCTGCAATGATGTTGAAATGTGTTTTGGGGGATAAAGTTCATTTTCTAGCCAAATATTGACTTTGCAAGTAATTGCTGTTAAGCTGTTCATTCCTTATAACATTCTGGAGTATATGCAAATTGCCATTAGAAAAAGTGAAGCAGTAGACTTTGTAAAAATTTATATTTGTGTCATTCTCAAAACTTTTGGCCATGACTGTAGGCACTAACATTATTAGTAACTGTTTGGAGGAGGTTGTGTTTTTACTCCAACAGCTCACCGATGTTGCCAGACCAAAGCAAAAGGGAGCGATCCAGAAGGAGATCCGGGCCCTGATGTGCCAGCAGCAAGTGAAACTGACCGGTGGTGAGATGGTAATGTACGGGTGACAGACCCGAACCCCATTGTGATACCCCCAATGAGTGAAATGCTTATTTGGTGTAGAGCAGCAATAGGTCTGAGAGGACAGAACTACCAAGCAGTAGTAGAGCCCCATTGTTCAGAACACAGACCTACACTCTTGACTGCCAGAGGGGTAGTGGAGGTACGTAATGGGAGGGTGCCAGTGCGTCTTCTCAACTGGGGAGAGGATGAAGTCAAATTACCACGTTATGCCACTGTTGCCAAGTTACATGCTGTGGATAATAACTCCATTCACCTGACGGAGCCCTTAACTTCCCCAACATCAGTGGAGGATAACGGCCTGGCCACCAAGGTGTAGGATTGGTGTCAACAGCTCCATGTCGGGACAGACACCACTCCAGCCCACCAGAAACAGGGAGTACATCGAGTGGTTCAGGAGTACGCACAGGTATTCAGCAAACACCCACTTGACTTTGGGAAGATTAAAGGGGTCCATCATCACATCCCCACAGGCAATCATCCCCCCATTAAAGAACGGTACAGGCCTATACCCCCAGCACACTACCAGAAAGCCAAGGAGATGTTGCGTGACATGAAGGAAGCAGGAGTAATAGGGAATAGTTGTAGTCCCTGGGCAGCTCCCCAAGTCCTAGTCAGGAAAAAGGATGGAAGCATGAGAATGTGTGTAGATTACAGACAAGTAAATCGCATTACACATAAAGATGCATACCCTTTGCCACATATTGAGGAATCCTTAGCTGCCTTAAAGTCTGCTAATTACTTTTCCACTCTTGACCTCACTAGTGGGTACTGGCAAGTAGCTGTGGCTGAGGAGGATCGGGAGAAGACGGCTTTCAACACCCCGATGGGACTCTGTGAGTTCGACAGAATGCCGTTTGGACTCAGCAGTGCCCCTGGAACGTTTCAGAGAGTGATGGAGTGCTGCCTGGACATCTCAACTTCGAGACTGTGTTACTGTACCTGGACGACGTAATTGTGTATTCCAAAACGTATGAAGACCACTTGAAGCACCTGGCAAAGGTATTCGAGTCACTGTCCCAGTATGGGATGAAACTGAAGCCTTCAAAGTGCCACCTGCTCAAACAAAAGGTACAGTACCTGGGAGACATTGTCAGACCCCGAGCAGCGCCAGACCCCGAGAAGGTCACCGCCATCCAGAAATGGCCGGAGCCGAAGAACCTCAAAGAGGTGCGTCAGTTCCTGGGACTGACAGGATACTACCGGAGGTTTGTGAAGGACTATACCAAGAAAGCAGCGCCTCTGCAAGACCTCCTGGTGGGACAGTCCCTCAAGAGCAGAAATTCTCCATTCCACTGGGGTAAAGAACAGGTTGAGTCATTTAAAGAAATGAAGAAGATCCTGACAGGTGATGAGATCCTAGCCTACCCTGACTACAACAAACCGTTCCTGCTGTATACCGATGCTAGCAATGAAGGATTGGGAGCTGTCTTAAGTCAGAAGCAAAATGGCCTAGAGAAAGTCATCGCCTATGCAAGCAGGAAGCTCCACCCGACCGAGAGGAACCCGGAGAACTAAAGCAGTTTCAAGTTGGAGTTCCTGGCACTGGTCTGGGCCATTACTGAAAGGTTCAAGCACTACCTAGCCTCCAGCAAGTTTACGGCCTACACTGACAATAACCCCTTGATGCATCTGGAAACAGCCAGACTGGGAGCCATGGAGCAACGATGGATGGCTCGGCTGTCAAACTACCAATTCACAATCAAGTACCGAGCGGGCCACAAGAATGCCAACGCTGATGCCCTGTCCAGGGTGCCTCATGAGTCAGACACAGAAGAAGAAGTGGATGACCTGGAAGAGATTGAACTACCTGCCTGTCACAGGAATGGGATGATCCACGAACAACGAGCCTGTAGGAGGCAGCGTGGTAAGACATTAAATCCATTACCTCACCACAGCTGGAAGGGGACTCAGGACAGCGATCCAGTTGTCAGCCGTATCAAGGAGCTGATAACTCAAGAAGGTTCATCCTTGGAGAAGGATGCGTCTCCACAAGCAAAGCAGCTGTGGAATGAGAGAAGCCGGCTGTTTATCTATCGTGAGAAGCTGTGCCGGAGGTACGTCAACCCAAAAACCCATGAGATGGTTTGGCAGATAGTAGTCCCCAGAGCAGACATCCAGATGGTGTTGGAAGCCTACCACGATCAAGCGGGGCACTTTGGTTGGAAGAAGCTGTAGACCCTGTTGAAGTGTCGTTTCTACTGGGTGGGAATGCGCAGCTCCATTGAGAGGTGGTGCCAGAATCTGTGGACCCTGTGGCCTGAGAAGAAAAGACTACAGCAGTCAGAAGGCACCCCTACAACCCACCAAGACGAATCGACCCTTAGAGATCGTGGCCCTGGACCATGTCAAGTTGTCACCCAGCCGGTCAGGATACTCCTATGCCCTGACCATGGTGGATCACTACTGCAGGTTCCTGGTGGTCGCCCCTGTCAAAGATCTGACAGCAGAGACAGCAGCAAAGACATTCCAAGCGTATTTCTGTAGACCACATGGATATCCTGAGCAGGTGCTGACTGATCAAGGCTCAGCCTTTGAGGCTGAATTGTTCAAAGAGTTCTGCCACTGTATGGATGTAAGAAGATAAGAACCACACCGTACCACCCCCAAACCAATGGTCTCTGTGAAAAGATGAATCACATCGTCATTGATCTGCTGAAGACTGTACCACTCGAGGAGAGAAATCGGTGGCCAGACCTACTACCTGATTTGGCAGATATGTACAGTCATATACCTGTGAGTTCCACCAATTGCACCCCAGCTTACCTCATGTGGGCAAGACCAGGAAAGCTGCCCATGGATTAGAGCTTGGTGTTGTAGAACCAGAAGCGGATGTGACTACTGAGGACTGGGATACGACCAGACAGGAGCAGTACAGAAAAGTACAGGCCTGTGTTGAAGACAGTCTCACTAGGGTAAGAGATAAACAAGAGACACACTACAACAAGTGTGCACCAGCAGAACCTTTCACACCTGGTGAAGTTGTGCTGAAAAGAAAGAAGGAAAAAGAGCCCTACACTGTGTTGAATTCAAGGTTTGATAACTAGAAAACATGTCTAATCAGTAAAGATGGAGGAAGAACGACCACAACTGTATCCAGAGATCAGCTAAAGTTGTGTCCAGATCTGCTAAAGCCCCAAGAAGTGCCTTTCATCCCTTCGGAGGAACCTGAAGAAAAGGTAATACATACGGAATTAGGAGATTTTCCAGCGGATTGGCCTAGAATCGGAGAAGCCGTTATCATCCCTGTACTCCAATTCTATCAACAACAAGAAGAATGACTACAGCAAGTTGAGCCGGTTGCCGCCGTAGAGTCAGTTCCAGAGGAACCTGCTCCAGCAGAATCCCAAGAAATAGAACCTATTGAAGAAGAATCTCAGGAAGAATCCCCTGCAGAAATCGAGCCAAATGGCCCAGCCCATGGTATACTTGCCAGCCCTCTAGAGAGATTAAGGCAATTCTATAACCTAGCACGTAGAACAAACAGGGAAGCTGCTACCTCACAGGTCACTGCACCACGCAGGTCAGTACGTAGCACAAAAGGACAAACCCCTGCTAGGTATAGAGACTAGTTCAACCCTTGGTAGATGTAGGTAGTTAACCTAGAGTCAATGTACATAAATGTAAAATATATTGTTATTTTTAGTGTGCTTTAACCAGTTGTTTATACATTTGTTTTGCTTTTGATACCAATTCAAGTGAAATGGACATTGTTTTACTTGTTTTCCCATTACCTAGAGCAATCTTTCCAAAAGAGACTCTGACTTTTCGGATTGCTCCTTCCCTAACTGTTCTCATCTATGTATATAGTTATTTAATTGTTATGCAATAGTTCAAGTGCCTCACCTCCTGTAAAGGGAAGATACAGTTTGTATAATGTTTAATGTTTTGTTTTTGAAAAATGTCTTTCAGCCCGGGAGTGCTGAGTTGTACTAGGGGAGAATGAGGAGCCCCAGCTGCGCTAGGATTCCCACATCTCCTGGAAGGGTGCACTAAAAGATTTATCCACTACAGGTCCTAATGCATCCACACACCTTCATCCATCCCCTAAGACCACCAGAGGGAGCCGGATAGGCATATAAAAGGAGGGTGAAGGCAGGAAAGTAAGTTCAGTTCAGTTCAGTGGAGTTCAGTATAGTGGAGTCTAGTAGAGTGGAGTCTAGTCCAGTCCAGTCTAGTCAGAGCTCGGACAAGACAATGCAGGCAAAGCAGACAGAGTCAAGCCTGCAGAGCAGAGTGGAGTTTGCAGTGAGGAGCTTCGTAGCTCAAGTTAGAGAGCCAGGAGCGTGCCGACGCTCTGAGAGCGGCAGAAGAGGCAGCCCATCAACTGCCAGTGTGTGTAATTGTGTGAGGGCCCGAGTAGGCTGAAGGCAAGTGGAAAGAGTAGTAAAAGGAGGCAGAGGAGCCTTACCAGCTCACCTCAACAAGTATTTACCGGACGCCGGGGGCCGAGCCTATAGGGATCTCCACGACCCATTAGGAGAACACCGGAGTTTCTGGAGGACTACAGGTCCCAGGAGCACCACAGAGCTGATACGTAACCGGGCCAGGAGGACGGAGTCAGGCAGTGCACTGCAAACAGGGACTGTGTACTTCAAGAAAAGGTCCAACCACAAGGTCAGCCAGGTGCAGGACGGAGACTAAGTTAGGCCCAGCTACATGCAGGCCAGGACTTCATTACAGAAAGGCAAGGAACAGGAGGCCACACACCTACTCAGTGGGAGAATCTGGATGTGCACTTTTCACCCTACAGTGCTCCGGGATGTGCCTGCAACATCTTCAGTAAAGGTACCAAAGTGACTTGTGTGTGTGTGTCCATCTTCTTACCCCTAACTGCCGGGTTCCCCTCCGTCCTGCATCCCTCCATATCTACCTGCCCTGAAGGACTCAGCCTCACCTGTGGGAGGCCTAACATCTAGCTGCACAACACCAACTCTTCAGTGGATCTGCACAGCAGCGCTGGTCACCCTGACCAGGTACTACAGGTGGCGTCACGAATCATCATACGAACACTAATCCCCTGTAAATATCCCCTTTTTGGTGAGCGCCCAGGGCCACGGACCGAGCTGCAGCTACCGTGACATCCCCAATAGAAGTTGACGGGCTCAGTGCCGAGTACCACACGGCCCTGGCGGGCGGCTCACATGTAACTCCAAAATTCCTTCACTTGAGAGAAAAATACACTCCATGCATCCCTTTATGTACAGTAAATCATGAGACATCTATAAAGATCTTCAGATCTTACCTCTTGAAATGATAAGTAAGGTTTCTGCATATTCAGGTTGGGAATATTTCCGACTATTGGCCATGGCTTTGGACCCGGAGGATAATTTGGGTGAACACGTTCTTTCTGTTTATGTATAACAATTGCCAGGAAGATAAATGTTATGAAAAACAAAACAACTGTGAATGGATCGAGGGGCCACATGTCTTCTGCAGAACCTGCGGTGGAGAAATGAGTCTTACATTACAGTGAAAGGTTTATAGCTGAAGGTATGTATCTTCTCAACCACAGATAAAAAGATTAAGATTTCACATTCAAACATGCCTTTTATCTCATATGGTGGAGGAGATTAACAAACATTAACATAATGTTTTCATAAAGATTTCAGGTTCAAACTTAAGCCCCAATCTCACATAGCGAGATCGCTAGCGAGATGCTGCTGAGTCACAAGTTTTGTGACGCAACAGCGATCTCCCCAGCGATATCGCTATGTGTGACACGCAGCGACGATCAGCCCCACTGCTGGGTATCGCTGATCGTCACTGAATGTCCTGGACATTGTTTTGATCGTTGGTCTCCCACTGGCCAGCGCGCATCGCTGCGTGTGACAGGCGGGAGTCCAGTGATCAGCAAGCTGGAGCTGGTAACCAAGGTAAACATCGGGTTTCTAGGCGCCGCGCGGCGCTTAGAAACCTGCTGCTTACCTTGGTTACCAGCTCCCTGAACCAGCGCGCTGGTATCTAACGTACACTGCGGGTAACTAAGCGACGTGTATCGCTTGTTACCCGCACAGTCGCTGCCCTGATCGCTGCTGAGATCTGCCTGTTTGGCAGCTCACCAGCGATCATGTAGCAACACACCAGCGATCCTGACAAGTTCATATCGTGTCGGGATCGCTGGTGAGTCGCTATGTGTGACGGGGCCCTAAGACATGCCACTTATGTACACGTTACAAAACCGGTGGAGCAGATCAACTAACATTTACATAATTATTTTCTACTTATTCAAAATATCTATTTTTCTAGAAAGTTCTTTCAGTAACCAAAACTCATTGGAAAACCAATTATTAGTGTTTGATCCTTAAGACAGATTAAAGGTTTTCCACTGACACTACATACTGTAGGGGTGTCATAGAAGAGTTGACTCTTGGGTCCTCAAAAGAAGAAAATATGTCTTGTCTGGATACTTCATTGTTCTAAACGTTGATGATGTAGACTAACTCTTAAATGAGTATTTGATCAGTATATGATTTTCTGTGGCATTTCTACACCCATTATATAAATTAGCTTACTTGTTTTTTTTCATTGCATTTGTGAATGCTATTTTTTTACTTGCATTTTTTTCTCTTTTTGATATATCATGCTTTCAGTTAAGCTGCTTGGTTTTTCATACTTCCTGGTATTTGGCTTCGACAAAACTTAATTGATAAAGTTACAGTATGTACAGATCATATATTAATGTGGTTTTAGTGCATTTTCATATCTAATGCAATTCTATAGGTAAAATACACATAAAACTCAGTGTACCCCAAGAGAAATTGACAATAAGCACCAAATGTTTTTAACCAAAATGTAAAAAAAAAAAAAAAAAAAAGGAAAAAGTATACCAATGTATACCTGATCGACAGGTTCCAAAACTACCCACATCCACTGTATCAAAGAGTTCTGTTTATATATTTCCTTACATCAGGAGTTTCTCCTGCTGCATATGGTGAATGCACACACAAACTTTTGAGAACCTAATATCTAAAACTGTACCATGATGAATTTTTTCTGAACAACAAAGGTTGCAAAAAATGGGCTGAAATGAAAGTAAAATGTGCTTTATGTTAAACACGTATCTCCTAATACCCACTCATATGGTCAGACATGATATAAATCAAGTTGATATTAAAGAGTTTGTCCAGTGAAAATAAGTCATCAGCTATCCATAGAATAAGTCATAACATGCTGATCAGTGGTGGTCCGACTGCTGAGACCTGCACTAATTGGCAAAATGGGGGATTTTGAACACCCGGTAGAGTTAAGCTAAAGTGTGGATGCTCGACTGCCATTCCATTAATTTGCAATGGGTATGCCAAGAGCTGCACTCAGCAACAAAGGCACAGCGGGAGCCCCTAAACAGTACATCAGCTTCTACTGCCCACCACCTGGCTAATATAGGCACATCAAAGACAGCTTAAATGAGCTCCCTGGTGTGGCATTTCATCAGGGAACGTGCTGTCAACAAGCGACAGGTGGTTTGCACACAGAAGCGAGGCATAAATGTTCTGAACCTGATCACCACCTGCATGAAGAGGAATCTGAATTCAAAGCACGAGGTTCAGTGGAGTACACAACTTAAAAACCATGACAGATCTGAGCCTCCTCCTGCTCCCTCTTCTGCTGCAGTCTCAGCCTCTACCTCCTGCTCACAATCAACAGGGCCACCTGCCTCCCCATATTTAGAGGATGTGAAAGGATCACCACCACCACCATCACCAGTGTCATTGAGCATCTCTACACCATCCCATGGAAGTGTTCAGCTTTCCATCCCCTAAATCCTAGAGGGAAAGAGGAGATATCAACCCAGCCACCCATGAGCCATGGTCCTGAATGACAGAATTTTAAAACTACTAGCATTTCAAATGCTGCCATTCTGGCTAGTGGAGATGGACCGTTCTAAAGAAATTATGCCGGTGGCTGTCCCGCAGTTGTTCTAAGCCACCACAACTTTTCCAGACGGGCCTTCCCTGCCCTGCACAAATGTGTTGTGGACCAAATCAAGTGTGCACTGCGCAACGCTGTAAGTGGCAAGGTCCACATAACCACAGATAAGTGGACCGGTAAGCGCAGTCAAGGATGTTACATCTCCCTAACTCAGGCTTGGACTGGCCAACAGGAGAACAGGAGAATCCTCTGGTGGGCCCCTCTGCCAGTGGGTCACCATCCATCTTATTCATTTAACAATGTACCCAGTTCATTGTTATATAAATTTGTGATTGTCACATTAGCATGTGGTTGATAAGTGGGCCCCTAGTGTTGGTTACTGGTGGGCCCTTGGCTCCCCAGTCCAACAATGCCCTAACGCCCACTGGGTAAATGTAGTGGCGGCTGGGACAGAGGCTGTATGCGTTCTACCTCATGTCCTACCACCACCTAGTATTACTGGGTGTTTATCTGTCCAGGTTCCCTCCTTCTCCTACTGTCATGTGTGCATCGCCACGAAGATCGTCGCGGTTGCACATTCTGACTTCTCACAGCTGAGTTGCTGTTTCTTTGTGTTTGGCAGTTAGGGAGTTAATTCTGTCTGTGCTCAGTTCTGGGACTGGGTGCAGTTTTCTCCCGGCTGCAATTAATTATTTGTTGATTGGTTTCCTTTAAATCTCTGGTTGTCTGTGTTGGGAGTTGCCAGTGAAATTCTTCATGCAGACCACAGATAGGATTGTATCTGTATAGACTTAAGTTAAAGAGCTCCTTAGTTGTTTTAAGCTCACCTTGCTTAGAGTTTAATATCCCAGATCATTTATGTTCCTTCTGTGTTTGAGTGTGTATGCAAGTCTGTGTTTTCTCCAGTCTGTCTTATATGTCTAATCTGTGTATTTAGCAGAGATCAGCCCATATCCCTTTGGTGGTAATCAGAATCCTTCTTAGGACTGATTACAGGGTTCAGGGACTGATAGGAGACAGGGTTAGGCTGGAGACTTGGACCTCTGAACCATTATCAGTACCTCCAAGGTGAGGGATTAGTTAGGACCCCAGTTTAGGGTCAGGTTAGACCCCCGGTCCTCCTCTTTCCTGTGACAGTGTATCAAGTCCTCAAGATTAACCCTGAGTTCAACGGATATCGTGTCAGGTAAATCTATTCTATACTTACATGCTGATGTTGCTAATCTATATGTTGTATAGAGTGTTGTTCTTTTAAGAATAGTTTACTGACATCGTACACATATCATAAGACCGCGTGACACCTACTCTTCTTCCTCCAGCACCTCCCCATTCAGTGATAGGAACATCTGCACCACCAGCTTGAGCACAAGTAGGGAGAAATGACAGTAGGTTGTTCTTAAAGTGACCCAAAGAGTATATAATCCTTAAAATATAAATTTTTTTTAAACATTAAAAATAAACATGAAATATGAAAAATGCATAAGATGCCAGAGGCCTCTTGAAGAAGTTCATACAAAACGTGCATTGGAGCCATGGGGATTAGCATTACAACACTGCCTTATTTGTAAGTCAATCTACTTATAATTGTATGCGCCCTGTATTGGTTCACATGAGGACAAGTTTACCTAAAGTGCTCTGTCATTACTCGGAGGGCACATCTTTATCTAACTGTTTGCACTATTTAGTATTGGTTACCACTTATTCTGTCTACTCACATGGATCCCTGCAGCAATGTTTGGCTTCTGGCTTCTTATGCATTTTTCCTATGGAATGTTTATTTTTAATGTTGAAATAACATTTATATTTTAAGGTTTATATACTCTTTAGGTTTATTTACCCTTCCTTTTGTTGGTTCAATATCTGCTGTTCGAGTTTTGCCCAGTTTATATTTAACTAGATTTGGGTGTTTTGTGCACATGTTGTTCTTAAAGGGAACCTGTCAGCAGGATTGTGCTCAGTAACCTACAGTGTCAGGTCGGCGACGTTATACTGATTACAATGATATCTGGTGATGAAATCCGTCTTGTGGTTGTTGAGTAATCTTTATTTGTAGTTTTCAGTTAATGATATGCTCGCGGCCTGTGGGGGGTCTTTATGTGGTTGTGTGGCCCAGCTGCGCTTGGTACACATGTCTCCAGGAGGATGCACAGGAAGGTAATTGTAAAAACCTGATATTCATTCACGCACACTTCCCAACACGACCACCAGAGGGCATCTTAGACTATTTAAGTTAGTGTGACGTAGCAGTAGCCATTCAAGTTCCTGATAGGAGTTCAGATCAGTTCCTGTCAGTAGTATGTTTCCTGTCAGAGCTCAAGTTCTGGTCTTGGAGGGAGAGGAGAGAAGACTGATTCCTGACAGAGCTTAGGTAGCTCATCTTGAACTGAAGTGGAGACTAGTACGAGTAGAAAGGAAATTACTCTAGCCTAGTCAGAGCTATAACTGAATCTGTTATCTCAGAACAAGCTGCCTGTGTTCTCTAGAACGTGGAAAGTGACTCTCGGAGCTACAGCGTGTATACAGTCTGACGGAACGTCCTGTGAGCTGCTCTGGACAGAGTTTTTGAAGGGAAAGAAGGAAGGGAACTACGACAGTGTTACAATGACGAGCTAACTGAGATCAGGTCAGTGAGCTTGGAAGAAAAGCTGACTACTACACCTACTGCTACCCGTGCTTATGTTAAGGGTGAGAGCAGGGCGACAGGCGAGTGGAGAAAGAAGGAAGAGTGTTTTCGGTGACAGATCACCTTCACTCGACTTAACCGGACACCGGGTCCGAAGCATTGCTAGTACTTCACGGCTAGTGATAGAAAAACCGGAATCCTTGCTGGACTTCAAGTCCCCGAAGGTAGCCCTAAGTGTTGATACGTAACTGGAGTCAGGGAGAACAGGAACTTTGAGCAGGACGCTGCAATAGAAGGACTTCGTTCTTGCCAACATCTGATTATCAGAGACAGAAAAGGCTCTACCACAATGTCGACCGGGCGTAGCTGTTGCATCTGGAGTTGAACTTGACTTTATGCAGGTTAAGACTCATACACATAAAGGTAAAGGAGGCCTCAAACCTGCTCAGCGATTACCTGTATGTGCTTTCTCCACCCTGACCAGCTTCCCGGACATACCTGCAACCATCTACAGTAAAGGTATGGAAAGAGAACAACTTGTGTGTGACTGACTTATTGCCTGCACCACCATAGCCTTTGAGGGAACAGTCCCACCTGTGGGGGACTTAACATCTAGCTGCCTAATAACATCCCCTCAGAAGATTCACCCTGCAGCGCTGGTCTACTTGATCAGAAACCACAGGTGGCGTCACGAACTATTACTAAAATCCCCTGTAAATATCCCCCTTTGTATGAGCGCCCAGGGCTACGGACCGAGCTGTGCTGCCAGTGACATTCCCCATAGACTTCCATGGGCTCGGTGCCGAGTACCCCATAACCCTGGAACCCAGTGTTGTGCGACTCATGGTGCTCTGATTAAGTGTTCCCCGGTGTGACTTCTGACAGGTCACTGATCTCTCAGTGACCTGCCCCCTAGTTTACATAATGAATATTATATACATTTTAAAAAAAATAAAAATCCCCTTCTGCAGACAGGCGCTGGCGGCAAGAAGAATCCATGGAGAACATTCTTAATTTTGCTGGGCAATATGTTTTCTATCTTAAATTTTCTTTTTTTTAACAAACTATACATAAGTGTGATGTCTCTTTATTTTATAAAGGGTTTGTTAACTGTAGAGTAGTTGACAGTAAATGGGTAGTACACATTTTATATGACATTTCCTCAATCCTCAGGTTTTTCAGAAAAATTTGTATCTACAGCTAGTCTTCTGTGACCTCCCCTCTTCAGAGTTTGCATACCTCAGCTCGATTCGCTCCATACTTTGGTATCTTTAAGTGTAACTCCATTGTAAATAAACTTTCCACTACCTCAAAAAAAAAAAGTAGGACAGTGTAAGGGTTATAGCTAATAAAGGCGGACAGTAGTGGTTATAGTTCATAAGGGTGGACACTGTAAAGGCAATATTTCATAGAAGATGTAAGTGTGGATGACATGTGCCATAAGAGGGAAATTGTGGGGGTCATATTTTGTGCACGGAGCACAATAAGGCACAAATATTTATTCAGAGTCACAGAATGGGGAAATATCTGTATACAGGGACATTATAAGCATTATAATGACAGTTATTTTTAAAGTCATTATAATGGGGTGCGCTGCAAAAGACCAAAGAAGATAAATGTCTGCAGTGACAAAATGTGGATGTGAAATCTCATTATGGAGTCTGGAAAAGATGGATAAGAGCAAAGAACAATTCCAGTCAGAAAATATGTCATCCATAAGGTACATGGATGTAAGTGTTTATTTGTGATATTGGCTATTTCATATCAATACTGTGATACTGCATGATCTCAAGCTCATACCCACTCAGCCAGCCCCCACTCCTCCGGTCCCCCTACCTGGAGCACTATGGAACGCACGCTCAGTCTGCAATAAACTGTCATTTATCCACGACCTCTTCATCACCAACAAACTCTCCTTCCTTGCTATCACTGAAACTTGGCTCACCCCCTCTGACTCACCTCTCCAGCTGCACTCTCTTATGGCGGATTCCATCTCTCTCACACCCCCCGCCCCAGCAAGGAACGTGGTGGAGGAGTTGGCTTGCTCCTCTCCAATTCCTGCTGCTTTACCCCACTTCCTCTCCCACCCTCCGCTACTCTTCCCTCGTTTGAGGTGCACTCCGTCCGCATCTACTCCCCTTCCAACCTCCAGGTAGCTGTCATCTACCTCCCCCCAGAACTAGCCATCTCCACCTTTCTCGATCACTTCACCACCTGGCTGCTTCATTTCCTCTCTGCTGACATCCCCACTATCATCATGGGTGACTTTAACATCCCCATTGACACTTCCACCTCCGCTGCCTCCAAATTTTTATCGCTCACTGCCTCCTTTGGCCTCACTCAATGGTCCTCTGCAGTCACTCACAAAGATGGTCACACACTGGACCTTATTTTCACCTGCCTCTGTTCCCTTACTAATCTCACTAACTCACCACTGCCCCTGTCTGACCACAACCTACTGACATTTTCTTCCCTCTCCTCTCCTAGTACGCAACCCCCACTCCACAAACTCGCTCATCCTAGCAGAAATCTCAAACACCTCAACTTACAATCGCACTCTGAGTCCCTCCTCCCTCTTACAGACATAGCCTCACTTCATGACACAGATGCTGCTGCCACCTTTTATAACACCACAATAACAGCAGCACTTGATTCGGCCGCCCCCCTCGCACATAGCAAAACTCGCACAATCAACAGGCAGCCCTGACTGACCAGCCTCACCAAAGAACTGAGACGGGCTTCCAGGGTTGCTGAGCGGAGATGGACGAAATCCCGCTCTGCTGAGCACTTAACCGCATACAAGCAGTCCCTCACCAGCTTCAAGTCCACACTCACTGCCGCAAAGCAAACTTACTTCTCATCTCTCATATCCTCCCTGTCTCACAACCCTAAACAGCTCTTCAACACTTTCAATTCTCTACTCCGTCCCCCACCACCTCCCCCCACTCATCTCATTACTGCTGAAGATTATGCCTCCTTTTTCAAGCAGAAGATTGATACGATCAAGAAAGCTTTGGCCTACAGCCCCCAATGCCCCTCTTAGCTGCTCAGCCCTGTTCCTCCAAAACCAACTTCTCCACCATGACAGAAGATCTTCTCTCCACCCTCCTTTCAAGATCACACCTCACCACTTGCACACTTGACCCGCTCCCATCCCACCTCATCCCTAACCTCGCCACAGTCTTCATCCCTACTCTAACACACCTCTTCAACCTCTCACTTACAAATGGTGTGTTCCCCTCATCCTTCAAACATGCCTCAATCACACCCATCCTCAAAAAGTCCTCCCTTGACCCATCCTCTGCGTCTAGCTATCGCCTGATATCTCTTTTCCCTTATGCCTCAAAACTACTGGAACAGCATGTCCATCTTGAACTGTCCTCCCACCTCTCCTCTTGCTCCCTCTTTGACTGCTTGCAATCAGGCTTCCGACTGCATCACTCAACTGAACCTGCCCTAACTAAAGTCACCAACGACCTATTAACTCAGTGGATAGCACTACAGCCTTGCAGCGCTGGAGTCCTGGGTTCGAATCCCACCTAGGACAACATCTGCAAGGAGTTTGTATGTTCTCCCCCGTGTTTGTGTGGGTTTCCTCCGGGTACTCCGGTTTCCTCCCACACTCCAAAAACATACTGATAGGGAATCTAGATTGTGAGCCCCATCGGGGACAGCGACGGTAATGTGGCAAAACTGTAAAGCGCTGCGGAATCTGTTAGCGCTATATAAAAATAAAGATTATTATTTATTTATTATTATTATTAACCGCCAAGAGCAAGCGACACTACTGTTCTCCTCCTGGACCTGTCTTCTGCCTTCAACACTGTGGACCACTCCCTCGTGCTCCAGATTCTCTCATCTCTGGGCATCGCAGGCTTGGCCCTATCCTGGATCTCATCATATCTAACAGATCGAACATTCAGTGTCTCCCTCTCCCACACCACCTCCTCACCTCGCCCCCTCTCTGTCGGTGTTCCTCAAGGCTCAGTTCTAGGACCCCTACTCTTCTCCATCTACACCTTCGGCCTGGGACAGCTCATAGAATCACACGGTTTGCAGTATCATCTCTACGCCGATGACACGCAGATCTACCTATCTGGACCTGACCTCACCTCCTTACTGCCAAAAATCCCACACTGTCTCTCTGCTATTTCAGCTTTCTTTTCTGCTCGCTTTCTAAAACTGAACATGGACAAAACAGAATTCATCATCTTTCCCCCATCTCACTCTACCCCTCCACCAGACCTATCCCTCAATGTCAACAGCTGCTCACTTTCCCCGGTCCCGCACGCTCGGTGCCTCGGGTGATCCTCGACTCTGCCCTTTCCTTCAAGCCACATATCCAAATCCTAGCCTCCTCCTGCAGTCTCAAACTCAAAAATATTTCCCGGATCCGTGCATTCCTTGACCACGACACCACAAAAACACTAGTGCAGGCCCTTATCATCTCCCGCCTTGACTACTGCAACCTCCTACTCTCTGGCCTCCCCTCTAGCACTCTGGCACCAGTCCAATCCATCCTACATTCTGCTGCCCGACTAATCCACCTGTCTCCCCGTTATTCCCAGCCTCTCCCCTATGCCAAGCCCTTCATTGGCTTTCTATCGTCCAGAGGCACCAGTTCAAAACCCTAACTATGACATACAGAGCCATCCACAACCTGTCTCCTCCATACATCTGTGACATGGTCTCCCATTACTTACCCTCGCGCAACCTTCGATCCTCTCAAGATCTCCTTCTCTACTCTCCCCTTATCTCTTCTTCCCACAACCGCATACAAGACTTCTCCCGTGCCTCCCCTATACTCTGGAATTCTCTACCCCAACACATCAGACTCTCGCCTACCATTGAAATCTTCAAAAAGAACCTGAAGACCTACCTCTTCCGACAAGCCTACAACCAGCAGTGATCTTCAGTCTACTGAACTGCCGCACGACCAGTTCCACCCTCTCCTAGTGTATCCTCACCCATTACCTGTAGATTGTGAGCCTTCGCGGGCAGGGTCCTCTTTCCTCTTGTACTTATGTGTGTCCTGTATTGCTCATATTTATTGTACTTGTCTATATTCACCCCCTCTCACATGTAAAGCACCATGGAATAAATGGCGCTATAAAAATGAATAATAATAATAATAATCTGAAGTCTGATGATAGCTGTTAGCAACAACTCACAGTAACACCTTACCATTGTTATGGACATACTCGGAGCTGTAGGTTATAGCATTGCAACTGATTGCTCAACCAGGCTCAGCGATGTATTCATGTACTGATGATGGCACTGATGACATATACCTGTACTGTTTGTGGTTTTGGTTATGTTTTTCTATACTGATGGTGGTTCTGGTGATGCATTCATGTAATGATGGTGGTTATGATGTAGTATTTCTATAATGTTGGTGGTTGTGATTCTGTATTCATGTACTGATGTGTGCGCTGATTATGTATTCCTGTACTGATGGTGGATCTGGTGATGTATTTATTTATTTGTATACTGATGGGGATTATGGTGATGTATTTGTTATGTGCTTCTGGTGATGTATTCCTTAACGGCTGGCAGTTGTGATGATGCATTTCTGTACTGTTTATGGTTCTAGTGATGTAACATGTACTGTTATTGATTATGACTCTGTACACATGTAGCAATCCAGTATATCAGTAACACTGCTGTAGGTGTGCTGGCACCATGCAGTGTCATTGATTGACAGTTGTCCAGGACTAGTCCAGTGACCTCAGGCTGGAAAACTAGGGACAAACAAACTTAGTTTTTACACATGAACATTTAACTTTTAAAATCTAATACAGGCATCATTAATACATGTATTGAGAGGCTGATAGAGCTATCCTAATATATTCCCTGAGTAAATCCTGATGACAGGTTCCATTTAACCCCTTTCTGCCATCGGACGTACTATCCCGTCCAGGTGACCTGGGCCTGTCTGACCATGGACGGGATAGTACGTCATCGCGATCAGCTGCGCTCCCCCCGTGCGCGGCCGGTGTCAGCTGATTATCACAGCTGACACCCGGCATTATGTGCCAGGAGTGGTCATGGACAGCTCCTGGCACATTAACCCCTGGCACACTGCGATCAAACATGATCGCAGTGTACCGGGTGCACAGGGAAGCATTGCGCAGGGAGGGGGCTCCCTGCGTGCTTCCCTGAGACCCTTAGGCCCTGTTCTGATGGCTTCCTCCCTGCAGGACCCAGGATCCAAGATGGCCACAGGGTCCTTCCGGGTCTTGCAGGGAGGCGGCTTCCTCAGTGCCTGCTGAGAGCAGGCGTTGAGAAAGCCTGCAGCAGTGCCAGTGAGATCGCTGGCCTGACAGAGTGCTGTGCACACTGTCAGACCAGCGATCTGACATTATACAGTGATGTCCCACCCTGGGACAAAGTAAAAATGTAAAAAAAAAAACATCTGTAAAAATAATTTTAAAAAATCCTCAAAAAAAAAAATATTCCCCAATAAATTCATTTCTGTATGTAAATAAATAAAAAAACATAATAAAAGTACACATATTTGGTATCACCATGTCCGTAACGACCCGCCCTATAAAACTGTCCCACTAGTTAACCCCTTTAGTGAACCCCTTCAAAAAAAAACAAAGCAAAAAACAATGCTTTATCATCATACTGCCGAAAAAAAGTGGAATAACACGCGATCAAAAAGACGGATATAAATAAACATGGTACCGCTGAAAAGGTCATCTTGTCCCGCAAAAAAAGAGCTGCCATACAGCATCATCAGCGAAAAAACAAAAAAGTTATAGCTCGCTGAATAAAGCGATGCAAAAATAATTATTTTTTATATAAAATTGTTTTTATTGTATAAAAGCGCCAAAACATAAAAAAATGATATAAATGAGGTATCGCTAATCGTACTGACCGAAGAATAAACTAGCTTTATCAATTTTACCACACATGGAACGGTATAAACGCCCCTCCAAAAGAAATTCATGAATTGCTGGTTTTTGTTCATTCTAACCTCCCAAAAATTGTAATAAAAAGCGATCAAAAAATGTCACATGCCCAAAAATGGTACCAATAAAAACATCAACTGTCCCGCAAAAAATAAGACCTCACATCACTTTGTGGGCCAAAATATGCAAAAATTAAAGCTCTCAAAATGCGGTGATGCAAAAACTATTTTTTGCAATAAAAAGCGTCTTTTAGTGTGTGACAGTTGCCAAACATAAAAATCCCACTATAAATAGTAAATCAAAACCCCCTTTACCAGCCCCTTAGTCAGGGAAAAATAATAAAATTAAAAAAATGTATTTATTTCCATTTTCCCATTAGGGTTAGGGTTAGGGTTAGGTTTGGGGCTAAAGTTAGGGTTGGGTTGGGGCTAAAGATTAGAATTAGGTTTAAGGTTGGGATTAGGCTTAGGGTGTGCTAGGGTTAGGTTGGAGTTAGAATTGGGGGGTTTCCACTTTTTTGGCACATCAGGGCTCTCCAAATGTGACATGGCGTCCGATCTCAATTCCAGCCAATTCTGCATTAAAAAGTTAAACGGTGCTCCTTCCCTTCTGAGCTCTGCCATGCGCCCAAACAGTAGTTTACCCCCACATATGGGGTATCAGCGTACTCAGGAAAAATTGCACAATAACTCTTGGGGTCTAATTTCTTCTGTTACCCTTGGGAAAATAAAAAATTGGGGGTGAAAATATCATTTTTGTGGAAAAAAATTATGATTTTTTATTTTTATGGCTCTACGTTATAAACTTCTGTGAAGCACTAGGGGTTCAAACTTCTCTCCACACATCTAGATAAGTTCCTTGGGTGGTCTAGTTTCTAAAATGGGGTCACTTGTGGGAGGTTTACAATGCTTAGGCACATCAGGGGCTCTCCAAACGCGACATGACGCCCTCAGACCATTCCATTAAAGTCTGCAATCCAAAACGTCACTACTTCCCTTCCGAGCCCTGACGTGTGCCCATACAGTAGTTTTCTCCCACATATAGGGTATCACCATACTCAGGACAAATTGGACAACACATTTTGGGGTCCAATTTCTCTGTTACCCTTGTGAAAATAAAATATTGGGGGCGAAAAAATCATTTTTGTAAAAAAAAAAAATATTTTTTTGTTTTTACGGCTGTACGTTATAAACTTCTGTGAAGCACTTGAGGGTTCATAGTGCTCACCACACATCTAGATAAGGTCCTTGGGGGTCTATTTTCCAAAATGGGGTCACTTGTGAGGGTTTCAACTATTTAGGCACATTAGGGGCTCTCCAAATGCGACATGATGCACGCAGACCACTCCATCAAAGTCTGCAATCCAAAACATCACTATTTCCCTTACGAGCCCCGACGTGTGCCCATACAGTAGTTTTCTCCCACATATTGAGTATCAGCATACTCAGGACAAAATGGACAACAACTTTTGGGGTCCAATTTCTCCTGTTACCCTTGTGAAAATAAAATATTGGAGGGGAAAAAATAATATTTGTAAAAAAAAAATGATTTTTTTGTTTTACGGCTGTACGTTATAAACTTCTGTGAAGTTTCAACTTTTGTGGTCCAATTTCTCCTGTTATCCTTGGGAAAATGAAAAATTGGGGACTAAAAGATCATGTTTGTGGAAAAAATATGATTTTTTTATTTTCATGCTCGGGCGTTATAAACTTTAGTGAAACACCTGGGGTTCAAACTTCTCTCCACACATCTAGATAAGTTCCTTGAGTGGTCTAGTTTCCAAAATGGTGTCATTTGTGGGAGGTTTCCACTGTTTAGGCACCTCAGGGGCTCTCCAAACACGACATGGCGTTCAGCCAATTCTGCATTGAAAAAGTCAAACGGCGCTCCTTCCCTTCCGAGCTCTGACATGCATCCAAAGAGTGATTTACCCCCACATATTGGGTATCAGCATACTCAGGACAAATTGCACAATAACTTTTTGGGTCTTGTTTCCCTTGGGAAAATAAAAATTGGGGTGAAAAGATCATTTTTGTGGAAAAAAATATGATTTTTTTAATTTTACGGCTCTATGTTATAAACTTGTGTGAAGCATTTGGGGGTTCAAATTGCTCAACACAGATCTAGATAAGTTCCTTAGGGGGTCTAGTTTCCAAAATGGGGTCACTTATGGGTGGTTTCCACTGTTTAGGCACATCTGGGGCTCTCCAAATGCAACATGGCTTCCAATCTCAATTTCAGCCAATTTTGGTTGGAAAAAGTCAAATGGCGCTCCTTCCATTCCAAGCTCTGCCGTGTGCCCAAACAGTGGTTCCACCATATATGGGTTATCAGCATACTCAGGACAAATTGGACAACAACTTTTGTGGTCCAATTTCTCCTGTTACCCTTGGGAAAACAAAAAATTGGTGACTAAAATATCATTTTTGAGTAAAAAAATAGGATTTTTTATTTTCATGCCCGGGCATTATAAACTTGTGTGAAGCACTTGGGGGTTCAAAGTGCTCACCACAGACCTAGATAAGTTCCTTAGGGGTCTAGTTTCCAAAATGGGGTCACTTGTGGGGGTTTCCACTGTTTAGGCACATCTGTGGCTCTGCAAACGGAACATGACACCCATCAATGTCTGCATTCCAAAACGTTATTACTTACTTCTTTCCAAGCCCTGCCGTGCGCCCAAACAGTTCCCCCCCACATATGGGGTATCAGCGTACTCAGGACAAATTGGACAACAACTTTAGGGGTCCAATTTCCTTGGGAAAAATCAAAAATTGGGGACTAAAAAATCATTTTTGTGGAATTTTTTTTTTCACACACAGGCATTATAAACTTTTGTGAAACACTTGGGGTTCAAAGTGCTCACAACAGATCTAGATAAGTTCCATAGGGGGTCTAGTTCCAAAATGGTGTCACTTGTGGGGGTTTCCACTGTTTAGGCGCATCAGGGGCTCTCCAAACGCGACATGGTGTCCAATCTCAATTCCAACCAATTTTGGTTTGAAAAAGTCAAACAGCGCTCCTTCCCTTACGAGCTCTACCGTGCGCCCAGACAGTGGTTTTCCCTCACATATGGGGTATTGGCGTACTTAGGAGAAATATCACAAAAACTTTATCTGTCCATTTTCTCCTTTTACCCTTGTGAAAATAAAAAAAAGTTTGTAAAGTTCATTTTTGTGACTAAAAAGTTAAATTTCATTTTTTCCTTCCACGTTGCTTCAGCTCCTGTGAAGCACCTGAAGGGTTAATAAACTTCTTGAATGTGGTTTTGAGTACCTTGAGGGTTGCAGTTTTAAGAATTGTGTCACTTTTGGGTATTTTCTGCTATATAGACCCCTCAAAGTGACTTCAAATAAGAGGTGGTCTCTAAAAAAAATGGCTTTGTAAATTTTGTTGTAAAAATGAGAAATCGCTGGGCAACTTTTAACCCTTATAATTTCCTAACAAAAAAAAAATTTGGTTTCAAAGTTGTGCTGATGTAAAGTAGACATGTGGGAAATGTTATTTAGTAACTATTTTGTGACATATTTCTCTGTTTTAAGGGAATAAAAATTCAAAGTTTGAAAATTGCAAAATTTTCAAAATTTTCAAAATTTTTGCCATATTTCCGTTTTTTTTCAAAAATAAACGCAAGTTATATCGAAGAAATTTTTACCACTAACGTGAAGTACAATATGTCATGAGAAAAACACTCTCAGAATCGCAAAAATCCTTTGAAGCATTCCAGAGTTACAACCTTATAAAGAGACAGTGGTCAGAATTGGGGGTAAAGGGTTAAGATAGATAGATAGATAGATAGATAGATAGATAGATAGATAGATAGATAGATAGATAGATAGATAGATAGATAGATAGATAGATAGATAGATAGATAGATAGATAGATACCTGATAATCAGGTTAACAATGTATTAACTAGACATGACCCTGGAGCAAATAAATCAACAAAAAATTAAGAATGCGTCTTCTTACCTGAGTCCTGCGCTGCGGACTGCACAGACAACACAGCACAATGATCCAGTCTTCACTCTTCTGTTTTCTGCGCAGGGACGATTTTTATACTCACATAGTAGATTATGACACCTGTTGCTCCTCCCTGTACTTAACCCTTAGGAAGATGAGAGTAAATGTGTCAGTAATCTGCCAAACACAGATTCTGACAATATAATAATGATGGAATATAATACACAGATAACTAATGGATTTTTAACAATAAAACACTAATATGCATGTGTGTAAAGGAGGCAGACCGGATATCACTGTGCCCTGAGTTCACACCGGGTTCCCCAAGAGAACAACTGATATCTCTGCACCCTGTTGATTTGTTTCCCAATCTCTGGCTCCCTGTCAAGAAACCAAATGATAGAAACAGGCTTACAGATGTATTAATGGGCTACAATTTAGAGTAAAAGGATCTGTAAAATTATCAAAGTTATAATTTTTATTAGACATTGTTATTTAGACTAATTTGCTAATTAGTCTTCCAGAATGGGGGTAGAGGGTGTTCATTCACACTACAGTATGAGATATGCATATCCTACGGTATAAATGGGACACACATATGGCATTTCTATTGTATGCTTCATTTCTGTTCTTATTGCCTTGTATCTGTATCTGTCCCATGGGACATCATTAACCATCCGCCAAGGAAACCCACTATTGTTCTAACAGCTGAAAAAAAAAGTCATGCCCCTTTGATCACACATTCTAACCAATAGAGACATTGTAAGAGGATGTCCAGGTCGTTTCATGCTCTTAATCCCTTCTTAATAAAACGTGTACAATTGTTTGTGGAAGTGTGAATAATGGTTATATGTTGATAACGGTTTATGCATAGTAAGGTAAACAATATAATATGTACGGTTTTATATGGGGATGACTAATGTTGAATAATAAAAATGTGTTTCATGATAATGTAATACCATAGGGAAAGTATAGGAAATTAGGATATAAATGTAGGAACTATATAAGGTAATAAGGATAGTTAGGAATTGGGAAAGTACAGTGAATGGCGCTGTAGGTCAGGAAGTAGTTATATACAGTAAGGTAATAGATCATGTGTTTAGGGAATTTCCCAGATGGGAGGAGGTAGAAACATTTAAAAGAATAGGAGACTTCCTAGTTTTTAGTTAGTTGGAGTGATAGAATTGGAGATAGATATAGAATTGAGATGAAGATTGGAAGTAGGGCAGAGCAGGCCAGTGGGGTGAACAGCTCGTGAATACTACAGAAGCAGCATGCAGACTACTGCCATTAATTTCAGCTGTTATTTACAGAATATCCGGGACCTATGGCCCGAACTAGGTATGGAGGCGGGTGCCTTTTACATTTCCCAAAATGGGAGGCTGGGTGGGAAACCGAGTGAGAAAAGAGGGCCAGAAAGCATGGGGCTGCGTAGCTGGAAAGAGTATCTCAAGGACCAGAGATGCCAGGAAAAGAAGGATGAGCTCAGGCTGAAAAAAACAGAAAGAGTGAAAGTGTAACTTCCATGGAACATCCAATGATAAGTAAAGCTGAGTTATTGAAAAAGGAAACAGAGTCTGTTGTTGAATGTGTGGTAGCATCCGGATCTGGGATCGCAGGACCAGAGGAATCTCCAAGCTCAAACGTGAGTGTTATACACTATGCACAAACCACAAGGCAGACAGGACATTTTCTGCTTGTGGGGTGCCAAGGTGTGGGAGAACAGCAGCCCCTTCCACCCTGTGCCCCTCACAACATTCCCATACTACTGTCGTAGCAGTTTGCGTTCTGACCCAAAGTAGATATGCCAGATCACCAGTGAGGCCGAATTAGGAGTTTACGCCCTTCTTTGACAAGAGCTTGGAGACAAAAGACTGCACACATATTCTGTGAACATGTCACGTTATCTGATATAATGAAACACAAGGCAGTAATTTATACCATTTACAGCAAATATGATTCTATGCAGCTCATGTAGCCCCCACATTCACCTCAGGGTCATACTTTATTTACCATATACCCAGAACATGTTGTAGCAGACTATTTAGACCATATAAGATAAGAAGCATAGTTGACCTTTAAAGAGGAGACTGACAGACTGCTGTCTCATGGGAATAAATTCTAGCAATAAAAGGCAAAAGGCAACTGAAGTATTAAAGGCGTTTAAAGGCAAACCATTTCACCCTTCTATATCAGTACTGCTGGATGCTTCGGTATGGAGAAGGACCCTGGCCTACCAATGAAATCATGCCTGACATGGTGCAGTGCTAATGAAAAGTGCAAATAGTGCTATGTAATAGGCACATCAATAAGGGAAGGACATCAGACGCCCAGGCTTTGAGGAGAATAATAGTGGCACAACAGGAAATTTATCTTATTTAGCATGTTTTGACCCATGGTCCCCACTCCTCTCATTTGATTGTAATATATCATTGCCTGAATTTGATTAGATCTAACCTTGTTCACATGAACCCTGGAACATTGGGGCCCTCTCATAATGTCTTGTGTTGTGTTGTGTTAATTAATACTACAATCCTCATTGATCCCCTCAATTGTTTTGTTGAATACATAGGCTGAGATCCTTCTTATTCATTATACTAATAAAACTTAGTTTTTTCATTCCTACATATTCCTGCTCTCCTGACAGGATTACGGGGAACTGTGTTGGCATCATACTAATGGGGCTTCTTAAGGGATTATCATACGTGTGTGGGGGTACTATGGGATCAAATTATTTGGGGGGATTTACTGTCAGGTGTTATACTGTGTGTGGGGACATTTTTAGGGGCATCATAAACTAAAGGAGCATTGAAAAAGGCGTTGGAGAGGATGAGAGCATTAAGGGTATGTAAGACGGCGGTGTTCACACCGTGCAGTAACTGAGACAGTGACCCAAGCAAGTCCAAAGTAAATGGCTTTTATTCAGCAACTCACGGGTAAAACAGGAAAAGTCCTCCGGTACGCAGCCGGGGTAACATCAGTCCATAAACACTGGTTGCCGGGGACAACGGCCGGGCCGGGCCGAACAGAGCCTGACTGGTGCAGAGCCGTCCCAGGCGTGGGTTCAGCTACACACAGTCCTGTGGAGCTTTCCTGCTATGCTCCTTGCAGGATCCCAACATAGAACACCACTATTCCATATTGCAGGAGTTTTAAAGACCTGTGGCAAAAGCCACTGGAAAACCCGGGTTGGAGGGAGGAGGCCGCCCCACTTCCTCCTGTGACCTCCTCCAAGAAATGAAGGCCCTGCCGGATTTTACTTAATCTGCCTTAGCCAGGTAGTCTGACTAGGTCATTGCTCACCTTCATTCCTGCATTGCAGCCGCAGCTGTGTGTGTGACTGCAAGCACTCCAATGGCTTTAATAGGTCTCTGTACACATTCTGGGGGAAACATAGCATCCCTCATAAACGATCCCGGTCACTGCCTCACATATTCCCCCCCTCTGTTCAAACTTGTGGGGTTGAACATTTGCCACCATACAGGGTGCCCGGGACAGGGCATCCGCGTTTGCTTGCAACTTCCCAGGGCGATGTTCTACAGAGAAACTGAAATTTTGCAGTGACAGGAACCCACCTGGTGACTCGCGCATTCCTCTCTTTTGCATTCCTCATCCATACCAAGGGTGAGTGGTCCGTCACCAAGCGGAACTGACGCCCGAGTAAATAATAACGTAGTGATTCCAAGGCCCACTTAATAGCCAAACACTCCTTCTCTACTACCTATAGTTTTTCTCTGCCGGGACAAGTTTTCTACTCAAGTAGGTGACCGGGTGCTCTTCACCATTCACTTTTTGTGACAACACCGCCCCTAGTCCTACCTCCGAGGCATCTGTCTGTACAATGAAGGTTTCATTGAAGTTGGGGCTGATGAGGACCGGCTGTCCACACAGGGCCAACTTCATGGACTGAAAGGCTTCTTCTGCCTGAGGGTTCCACCGAACCATTACCGTTTTCTTTCCTTTCAAGAGATCGGTTAGGGCCGCGGTTCGCCCGGCAAAATTAGGTATAAACCGGCGGTAATACCCAAGGATGCCAAGGAACGCCCTCACCTGTTTTGTACTCGATGGTTTAGGCCAGTTTTTTATGGCCTCAATTTTACTGATTTGGGGCTTGATAGCTCCTCGGCCTATCACATACCCCAAATATCGAGCTTCCTCCAGCCCTATCGCACATTTTTTTGGGTTTGCCGTTAACCCCGCGGCTCTGAGAGAATCCAGCACCGCTTGTACGTGAGTTAGGTGCGTTTGCCAGTCGGTGCTAAATATGATGATATCATCTAGATACGCGGACGCGTATTCCTGATGAGGCTTGAGCACTATGTCCATCAATCTCTGAAATGTAGCCGGGGCCCCATGTAACCCAAAAGGTAAGACCACATAGTGAAATAGACCCTCCGGAGTTACGAAGGCGGTCTTCTCCTTCGCCGAATCTGTGAGAGGTACCTGCCAATAACCCTTGGTGAGATCGAGCGTGGTAAAGTACTGGGCCTGCCCCAGTCTCTCAATCAGCTCGTCCACCCGGGCATTGGATAAAGGTCGAACTTTGACACTTCATTCAATTTTCGGAAATCATTACAGAAGCGTAATGATCCGTCTGGCTTTGGAATCAGCACAATGGGGCTAGCCCACTCACTCCGTGACTCCTCTATGACGCCTAACTGAAGCATTTGTTTTACCTCAGCCGAAATGGCTTGCCTCCGGGCTTCGGGCACCCGGTACGGTCTTATTCGCACCCTTACCCCAGGTTCGGTGACGATGTCATGTTGGATAACCGTAGTCCTACCTGGTAGCTCTGAGAACACATCGGTATTGTTTTGCACCAGGGAGCGAGCCTCCCGTCGCTGCTGTTTAGTGAGGGCATCACTTATCCTGACCTCCCCCTTGGATGCTTCCCTGGCTGAAGGTAGAGAACTCTCTGGTGATATGCCCGGGGTGATGTCTGTAACTAAACACTCTCGATCTTTCCAAGGCTTTAGCAGGTTTACATGGTAAATCTGCTCAGGTTTCCTCCTTCCGGGCTGATACACCCGGTAATTTACCTCCCCCACCTTTTCTCGAATCTCATATGGCCCTTGCCACTTGCCCATGAGCTTACTCTCGGCTGTGGGTACCAGTACTAATACCCGATCGCCTTTGTTAAAAGACCTGACTCTGGCTCTTTTATTATATGTGTGCCTCTGGGTTGCCTGGGCATCTAACAGATGTTCTTTCACAATGGGCATGACCGCCGCGATCCGGTCCTGCATACTAGCCACGTGTTCAATTATACTCTTATGTGGAGTCGGCTCTTGTTCCCATGTCTCTTTGGCTACGTCCAACAGACCCCTAGGGTGTCTGCCGTACAATAACTCAAAGGGAGAGAACCCTGTGGAAGCCTGGGGTACCTCACGGATAGCGAACATCAAATAGGGTAGCAACATGTCCCAATCCCTTCCATCCTTAGAAATCACCTTTTTTAACATGGACTTGAGGGTTCTATTGAACCGTTCTACTAACCCGTCGGTTTGAGGGTGGTACACCGAGGTGCGCAATTGTTTAATTTTTAGCAGTTTGCACAGTTCTCTTGTCACCTTGGACATAAAGGGGGTACCCTGATCGGTCAGGATCTCCTTAGGTAGTCCCAGGCGACAGAACATGGCAAACAGTTCTCGGGCAATAAGTTTTGCCGAGGTGTGGCGTAGTGGTATAGTCTCCGGGTATCGGGTGGCATAGTCGACGACCACCAGTATGTGTTGGTGGCCACGGGCGGATTTTACAATGGGCCCTACCAAATCCATTGCAATCCGTTCAAAAGGTACCTCTATTATTGGCAGGGGTACCAATGGACTACGGAAACTTGCAGTGGGTGAGGTCAACTGACATTCGGGGCAGGATTCGCAGTACCTTTTGACCTCCGCGTAAACTCCCGGCCAAAAGAACCGCTGCAAGATACGTTCTAGAGTGTTTTTTTTCCCCTAAGTGGCCCCCCAGCAAGTGTGAGTGTGCCAAATCTAGAATCACCCTATGATACGACTGAGGTGCTACCAACTGTTCCACAACCTCGCCCCTGATTTTATCTACCCTATAAAGCAACTCACCACTGACTACCATGCGTGGAAATACCGTATCTGCATTGGGCTGTTGGGCTACGCCGTTTACCTCTAGCACCCTTTCCCGCGCCTGAGTCAGGGTGGGATCTTGTAGCTGAGCTGTCCCAAACGTGGCCCTGGACACTTCCAGCTCGGGAATCGATGCGGTCTCCTCCACTTCTCCTGCCAGCACCTCTAAGGGAAACCTATCGGGGTCACACTCTATCCCTATATGGGACACCCCTACGGCAGGTTCGTCGGGTACAGCATCTGTAATACATCTTACCAGGGGAGAATGGATTTTGTTTTTCCACAGAGTCCAGAACAGGGGCAAGTCTCTTCCCAACACAGCCCCATGGGGAAGATTTTTTACCACTCCCACCACATGTTTTATGTCTCCACATGGCGTGGACAAAACTACCTCCGTAGTTGGATACTCTCGGAGGTCCCCATGGATACATACAACTCCGACCTGCCGTCCGCTGGGGTTGTCTCCTGCCACCAGTGACCCATGTACCAGAGTCACGAGGCTCCCTGAGTCCAGGAGAGCCTCCGTAGGGTACCCATTAACCAGTACCTGGCATAGTTGGAGTTCACTGTCCTGGGGGTCGAGGGTTGCTGTGCAGACGGTCTGGGCATACATTGAGACCCGGCGGCTATATCCGCAGTCCATGGGTTCCGTAGTCAGGGGACAATTAGCCATCACATGTCCCGGTCCCTGACACCTCCAGCACCTAAGGGTGGAGATACTGTTAGGTCTTATGACAGTTTGGGAGGGAACGGGTCTCCTGCCACTCTCACTCCGGGGTTCCCCTTCAGCACGGGCACGGTGCTGACTGTCCCCAACAGAGGAACGCGACCCCTTTCCCGATTCCTGGGTTGGCAGGGATCGGCGTGACAACCGAGAGGGGGCAGAGTCTCGAATGAAGTCCTGAGTGGCCGAATAACGCTCGATCAAACTGACTACCTGGTCGAGCGTGCCGGGGTCGTCTTGCCCCACCCAACGTTGTATAGCCGACGGCAGAGTCCTTACCAGCCGGTCAGTCACCACCCTCTCCACCATCTGGGCTGGAGACAAAGTCTCTGGCTGGAGCCACTTCTTTACCAGCTGCAGGAGGTCATAAGCCTGAGACCGAGCTGGTCGGGTCTCCACATAGGCCCATGAAAATACGCGCTGAGCCCTCACGTAGGTATTAACCCCTAGTCGGGCAAGGATCTCACCTTTGAGCCTCTGGTAGTCCTGGGCGTCCTCCCGACTGAGATCGAAGTAGGCCTTTTGTGCATCACTGACCAGAAACGGAGCCACTACTTCTGCCCACTGGCCGGTTGGTAGGTTTTCCCGCTCCGCTGTGCGTTCATAAACTGTCAGGAAAGCTTCCACATCGTCCTCCGGTCCCATCTTCCTCAACGCTGAGCGAACCCGGTCTCGGGCCTCGCGCCGTTCTGGGGCTGGTGCCGTCGAGGTCTCCCGCAGGGCAGAAATCTGTTGCAGCAGCAGTTCGTTTGTTTTTTGTTGCTGCTGGTACAATAGCTGCTGTTGCTGCTGAGACTGCAGCTGCTGCTGTTGTGAAATTACCAGCTGCTTTAACAGCTCTTCCATTTTGTCCACGGTTTGAGGCTGAAAAGTGGCCGGCCAGATTGTGGTCATGACGCTGCCGGTGGGTATGCCTCAGTCACACTGCCCGCATTCTCCAACCAATTGTAAGACGGCAGTGTTCACACCGTGCAGTAACTGAGACAGTGACCCAAGCAAGTCCAAAGTAAACGGCTTTTATTCAGCAACTCACGGGTAAAACAGGAAAAGTCCTCCGGTACGCAGCCGGGGTAACATCAGTCCATAAACACTGGTTGCCGGGGACAACGACCGCACCGGGCCGAACAGAGCCTGACTGGTGCAGAGCCGTCCCAGGCGCGGGTTCAGCTACACATAGTCCTGTGGAGCTTTCCTGCTATGCTCCTTGCAGGATCCCAACATAGAACACCACTATTCCATATTGCAGGAGTTTTAAAGACCTGTGGCAAAAGCCACTGGAAAACCCGGGTTGGAGGGAGGAGGCCGCCCCACTTCCTCCTGTGACCTCCTCCAAGAAATGAAGGCCCTGCCGGATTTTACTTAATCTGCCTTAGCCAGGTAGTCTGACTAGGTCATTGCTCACCTTCATTCCTGCATTGCAGCCGCAGCTGTGTGTGTGACTGCAATGCACTCCAATGGCTTTAATAGGTCTCTGTACACATTCTGGGGAAACATAGCGTCCCTCATAAACGATCCCGGTCACTGCCTCACAGGTATGAGTACACATTCAATATGTGCAGTAAATTTTCTTAAGTGTGCATATTGACCCCCTTTTTGTGTGTTTTTGATGATAAAAGATAAAAAAAAGTTAAATCAGAGGTAAATATCTATTTCTGGTACTTCCACATACGACACAACCTCTAAGCCAAAGATTGAAAAATATGGCTGATGTATGTATGCTCAAAAAGACAATTAGGATAAAATTGGGAACAGAAGCAGCAAACACTGAAGGATAGATTTATCCTAATTAAATTTCCATAACAGCTGGCGCCTGCACGCGGGGCAGTGGACGAAACGCACAGGGACCTGCTGACCGGAAAGACAGAGGTGTTGGCCATGGCCTTGGCTCACGGGACGGAGACTGCGCAGCTCCATAAGTAAGGTAAGAAAATCTTGTCATCTTACCTGAAAGTCCCTTGTGTCCAGTCCAGGTCTTACACCTCTTGCAGTTCAGGTGTGGTCACCACCGCATTCCCAGGTAGCGTAAAAAGTCCACACTCTTATCCAAAACCCTGGGATATAAGTTGTTTGCTGCTGTGCTGTGTATGTGTTTCATGTTTTATGTGAACCGGGAGAAAAGTTGCAACGGTGACTGTGTTTTTGCTTGCTGATTTCTGGGAGCTGTATAGCAAAAAACCAAAATGCTGGATAAGTTCCCGCAGTAATCCTTCATACATGGGAGGGAGGTCATCCCAGTAAAATGCAGGTGTGAGGGGCGGGAGCTTTGATTTGGATAAGTCCACGCAGTAATCCTTCACACACAGGAGGGAGGTCATCCCAGATCAATTCAGGTGTGAGGGGCAGGAGCTTTGATTGGATAACTTCTCACAGTAATCGTCCACGCAAGGGGGGAGGTCATCCCAGTCAAATCAGACGTGGATGGTGAGAATTTTGATCAAGGCTATTACAGATTACTGTGACCGGCGCACCGGCCAGGGCGAACGGTTTTCAGAAGTAATAGACCTGGAGCATTGCCGTGCTCAGTGCAATTGGTGAGTTATCAGTTACCAGAGCAGCTTGTATGTGTCACAGATCATCAAAAGAGGGATTCGTATTCTCCCAGGTGTCTGTCTCATTGTACGTGTCACTGTCTGTACCAGGTACTGTCGCTTTAAATCTCATTCAGAGCAGAATGCGCTCTGTCACTATCTCATTCACTGCTGGCTGCAGGCAAAAGCCCCTTTGACCCCCCCCTCCTCTGCTAATCACGTTGTCACATCTATTTCCTGGTTTCCTAGTTTTGTTTTTTTTTTAGCTAGTTTTTTGCTACAGGCGTGAAAATTCTCAGGCATTCAGACTGAACTGTATTAATTTTTTTCTATAGGGATAACCTTATTTTTGATACGTGATTTCAGTGCCTGTAGACACAGCAAGCAGAGATATAATGAAGGAGGGAGCAGCAGCAGTGAAGAGGACATTCTGGAGGGCGGGGGGATAAAGCCTACGCTACCAGACAAAAGTTTTAAAAAGTATTTTTTCCTTTTGTTTTTATCATTTTACAATCAGTTTTTCCAGCTCTTTTCTGTTTTTAATTAGCTGTTTTAGTAACAAGGGTTTTTTCTTCTTGTCAACCTTGTTGTTTTTCAGAGTTTTATGATTAATAGTTTTTTTCCCTCCCCTTTTTGGTCAATTTTTTTTCCTAGAGTTTTTTACTAAATCTAACTTTTTTTTTAAAGTTTTTCTTTTAAGTACATTTTTAAATAATTTTGGAGAGGTTTTTTCTAATCAATTTATTTTAGAGTTTTATTCTCCAACCAGCAAGATCTACTAGCGTGCTTTAGACCAAGGTCAGAAACACAGATAAGGAAATTGCAGGCTGAGGGAGAATACACAAACAGTTGCGCAGCGGCTTCACTCACCCCTCCCATCAGGCATTCAGCGAAGACAAGAATTTCAGTGTCCGTGCACACAGAACCAGAATGCAGCAGTTTTCAGATTTTCACCTTTGTTGAATAGGTTTTTTGGAATTAGACACAGTACGTAAGAATCGAAGGCCTAGGCATGTGAATAGAAGGTCAGAGTACGTGAGAAGCAAATGGACAGGCAGACTTTACGCTGCACAATGAAATGTTTTTCTTTGTTTTTTTGAAAAGCACAGGAAAGTTTGTTTCTAGATTGCCGTATGCTATAAAACAGCAGTGGTAGTCTTGCATCGTGTAGAAGGTACAGCAAGTTAATTTGAATGGACCAGGAAGTGATTTTAATGTGAATAAGATTGAAAAGGTGTTAAATCATCTGTGAGGAAATGATCACGGACATGTCACAAGAGCAGAATTTAGAGTCACACACATCACATGTCCATCATGTGGAGACACGGGACAGGTGTAGGCTGCTCTCATTGAATAAGGAGCCTTGTACAGGGAAAAACGCTCCCCGCCTCTCTCCACAGGGAGAAGGCATTTTTGTTTCAATGGTCCCCTCTCAAGAACCACAGGGGAGACACCCTCTCCTCTTTCTTCTCTCAGTCCCTTTCTCCTTCTTCTTCAGACTTTTCTCCTCTTTCCTCGCTGCCATCCCTCTCTATCCTTCTTTCCCTATCATTCCTTCTTTCCCCTCCCTCACATCTCTGACACATCCATTTTCTTCCTCTTCCTCTTCTTCACCCTCTCCTCCTTCATTTTCTCCTCTCTCCCCTCCACCTATCTTCCCTCCATCTCTCCCCCCTCCTCTTTCCCTTTCTCCTCCCACACCACACCCACATGCTCATGCTCATGCTCGCTCTCCTCCTTCCTCCTCCTCTCAGGCACATCCCACCGCCCCTCACTCACACATCCCTTCTCTTCATCTTTTTTCTACTTCGTTATCAACTGGGTCAACGCCCATTCAAAGCAATGTGGTGTCCCTGTATTCAGTGCCTCCAGCACAGGGCACCCTGTCTATCCCAAGCACAGTACAAACATTGCCAGTCATTATATCAGGAGAAGAAAGTGCAAATCTCCCTACACAAAACGCTGCAGGTAGCCCCCAGACACAACAGCTAGCAGAGCCCACAGCCATGGCTTCACAGGGGGGAAGTGTAGCTGCAGACACAAATGAGGAACCTCAGTGCCAAGCAGAGCTGCCAACATGGAACTATGACACTGATCCACTGCAGCCTCACCCAGTATATGCACCAAGCACACCATGTCACTTCTCATCTGATGAAGATGAAGACACAACGTCATACATGCTGCCCAATACTAGGGAAGAAAACCCACAAACACCAAGAGAGCAGGGACAGGTAGAGGCGCCATCCTATGAGCCCTTCATCCCAAGCCAGGTGATCAGTATGCTGCCAGACCCAGGGATACACCCCATGCCATTTTGCCAAAAAATGCAGCAGATCCAGCGAACGTATGCAGCAACCTGGAATGATCTCTGGGCCGTGATGGAAATAAAAGCAGGAGATGCATTCTGGCCTATCATGAAAGAACACTTCAAGCTTCCTGCAGAGTTAGATGCGTATGCCTGGGAGACAGGACCAAAGCTAATTGAGTAGCTCAGAGAATGGGCCAAAAGCAGACTGACAGGACAAATTCTCAGCCTACATGACATGAGTCAAGACAAGACAGAGTCTGTGGAGAAGTTCCATGACAGAGTGATGCAAGTGTTTCAAGATTTGGGCCTCATTACCCATGATCAGACACACAGACGGATGTTGGCACAGGCTTTTGTGCATGGACTGAGAGAACCAATCTGGAAACCACTGGTAGTAGCCAGGCCTGAGTACACGTCAATAGCAATGGATACCCTGCTCGCTAGTTGTAGCAAAAAGGATGTTGAGCACGACGGGACAAAGATGAGAAATGTGGCGAGTTGGCATTTCCAAGGTGCAATACCTGACTTCCCAAAAGAAGAAACACAGAAACATGAGACCACCATAGGAAGGAGTCACCCCAGTCGACAGGGAACGCCAGTGGACAATATCTGAGTGATTGGTAGTCAGATTTTCTTGTGACTCCCATCACATCAATCAGAATCTTTGCATCCTGCTTGGGAATTGATGGAAGCAGAATTCCAGATTGAGTCCCCTGTAGCGTGGTGGAAGCCAGAACAGCCAATTAGTACCCAGTTGTGTTCAAAGACTGACCTCACTTAAGGACCTATGAGAATAAAGAAAGAAGAAGATAGGTACATGAATTACTTCATCACCTGACCCAAGAAGAACAGAAAGTTCAAAAACCACTAGACCCATCACAGGAGTATGACATAGAAGAAGCACTGATCACCAAGTCAATTCTCTGACCAAATGAAGGTCTAAGTGAACTGCCTAGAATGAGACTTTGACATTGAGATATTAATAAAGGCTACCGCTTAGGAAGGCAAAGCACATCGGACTCACGCAAGTCTTTTTGAAGCACAGAGGTCCTGCAACAATCAGTTACCAGGCCACTGACCGAAAAGGATCACTCTTGCCAAGCTGGAGAAAAGAAACAACTGATGGCCGTTAGAAAAGACCTTAAGGTAGCGTCAACAGAAGACCCCTGTGACAGGTAGTCTAACACATGGTCTGGGGAGTAAAGAACAGTGGCGTCATCACCCTGATGTGGAATTCCTAAGAAGGCTTTTCCCGCCAGCTCGTGACTGGGATGGACACGCGATAGTGAAGACAGGATTATAGGGTGCCTACGCCATCGGAATCAATCAGCTTTTACAGTGAAATAAAGAGTAAACACCACTGATAAATGTGCAAGCTGACCTGAAAGACATACTCATTGAAACCCCACATGGAACCGCACACATTCTTACAAAGTCCAGTACCGCAAAAGTATTACCGGTGATCAACTGAGTGCTTTCTTCATGTCCTCACCAACCCTGCCTTCACACACCAGGCAGTGCAAATGACTATGTTGCCCAAGGTGCTAGACAAGCCTCAATTCCACCAAGACAATGTCTCCACCCGTAACTGATTCAGAAATAGCAGGGTCACTCTTCTACAAAGTGATACTATCTCTTTTGTATGGTGCCATCATACGCACAGTCATCCCTGTTCCTTAGGAACCAGCACGCAATCCTGGAAAACATAGATTCCAGGGTGTCAGAAAGTTACCGACACTTATTGCCCACCGATGAAACCCTCAATGTGGAGTGTGGAGAGATGCTCACCCATACAACTGAAGATTGCAGTTCCCGTCTGTGTGTATCAGAATGGATTGATGTCAGTCCTAATGTACAATCTGTGCGATTGGGCATCTAACGCAACCCGTCGTCTACGACCACCTTCAACTCATTCAGAAGATGAAGAAACATCAGAATAGCTATGATAGAAATCCCGTCTACCTGAGGAAGAAAGAAGTCACTACTGGGATCCCATGGATTCAGTGGGAAACCAAACTTTTATGCTCTAGCCCGTTGGATCCGTTAGCAGAGTTTTCTGATGGCAGTAACTGCAGCACACACCTTCCTGACAGAATCTCTGACATCCTCTTGGAATGCACTAAGAAATTCACTCCCACGACATGTGGCTCCTCAATCAGCTCAACCAGCAAAACTCCCCACCGCCAGTCTTTGTGTGGCTCAATCGCCTTGTCCCACACATTGTCTACCTACTCCCGACCCAAGTCTATCCCGGATCTATCCCATCCAAGGGGGAATACATATGCTTTTCAGACCAAAAGATACAGAATATCCTACAGGATGCTCCATTTGCAATGAGAGACCACACAGGAAGTGCAGGACTAGCAATCAAGAAACCCTGCGTCCCAGAAGTCAGTGTTCACCACCTGTCAGGTCCCAAGTGAAGCAGTAAGCGATAGCGCTGAGAAGCTGCAATGGCACAGACTCAAATCTACACCGAATACAGGGCCCATGGCATACAACGATTGGGGCCCATCTGCTCGGACTTTACACAGCAAGGTTCATCTTTTGCAAGCACCAGAGGTGCCCCCTGCAATCAATCAGTTCACCCAGGCCCTAGACCGGCAAAAGGCCACTCAGCTCTTGCCAAGCTGGAGAAAAAGAAACAACTGATGGCCCGTGCTGAGAAAAAAGCAGCCGGTTAAGGAGACGTCCCAACAAGAAGACCCCCTGTGACCAGAGCAGGTGCTAACACAGTGACTGCCTTGGTGGAGTACAAGAAAGCCAGCTGGTCGTCATCTCTCATGATGTGGATCCTAGTAGACGGCTTGTTTTCCCGCCAGCTCTGTGCCGGAGATGGAGTCCCCGCCGCATAGTGAAGGACAAGGCCAAACTGGGCTGCCTCGCCCATCGGAATCAATCCCAGCTTTTCACAGTGAAGAAAAAGACTGTAAACACCACTGAGTTCAGAATGGTGCAAGGCCTGGAGGCCGTGAAAGAGGCTACGGTATTTGAAACCCCAACAGTGCTGAACCCGCACACTTTGCTCTCAGAAGTCCCAGTCACCGCAACGGTATTCACGGTGATCAACCTGGCCAGTGCCTTTCTTCAGTGTTCCCCTCCACCTGGATGACCTGCCTGCCTTCACACACCAGTGCAGTGCATATGGACAGTGTTGCCTCAAGGTGCTCAGAACAAGCCCTTCAAGTTTCACCAAGACAATGTCCTCCATCCTCGTCAACTGGATTGCAGAATATGCAGGAGTCACTCTTCTACAACACGTGGATGACCTTCTCTTTTGTGTGGTTGATATCGATACCTGCACAGTCCATTCCCTGTTCCTTGAGGAACAGCAGCGCAAGGTCTGGAAGAACAAAGTCCAGTGGTGTCAGAAGCAAGTTACATCCCTGGGACACTGTATTGCCCACCAGATGAAACACCTGTCAAATGACTGGAAGACCACTGTGGAGAAGATGGCTCCCCCAACAACTCCGAAGATGCTGCAGGCCTTCCCTGGTCTAGTGTCGTATTGCAGAACCTGGATCCCTGATGCCTCAGTCCTAATGTAGCCTCTGTGCGCTTGCATCAACGCAACCCCGCTCCTTCTATCGGACGCAGCCTTCAACTCATTCAGGAGACTGGAAGAACTCCACAGTCTCAGCGCCAATACCCAGGCTACCTGACTACGAGAAGTCTTTCCGTCTACCTGATGGAAGAAAGAAGGTCATGCTACTGGAGTCCTGGCATGGATTCACGGGGGAAAACAGAGACTTTTAGGCTGCCTCTCAGCCCGCTTGGATCCAGTTGCAAGAGGAGCACCCTCCTGCCTGATGGCAGTACCTGCAGCACACACCTTCCTGGACAAGACTGCTGACATCACTCTTGGACAGCCACTAGAAACTCTCACTCCACACGACATGTTGGCAATCCTCAATCAAGCTCAACCAACAATAATCTCCCCACCGCCAGGCATCTTTGTGGCGCCTCTATCGCCTTTGTCTCACAATGTCACCGTCTCCAGACCTACAGTCCTCATCCCGGCCACTCTACTCCCACTCCCAAGGGGGATACAATATGGACTTTTCAGAACAAAAATTTACAGAATTTATCCTCTACTTGGATGGCTCCAGATTTGCAGATGATGAAGAAGTTTCCACACAGGAAGTGCAGTGACTAGCAATCAAGAAATCCTGCGGTCCCAGAAGTCTGTCACCTAGCCTGTCAGCCCAGGAAGCAGAACTGATAGCGCTGACGAAGGCCTGTCAGATGGCAGAAGGCAAGACTGCAAACATCTACACCGACTACAGGTGCTCGCATGGCATAGCACACGACTTTGGGCCCATCTGGGCTGCAAGGGACTTCATCACAGCAAACGGGACAATCGTGAAGCATCATGGAGCCTTCAGGGACCTGCTGGGTGTACTCCAACTTCCAAAATGGTGGCAATTTGAAAAATAAAAAGCGCATGGAAAACTGAGGACAGAAGAGGCGTGAGGCAATAACATGGCGGACATGGCAGCCAAAGAAGCGGCCAAAGGAAGACAAACATGGAGAAGTGGGAGAGGTCGTAGAGCCGGACGGCTACTGCATGATGACTGAAGACAAGAAACCTGACAAAAAGACATCCTGGGATCTGCTCAAGAAGTTGCAAGACCAAGCTCCAAAAGGAGAAGAAGAGCTGAATGCGAAAAAAGCAACATGTGAAGAAGGAAGGCTATCAATAATGGACTTCAAACCCTGCCTACCACAAAGTATGCACCCTATGGTGGTCCAATGGGCACATGGACCCACACCCACATATAAAAGACACAGATGAATGATCTGATTGTCTTACTGGTTCACTTCAGGGATCTCCACCCTAACAGCCAAATTCACCAGCAGCTGTCTGACCTGCGGCAAATGCAATCCTGGACGTGTGGAAGAAAGTCCCCCTCACCTCATCTGGCAAGACCACGCTACCAGCTTCAGAGGATCCAGATAGACCATATCCAAATATCGCCAAGTGAAGGATTCAAATACGCCATTGTGGTCAAAGAAGTGTTTTCAAGATGGACAGAAGCCTTCCAAGTCAGCAAAGACTACTGCAAAGCAGCTACTTTCGGAAAATAGTGTGCAGATACGGGGTTCCAGAAATGATAGAAAGTGATCAGGGACCCGCATTCACAGCAAATCTGACACAAGAGATCTGGTTAGCAGTAGGGTCAGACCTAGGCCTACACACTCCTTACCACCCCCAGAGCAGCGGGAAGGTAGAAAGACTGAACGGAACACTTAAGAATAGAATGCTGAAAATTGCCCAAGAGACACGCAAACCATGGCATGACACACTCCCAATTGCACTGTTTAGCGTAAGGCACACTCCCAGAGACCCAGAAAAGCTGTCACCATGCAAAATTTTGTTTGGGTCTAGTCCCAAGTTAGGTGCATTCTTCCCTCAGCAGCAGAATATGCAAAATGATATCTTGTTTGCTTATGTAATTGAATTGGTCAAAAACTAATGTCCATTCTCGAGTTTTTCTCTTTACTGCCAGATCCAGATTCAGTGTCCAGTACGCACTCCTTGAAAGCCAGGAGACTGGGTGTTGGTGAAAAAGTTGGAAATGAGAACACTCGATCCCAGATTTGAAGGTCCTGTCCAAGAGCCCCAGATGACACCAACCTCTGTGAAACTAGAGGGAAAGCCTGCTTGGATCCACGTATCGCATTGCAAGGAAGCTCCCGTACCAGGAGAGACACCTAAGCCATGAAGGATGTCGTGGATGCTCTGACTGACCAGACAGATGACCTACCTGATGAAGAATACACACGTTTTTCTGAACATGCAGTTGAATAAAGAGACTATGATTGCAAACACATGAACCCCTGCTAGGGACAGTCCTCCTGACCGCCCATTTGCGAAAAGTCTGTATCGGTAGGGGAGGCATGTACTAGGCATGTCTCAACCCGCCGGCAGCACAAAAGAGTTGCAGCGCTTTGGGACAGGAGCAGGTTTTTAGGGAAAGTGGTATCTAAGGGGGACTGTCATGGAAATATATATGTATTCCACGTATTCAATGTATATTCATATATATGCATTCACAGTTAGATAGATCTCACTTGCTAAAAAATCCTGTGCTCACACATATCTATGCAAAAGCTGATGCTAGCTATAATCAGTCGTTTAAGACAACCCTGGCCTTCATAAGAAACAAGAACAGAAAGTCTTAATAGATATCTATTGTTTTCTTTTCGCGCAGGAAAGCTGGGGCAAAGAACAAATAAACAATAAATCTGCAACTTCAGCCTTTTTATCATAATTATCATAATTACACTAGAACAGCCAATAATCTAGCAGCTTTTAATTGTATGCTAATTGACTAACCAGCCCCTTTTTGTAAACGTATAAAACCTTGAATGAATAATAAACTGGGGTCTTGACGAACTGTTATACTGACACTTCTGTGTGGACAGTCCTCATTTCGTTCTGAGCGCTCAAAAAGACAATTAGGATAAAATTGGGAACAGAAGCAGCAAACACTGAAGGATAAATTTATCCTAATTAAATTTCCATAACAGCATTTTCCTTTCTGTACTCATACATCAAAAATGATAAAAAATTGGACAATAAATTATATCTACCCAAAACGGCACTGAGAAAAACAAATAATACAAACTACCCCCCTGTGACTTAGGCTAATGCTAAATGGCGAAACGTTGCATGGTCATAAGTCGCTATATGTCGCTGCTACTTCTCAGCGAAACAGTTGATATGCAGTGCCTTTTGGCCTCCAAACATGGTGTGTATTATGACATCCAAAGAGTTCAATTTTGGTGTCATCTGAGCAGACTATATTCTCCCAGTATTCACAGGCTTGGGCAAATGTTGTTGAGCAAACTTTAAACACGCTTTAACATGCTTTTTTTCAGCAACGAAGTCTTGCGTCGTTAACGTGCATACAGGTCATGAAGGTTGGGTGCATTACTAATAGTTAGAGTTGAGCAAAACAGGTCGTTCATTTTCAAAAGTCGCCGATTTTCGGCTAAGACGGGTTTCATGAAACGAAACCCGACCGTGGAGTGAGTTCGGTCATGTGTTCGGCGACAATTTTGCTGGAGTCGGTTTTCCCCTACACTTTAAGCGCCTTTTCTTGGCCAATGAGCAGGGACGCAGGCTGTGCGTAACGGGATGACATAGGCAGTGGCCAGCACCATCTTAGAGAATTGCATTGCAGTGATTGCTGGCTTTCAGTGGCTTCACAGTGCATATAAAATCCCTCAGCGCCAACCGCCAGTTTACATCTGCCGAACTCAGTGTAGGGGAAGCTTGCTGACTGTGCGTCTGAGCAGGGAGAGCGTTAGGCAGGGCCTAAAAAAAAATCACTTTCTACTGATAGCGATTAGCTGTACAGTGACTGTGCAGTGAGAGGGGAGGATTTTGGTGTGTGCAGCAACGTTGGTTCTTAGGCTGCCTGCCTGCCAGTGAAGCTGTAGAAATTGCTTGTGTGGAGCATCAGACTTGATTAGTAGGCTGCCTGCCTATGATAAGGGGGCAATTTATTCCCCATTGACTTGCATTGGGGTCGACTTCGTTCGACTCGACTTTTGAGAAAGTCGGATTTCATGAAACCCGACTCGACCCGAAAAACTGAAAAGTCGCTCATCTCTACTTATAGTTTTCTTTTGATATTTATGGGAGATATATTTTTGGCTTCGTAGCAAAGGGACAAACATAATGGTTTCACAAACATAACAGTAAGGCCATTGTAACCTTTCCAACTTAATAACGGCCAGATGGATGATGCTATCCAGGCCGTCTTTCATCTCGATATAAAGATAAAATCATAATAAGAAACATGACAATATCTACCACCTGGGTCCTCTAGTTGAGATCTTATAAAATTCTTAAAGACTCAGCACATCCCACAACCATCCCCTACGTGAGCTCACCAAGGGAGGTATGTGGGCGCAAGGTAATAAAAAGTATAAATTGAGTTTGGTCATTTGTCAGTCCTGGAAGGTACAGCTGACTGTAGTTCTGTCTGTTTTCCTAAGGAGTACCTCCCTCCGCTAAGCTCTAAGCCATTTCTGTGACACAGGATTAGTAATTTTCTTTTGTTATCACTTTTAATTCATGTAATTGTATATACCATATTGTTTTTCTCCCATTTTGTATAATCTTTGCATATTTTTTTTAAATACTACCTACCTTTCTGGATTACACATATAAAATGTAATATCTCTGTTCACCCTTACTCTGTTGTCCACATCCCTAAAGCCATTCTCTACCTTTTAACGGGTGTCCAATCGGCCTGTGTAAGTGATTGGTGGTGGCAGCTAGTAGTGGTTCCTTTTTTTGGTTGTTATTGTGGAGCTGGCAGTGACTGTGTTGG
>JARQOD010000005.1:4827852-4965537 GCA_033576555.1 Oophaga sylvatica | reverse complement strand
GATCTATATATATTCCATGTGTTGAGAACGGAGGTGTATATACCATACGTTCACTGTGAGTTCCCCAATAAATGGCTCAGTAGTTGTAACAGGCATGGTCTCGCCCATCACTCGTCAGTCAATTTGCGTAATTGTCCGGATTATTGGAGGCAGTGGAGTTGTGTTTCCTTGACAAACTGGTGGCAGCTGGTGGATCTGTGTCAGGGCTATGAACAGGCAGGGGGCCCACTCGCCATTGGAGACACTGGCGCAATATGGGAGCCTGGGGCCCATTATATATGGAGTATTATATGGGACCCATGATACACTGGAGCATCATATAAAGCACTCTATATGGGGGATTATATGGGGCCCACTATACATAGAGAATTACATGGGACCCATTCTGTTTGGAGCAATATTTGGGGCCCATCATATACTGGAATATTATATGGGGCCCATTATATATGGAGAATTATATGGGGCCCATCATATATGGGAACATATATGGGGCTTATTATACTGTTTGTAGCAATATATGGGGCTCATTATACTGTATGGAGCATTATATGGGGTCCATTATACTGTATGGAGCAATATCTGGGGCTCATTATTCTGTATGGAGCACTTTGTGGTGCCCATAATACTGTATGGAGGACTATACTGTCTGGTTTCTGAACTATTGTAGAATTTATAATAGATATTACTCATGTAAAGAAGTAGAGATGAGATACTTTCCCTTTTTTCGGGTCGAGTCTGGTTTCACGGAACCTGACTTTCGCAAAAGTCGGGTAGAGTGAAATCGGCCGACTATCGCGAAAAGTCGGTGGGTCGACCGAAACACGAAATCCAATGCAAGTCAATGGGGAAGCAAAGTCGGTAGGGAGTGGAGGACAGTAAACACACCTACAGTGCCCATTTCAATGGCAACAACATCAATCATTATTACTTAAGCTTGGCAACCTTAATTAACTTTATAATAATAGTTATGCATTGAAAAATGGGAGTTATTTGGCTCAACTTGTGGGGGGTAGTGATGGATCCCATTTTTCTTGGGCCCAGGGACAAAGAGTGTCAGTTGGCCTCTTTAACACATACCTCAATTCATGATGGTCCGATACTGCACAGAAATATCCGTATAGTACAAGGAAAAATACTTCCTTTGTTACATGACTAGTGTTGAGCGATACTTTCCGATATTGCAAAATATCGGATCGGATTGGATCGATCCGATACTCAAAAAGTATCGGATATCGCCGATTCCGATACCGGAAATCAATGTAAGTCAATGGGTCAAAAATATCGGAATTAAAATAACCCCTTTCTTTCCTTGTAGGTTAATTGTACATGAAGGAAAACAACTAAGAATAATGTAGAATGTATTGGGGGAGGGAGGAGACATTAAAGGCATAGAGGTTTAGCCCAATCAAATGGAATAGCAGGAATAAAAAAATTTTTAAGACGTTCGGAGTTACAAAGAAATTGACTATGTTGTTAACCTTTTTTCTATTTTGGCACATATGTATGTTTCACTACTTCCATGCTCTTTGTAGCGCCGGCGTCCCTGCCCTCTGCCAGGCAGGGACGCTGTTCCCCTGCGCCAGCGTCCTCTGCCAGGCAGGGACGTCGCCCCCCTTACCCACGCTCGGCGTCCTCCTTCCGCCCTGCTGGGGTCGCGCGCTCCTTCCCTGCTGCTGGACTTAGGGCGCGCGCCCGCGCGCTCCCCCGCTCTTAAAGGGGCCGCGCGCATCTTTCAAAAAAGGTCCCCGGCCAATGCCGGAGGACTCCACCCTATATAAAGTACTCCCTCCTTAATGGAGGTGCCCGTGCAATGTTGTTGCACTGTTTACTCTGCTTCAGCCCTCAGGTTCCGTTACCAGTTACCTGCCTGTCTCCTGCCAGTTTGCTGTCTGCTACCTGTCCGCAAGCCTACCTGGAGGTTCGGCCGTCACCGGTGGTGAACATCGGCTATTCCAGAGAATCTCGCCTGCTCACTTGGGGGCGCTCATCTGCCATCTGCCTGCAGACCTACCCGGAGGTTCGGACGTCACATGCGGTGACCATCGTCTATTCCAGAGACTCTCGCCTGCTCACTTGGGGGCGTTCATCTGCCATCTGCCTGCAGACCTACCCGGAGGCTCGGACGTCACATGCGGTGACCATCGTCTATTCCAGAGACGCTCGCCTGCTCACTTGGGGGCGTTCATCTGTCATCTGCCTGCTAGCCTACCGGGAGGCTCCACCATCTCAGGTCGTATATACCTGTCCATCCAGAGACTGCCCCGGTCACTTGCCATGACTACCTGCCTGTCTATCCAGAGACTGCCCCGGTCACTTGCCGTGACTACCTGCCTGTCTATCCAGGACTGCCCCGGTCACTTGCCGTGACTACCTGCCTGTCTATCCAGAGACTGCCCCGGTCACTTGCCGTGACTACCTGCCTGTCTATCCAGAGACTGCCCCGGTCACTTGCCGTGACTACCTGCCTCTCTATCCAGAGACTGCCCCGGTCACTTGCCGTGACTACCTGTCTGTATATCCAGAGACTGCCCCGGTCACTTGCCGTGACCTCCTTCCCGTCTGTCCAAAGACTGTCCCTGTCACTTGCCGTGACTTCCTGTCCGTCTCCCCGGGCGCCACCCGCTCCTTTACAAGGAAAGCCTCCTTGTATAATAAAGCTCAGAGGTTCCGCCTCCCTGACCCGTTACAGTTTGCTCGTGCCATGGAACCCGGTGGCACCCAAACCCCTTCGCTCTCTGACCTGTGTCATGAACTGTCTCGTCAGAGGTCTCAACAGGAGTCCATCCTGGGTCATCTGCGGAATGTTAATTCCCGCCTGGACACCCTGACTACTTCACCAGCAACCACCACTGGCGCCATGACTCGCAATCCGGCAGTCCCGTTGCTTACCAATTCCGTGGTTTCCGTTCCTGGACCTCAACTTTCTGCTCCTCCACGGTTTGGAGGCGATCCTACTCTGGCTCGGGGTTTCATTAACCAGTGTACCCTGCATTTCGAACTCCTGGCTCACCAGTTTAACTCCGACCGGGCCAAAATTGCCTTCATTATGTCCCATCTCACCGGAGAGGCTCTGGCCTGGCTAAATCCTCTCTGGGAGAGAGAAGATCCTCTGGTGTCTGACCTGCCTGCTTTTCTCTCGGCCTTCCGGAAGGTATTCGACGAACCCGGACGGAAGACCTCCTCTGCATCATCTCTGTTGCGTCTCCGTCAGGGAAGTCTCACCGTGGGGCAATATGCCATACGGTTCCGTACCCTTGCCTCGGAGCTGGCCTGGGATAATGATGCTCTGATATCTGTCTTCTGGGAGGGTCTGTCCGGCCGTATTAAAGATGAACTTGCCGGTCGAGACATTCCAACCTCTCTCGATGACCTAATAACTCTGGCTAATCTAATTGATCTACGGTTCCAGGAACGCGCCAAAGAGGTCACCCGTGAGAGAAGGTTTCCTCGTCTAGCTCCTTCTTTTCAGAGACCTGTAACTCCTTCCGCTTCTCCCCAGGTACACACTTCTGAGCCTATGCAGGTCGACCAGACCAAGATGGTCAAAGCCCGTCAGGACTTACGCCGTGCCGAGGGGAGTTGCTTCTACTGTGGCAGTAAGGAGCACCGGATCCGTACCTGTCCGGAGAGGTCGGGAAACGCCTGTGTCTAGGTTCGCTCGGAGAGGTCAACCTAGACAAGAATAAATCCTCTTTATCTCTGCTGCTGTCAGTCTCAATTCTCCTCGGTGAGAACCGTTATTTCGAACAAGCCCAACTTGATTCTGGAGCAGCCGGGAATCTTGTTTCACAGGCTCTAGTAGAGAAATATCGCATTCCTACCAAACATCTGGTTGAACCAGTATCTGTTGCTGCTGTGGACGGGGGTCTCCTACCACGTCCCATCCAACTTATCACTGAAGCCATAACCCTGCAGGTGGGAATGTTGCATTCTGAGAGCATCTCGTTTCATGTCCTGCCTGGACTCTCTCATGCTTTCTTATTAGGTCTACCTTGGCTCCAAAAGCATGCACCCGTGCTCGACTGGCAGACTGGAGAGATCCTTCGCTGGGGACAGGACTGTCATAAAACGTGTTTGGTTCCTGTTCATCCCGTCCGTCCTTCTCCTACACCAACTAATCTACCAGGGCTCCCGATTCCATATTGGTCGTTCGCTGATGTCTTTAATAAAAAGGAGGCAGAGACATTACCCCCTCACAGACCTTATGATTGTCCGATCGACCTGCTACCCGGTACTACGCCTCCCCGTGGGCGTATTTACCCATTGTCTGCTGCTGAGACCAGGTCGATGTCCGAATATATCGAGGAGAATTTGGCCAAGGGATTCATCCGGAAATCTACCTCCCCAGCGGGAGCAGGTTTCTTCTTCGTAAAAAAGAAAGACGGCTCTCTCCGTCCCTGTATTGACTACAGAGGCCTAAACCTGATCACGGTGAAGAATAAGTACCCTCTTCCGCTCATTCCCGAATTGTTTGATCGTCTGAGGGGGGCTAGAATCTTCACCAAACTGGATCTTCGTGGAGCATATAACCTAGTCCGTATCCGTCGGGGAGATGAATGGAAGACGGCATTCAACACCCGGGACGGCCACTATGAGTATTTGGTGATGCCCTTTGGTCTCTGTAATGCTCCTGCAGTCTTTCAGGAGTTGGTCAATGACATCTTCCGGGACCTGCTCTACTCCTGCGTTGTGGTGTACCTAGACGACATCTTGGTCTTCTCTCCGGATCTCCAGTCTCACCGGAGGGATGTTCGTCAGGTTCTGCTCAGGCTTAGGCAGAATCACCTTTTTGCCAAATATGAGAAGTGTCTCTTTGAGCAGACCTCGCTTCCGTTTTTGGGTTACATCATTTTCAGACAGGCCTAAGAATGGATCCGGAGAAACTATCTGCCATCGAGAAGTGGCCCCGACCGGAGGGATTGAAGGCCATTCAGCGGTTCCTGGGATTCGCCAATTATTACCGCCTCTTCATACCGCACTTCTCTTCCCGGACTGCTCCAATCTCCGCGCTCACCCGCAAGAATGCTAACCCCAAACAGTGGACGCCCGAAGCAGAGGAGGCCTTTCTTTCCTTAAAACAAGCCTTCTCTTCCGCTCCAGTGCTGCATCGCCCGGACGGCAACAAGCAGTTCTTCCTGGAGGTGGACGCTTCCTCTTCTGGAGCCGGAGCGGTACTGACTCAAAAGTCTTCTTCCGGGAGGATGGTATCTTGCGGCTTCTTCTCAAAACTCTTCTCCTCTTCTGAGCGCAATTATTCCATAGGAGACCGAGAGTTATTGGCCATCAAGCTGGCATTGGAGGAGTGGCGTTACCTACTCGAGTGGGCTCTTCATCCGGTAATCATTTACACTGACCACAAGAATCTGGCTTACCTCCAGCATGCCCAGAGACTTAACCCTCGCCAAGCCCGGTGGTCCTTGTTTTTTGCCCGCTTCGACTTTCTTTTACACTTTCGCCCGGCCGACAAGAACATCAAGGCGGATGCCTTGTCCCGGTCTTTCCTGGTGTCGGATCTCGAGGAGGAACCTAAACATATCATCGATCCCGCCAGAGTGATGCAGGTGGCTCCCGTGAGTCTAAATCGTCTCCCTCCTGGTAAGACGTTCGTATCAGTACCTGATCGGAGAGGATCCTCCACTGGGGTCATTCGTCTAAACTAGCTGGCCACGCTGGTCAGAAAAAGACCCTCCAGCTCATTACCCGGCATTACTGGTGGCCTACCCTGCACAAGGATGTAATAGACTTTGTTTCTGCCTGTGCCTCCTGTGCCCGCAACAAAGTTCCGAGACACCTGCCTGCCGGCCGTCTTCTCCCGCTTCCAGTACCCGCTGCCCCCTGGCAGCATATAGCCATGGACTTCATAACGGATCTTCCCGTCTCTGCTGGTTGTACGGTCATTTGGGTGGTCGTTGACCGATTTTCCAAGATGGCTCACTTCATTCCCCTGCCAGGGCTTCCGTCTGCACCCGAGTTGGCTAAAGACTTTATCTGCCACATCTTCCGTCTTCATGGTCTGCCTCGTCACATTGTGTCGGATCGTGGGGTACAGTTCACCTCACGTTTCTGGAGAGCCACTTGTAAGTTGCTAGACGTCACCCTGGATTTCTCCTCCGCTTACCACCCACAGTCCAATGGTCAAGTCAAGCGAATCAATCAGATTCTGACCAGTTATCTCCGGCACTTCGTTAATGCCCACCATTCTGACTGGGTGGATCTCCTGCCTTGGGCCGAATTTTCGTACAACAATCACGAGAGCGAATCTTCCTCCAAATCTCCATTTCTTGTAGTCTTCGGTCAACATCCTCGGATCCCTGTACCTATTTCCATCTCTGTGGACAATCCAGCTGCGGAATCCCTGGTTAACGAATTCTCCTCCATATGGGAGAGTACCCGGTCCGCACTCATTCTGTCATCCGAGCGCATGAAGAGACATGCTGACAAGAAACGTCTGGATCCCCCTCAATTCCGTCCTGGGGATAAGGTCTGGCTCTCGTCCAAGTATGTTCGGCTCAAGATTCCTTCCTACAAGTTAGGTCCTCGGTTCATCGGTCCTCTGGAGATCATCAGTCAGATCAACCCAGTGTCCTATAAATTGAAACTCCCGGCCAATTTGCGGATTCCTAACTCCTTCCATGTATCTCTCCTCAAACCGGTGGTACTTAACTCTTTTGTCAAGTCTACAGGTACACCTCCTGCTCCACTGTCTGCTGAGAACGAATTTGAGGTAGAGAACATTTTGGCCACCAAAAGGGTAGGAAGAAAGACCTATTTTCTGGTGGATTGGAAGGGGTTTGGTCCTGAGGAGAGAACGTGGGAGCCTCTGGAGAACATCCATGCCCCTCTCATCCTAGCTAAATTTCTTTCTGGCCTAAAAAAGGGGGGGCCTAAAGGGGGGCGTACTGTAGCGCCGGTGTCCCTGCCCTCTGCCAGGCAGGGACGCTGTTCCCCTGCGCCAGCGTCCTCTGCCAGGCAGGGACGTCGCCCCCCTTACCCACGCTCGGCGTCCTCCTTCCGCCCTGCTGGGGTCGCGCACTCCTTCCCTGCTGCTGGACTTAGGGCCGCGCCCGCGCGCTCCCCCGCTCTTAAAGGGGCCGCGCGCATCTTTCAAAAAAGGTCCCCGGCCAATGCCGGAGGACTCCACCCTATATAAAGTACTCCCTCCTTAATGGAGGTGCCCGTGCAATGTTGTTGCACTGTTTACTCTGCTTCAGCCCTCAGGTTCCGTTACCAGTTACCTGCCTGTCTCCTGACAGTTTGCTGTCTGCTACCTGTCCGCAAGCCTACCTGGAGGTTCGGCCATCACCGGTGGTGACCATCGGCTATTCCAGAGAATCTCGCCTGCTCACTTGGGGGCGCTCATCTGCCATCTGCCTGCAGACCTACCCGGAGGTTCGGACGTCACATGCGGTGACCATCGTCTATTCCAGAGACTCTCGCCTGCTCACTTGGGGGCGTTCATCTGCCATCTGCCTGCAGACCTACCCGGAGGCTCGGACGTCACATGCGGTGACCATCGTCTATTCCAGAGACTCTTGCCTGCTCACTTGGGGGCGTTCATCTGTCATCTGCCTGCTAGCCTACCGGGAGGCTCCACTATCTCAGGTCGTATATACCTGTCCATCCAGAGACTGCCCCGGTCACTTGCCGTGACTACCTGCCTGTCTATCCAGAGACTGCCCCGGTCACTTGCCGTGACTACCTGCCTGTCTATCCAGAGACTGCCCCGGTCACTTGCCGTGACTACCTGCCTGTCTATCCAGAGACTGCCCCGGTCACTTGCCGTGACTACCTGCCTGTCTATCCAGAGACTGCCCCGGTCACTTGCCGTGACTACCTGCCTCTCTATCCAGAGACTGCCCCGGTCACTTGCCGTGACTACCTGTCTGTATATCCAGAGACTGCCCCGGTCACTTGCCGTGACCTCCTTCCCGTCTGTCCAAAGACTGTCCCTGTCACTTGCCGTGACTTCCTGTCCGTCTCCCGGGCGCCACCCGCTCCTTTACAAGGAAAGCCTCCTTGTATAATAAAGCTCAGAGGTTCCGCCTCCCTGACCCGTTACACTCTTCACCTTATTTTTTACTTCTCCCACACTTTCTCCTTCATGATCCCCAGCAGCAGCATCTTTTTCATCAACTTCTTCTTCACCTTATTTATCTTCTTCTTCAACTTCTTCCTATTATCTTTTTTTTAACATTATTCATATTCTTCTTATTCAACTATTATTCTTCTTCATATTCTACTTCTTCATCTTCTTCCTATTCATCTACTTTGTGACAGGCATTCCTGTAGTTGTAATCTCTAAAAGTTTGAAGATTACACCTTCCGTTCAAGCTGTCACAAGATTTGCAACAGTATTTGTCCGCGTTCAGTTTGGCCTGCAGCAGCAGGCATTTTCCAGGGGCACCACGAGGAGGAACGGACTCACCCCCATACACTGCTTAGTCTTCTTCTGCTTATAATTTAGAGCATATCTTTTGCTCTGATTTTTGGTCTTATGCTTAATGTTCTTCTGCTTTTTGTTCTTCTGCTTCTTGGTCTTCTATCTCTTGTTCTGTATCTTGTTGGTTGTCTTCATCTTCTTTGTCCTGTTGGTCATCTTCTTCTAGGTAATCTTTTTGTTCTTCTTTGGGGTGGTGTTCAGGCTCGTCGTCTTCATGGTCGTCGTCCTTGGGGTCGTCGTCTTCTTCGGGTTGGTCTTCAGGGTCATCGTCTTCAGGGTCCTCGTCTTCTGGGTCGTCGTCTTCTTCGGGTGGTCTTCAGGGTCGTCGTCTTCAGGGTCGTCGTCTTCAGTGTCGTCGTCAGGGAGATCCAGAGTGATTACCAAAAAAAACATTTCAAAAATCTTCAACTTGGAAATGTAGCTGAAGATACAAGAAGGCTGAGTAACTGCCGAGAACCAGTTGACTGTCCTGGAACCCGGATGGGTAGTAGAAGGAACAATAGCCAATGGCACTACCGAGGACCGGCTGACGGTACTGGGACACGGTTACTAAGCAGGAGGTACCTGTGCTACAAAGCACTACCAAGGACCAGCAGATGTTGCTGGAACTCGGATATCGAGATGGAGGCACCTAGGCCAAAGGCACTGCCGAGAACAAGCTGACGGTACTGGAACCCGGATGGGTAGCAGAAGGTACAAGAGACAATGGAAGTAACGAGGACCAGCTGACTGTGCTGGAACCCGGAGGGGAAGCAGAAGGAACAGAGCCAATGGCACAACTGAGGACCAGCTGAAGGTACTGGGACACGGTTACTAAGCAGGAGGTACCTGTGCTACAAAGCACAACCAAGGACCAGCAGACGTTGCTGGAACTCAGATACCGAGATGGAGGCACCTAGGCCAAAGGCACTGCCGAGAACCAGCTGACGGTACTGGAACCCGGATGGGTAGCTGAAGGTACCCATGAAAAATAAAGTTGAAAGGCCGCGAGCTGGCCGCAGTTACCGAATCCCACAGTCCTACAGGGGGTGCTTGTCCTATTGACACTACGGAAACAGCCTTTAGTTCCATATCCCACAGCCCACGTAGGAAGCACCTAAACTGCAGGCACCATAGAGTCGGCTAACCCGACTGCAACACGACAGGACAACTTATTGGAGGCAAAGTGATGTTGACACTGCCCGGAAACAGCTGGCGTGCTGTAACCAGGCTGGGCAGGTGTCTCGCTGTCTAATGATATGAATACAATGTCAGTAAACTATTTATACAGGAACCACACTCTATACAACATATAGTTTAGCAACATCAGAATGTAAGTATAAAATAGACTTACCTGACACAATCTCTGCAGAACTTTAGGGTTAATCTTGAGGACTAGATGTGCAGGAACGATATAGTTGAACTCAGGGTTAATCTTGAGGACTTGATGAGCTGTAACAGGAAAGAGGAGGACCGGGGTCTAACCTGACCCTACACTGGGGTCCTAACTAATCCCTTACCTTGGAGGTACTGATAATGGTTCAGAGGTCCAAGTCTCCAGCCTAACCCTGTCTCCTGTCAGACCCTGAACCCTGTAATCAGTCCTAAGAAGGATCCTGATTACCACCAAAGGGATATGGGCTGATCTCAGCTAAATACACAGATTAGACATATAAGACAGACAGGATAGCACTCACTTGCATACACACTCAAACACCGAAGGAACATAAATGGTCTGGGAAATAAACTCTAAGCAAGTTGAGCTTAAAACAGCTAAGGAGCTCTCAACTTAAGTCTATACAGATTCATTCCTATCTGTGGTCTGCATGAAGGATTTCACTGGCAACTCCCAAAGCAGCCAACAGGAATTTAAAGGAAACCAATCAACAAATAATCAATTGCAGCCGGGAGAAACTGCACCCAGTCCCAGCACCGAGCACAGACCGAATTAACTCCCAAGCTGCCAAACACAAAGAAACAGCAACTCAGCTGTGAGAAGTCAAAATGTGCAACCGCGACGATCTTCGTGGCAATGCACACATGACAGTACCCCCCCTTCTACGAGGGCCTCCGGACCCTCAGGGCCAGGCCTGCCCGGGTGAGTTCTGTGGAAGGTCCGAACCAAACGATCTGCGTTAACATCAGACGCAGGGACCCACGTCCTCTCCTCCGGACCATACCCCTTCCAATGCACCAAGTACTGAAGGGACCGGCGATTCAGACGAGAGTCAATGATTTTTGATACTTGAAATTCCAAATTACCATTGACCAACACTGGAGGAGGAGGTAGAGGTGACGGTATGACTGGTGCCACATACCTTTTAAGTAATGACTTGTGGAACACATTATGAATTTTAAACGTAGAAGGAAGTTCCAGACGAAATGCCACAGGATTAATTATGGAACTGATCCTGTACGGCCCGATGAATCTGGGACCCAGTTTCCAGGAGGGCACTTTAAGTTTATATTCCTGTAGACAACCATACCAGATCGTTCACATTCAGATCTGGACCAGAAACTCTCCTCCTATCAGCCATACGTTTGTAACGGTTCCCCATCGTACTCAAATTATTAAATACACCTCGCCACACAGAAGCAAGAGACGACGAGAAACGCTCCTCCTCAGGAACCCCAGAAGGACCCCCCCCCATTGAAAGTACAAAACTGGGGATGAAAACCATATGCCCCAAAAAACGGGGACTTACCAGTGGACTCGCTCCGCCTGTTGTTAAGAGCGAACTCTGCCAGAGGCAAGAAAGAAGACCAGTCCTCCTGGTTCTCCGATACAAAACACCGGAGATATGTCTCTAAACTCTGATTCAGACGCTCTGTCTGACCATTGGTCTGTGGATGAAAAGCCGAGGAAAACGACAATTGCATCCCCCGACGTAAACAAAATGCCCTCCAAAATTTGGACACAAACTGAGACCCCCTATCTGACACCACATCAGAAGGCAACCCATGAAGTCTCACGATCTCCCTAATGAACACCTGCGCCAGAGTTTTAGCATTAGGGAGTGCAGGAAGAGCAACGAAATGTGCCATCTTACTGAACCTGTCAACAACCACCAGTATGACAGTATTCCCAGACGACGGAGGAAGGTCCGTAATGAAGTCCATAGATAAATGAGTCCATGGACGCTCCGGAAGTTTCAAGGGTAAAAGGGTCCCAGACGGACGGGTATGAGGAGTTTTAGAGTGAGCACAAACCCCACAGGATGCGACAAAAGTTATAACATCTTTATTAGCGTTAGGCCACCAAAATCGGCGGGAAAGGAGATCTAAAGTAGCCTTACTCCTGGATGTCCTGCTAAAGCAGAATTATGATGTGCCTCAATAACGTTTTGTCTCAACTGATTCGGGACAAACAGTCTCCCTGGAGGTCCTGCAGGGGCGTCCCCCTGAGCCTCTAACACCTCCTCCTCAAGCTCAGAACATACAGCCGACACTACCACCCCCTCCTGAAGGATAGGAATCGGTCGTCCGTTTTCCCGGCCCCTGGGAAACTGCGAGACAAGGCATCAGCCTTTACATTCTTAGACCCCGGACGATAAGTGACGACAAAATTAAACCTGGTAAAAAACAACGACCATCGAGCTTGTCTGGAATTCAGACCTTAGCGGATTCTAAATACAGCAGGTTCTTGTGATCATAATAACGGTGACCGGGTTGACGCCATTCTTCAAAAGCCAATTTAATGGCCAAAAGTTCCCTATTGCCGATATCATAATTCCTTTCGGCGGACGACAATTTCTTAGAAAAGAAAGCACACGGATGCCATTTACCAGGGACGGACCCTGGGACAATATAGCACCCACTCCTACGTCAGACGCGTCCACCTCCACAATGAACGGCTGAGATACATCTGGTTGGATGAGAACGGTGCCGAAGCAAAACATCTTTTTAAAGAGGAAAAGGCTTGGCAAGCTTTGTCCGACCACTTAGAAAAATCCATCCCTTTTCTCGTCATGTCAGTGAGAGGTTTGACGACAGACGAGAAATTACAAATAAATTTCCGGTAGTAATTAGCAAACCCCAAAAAACGCTGCAGAGCCTTAAGATCCCCTGGCTGATCCCATTCAAGCACTGCTCTCACCTTTTCAGGGTCCATCCGGAAACCGGAGGCTGACACCAAAAAACCCAAAAACTGAAGTTCCTGTACGGCAAAAACACACTTCTCCAGTTTTGGCGTATATTTTTATTGTCTCGCAAGATCTGCAACACCTGTCTCACATGCTCCTGGTGAGACACAAGATCTGGCGAGTAAATTAAAATGTCATCCAAAATAACGACCACAAACACCCCCACAAGGTGACGAAAAATGTCATTAACAAAATGTTGGAATACTGCTGGAGCAGTAGTCAGACCAAAAGGCATGACCAGGTTTTCATAATGTCCCTCCGGCGTGTTAAACGCCGTTTTCCCACTCATCTCCCTCTTTTTAATCCTAATCAGATTATACGCCCCCCTGAGATCCAATTTAGAGAACCATTTGGCGCCAACAATTTGATTGAAGAGATCAGGAATAAGAGGTAGTGGATACGGATCTCGAACAGTAATCCGATTAAGTTCGCGGAAATCCAAGCAAGGGCGTAGGCCTCCATCTTTTTTCTTCACAAAGAAGAACCCCGCGGCCACAGGGGAAGATGAAGGTCTAATATGCCCTTTGGCCAGACTTTCAGAAATATAATCTTTCATAGCCTGTCTTTCAGGACCAGAAAGATTATACAACCTAGCTTTAGGCAACTTAGCATCAGGAAGTAGATTAATAGAGCAGTCATACACGCGATGAGGAGGCAACTCCCGACACCCCTCCTCAGAGAAAACATCCCCAAAATCCTCCAAAAAAGGAGGCAATGTACTAGGCACGACCGCACTGATGACTGTGTTCATGCAGTTGCTTTTGCAAAACTCACCCCATTGGCTTATCTCTCTGGACTGCCAATTAATCACAGGGTTATGTTTTAACCAGCCAAGGAAGTCCCAACACAATGGGAGTAGGTAGACCCTCCAACACATAACAAGATAATTGTTCCCTATGTATTGCCCCTACCCGAAGGTCAATGTTATGAACCTCATGAACAAAGCTACCTTGGCCGAGAGGCCTGGCGTCAATGGAGAAAATAGGGATCGGTTTGACCAATACACTCAGATGCAATACCTTGAGCCTGACAAACTGAGCGTCAACCAGATTAGCCCCAGAACCACTATCCAGAAGAACAGACAATCTCTTCACTCTAGTACCAACCACCACCTCCACTGGTACAAGGAACTGAGAAGAACCGGCGGAATGAAATACATACTCCCAGGTTGTCGTCCACCCACACCCTGGGATTAGCATTTTCCGGCGACTTTTTACTTAACAAGACACGGGATGGACATTCTCCAACAAAATGTCCCTCTTTCCCGCAGAAAAAAAACACCTTCTAGTCCTGCGGCGTGCCGCCAATCCCCTACTACGAAAGATGTCCCTCCCAACTGCATAGGCTCATCCGAACAGACAAGGGAACCTCAACATAAGGGACTTTAGTAGTAGGTGGAAACAACAGGGAGTGGAGTTACCTCACCCCTCTCCCGAAGCCGTCTATCAGTACGGATAGCTAGGGCCATAGCACCTCCAGAGAAGGAGGAGACTCATACTGGGGCCAAAACGTCTTTTAATTTGTCAGAAAGCCCATGACAAAACTGGCTCCTAAGAGCTGGTCAATCCACTGAGTATCCGTGGCCCATCTACGAAACTCCAGAAGCAAATTCCTCCGCCGGACATCTCCCTGCTGTAACTTACGTAATTTGGTCTCAGCAAGAGAGACCCGATCTGGTCATCATATACCAATCCCAGAGCAGTAAAAAAATTGATCTACAGACTGTAGAGCCGGGGAACCCGGAGGAAGGGAAAATTTCCCAGGATTGAGGGTCCCCTTGAAGAAGTGAGATAACAATTCCCACTCTCTGCTCATCACTCCCTGATGATCGCGGCCGAAGCCGAAAATTTCAATTTACAAAGCCTCCCGGAAGGTGAAAAATTTGTCTCGCCCACCAGTGAACCTATCTGGAAGAGCTACTTTTAGGTTCAACTCTGGTTTGCTCCAGGGGAGACAAAACTTTGGACTTAATGTCCGTCAGCTCCATGGATAATCCCTGCAACTGCAGAGCCAGCTGGGCTACTGGATCCATGGTAACTAGAGATAATTTTTTATGGCCAGTGAAAATGTCACCTGTCTAATGATATGAATACAATGTCAGTAAACTATTTATACAGGAACCACACTCTATACAACATATAGTTTAGCAACATCAGAATGTAAGTATAAAATGATTTTACCTGACACAATCTCTGCAGAACTTTAGGGTTAATCTTGAGACTAGATGTGCAGGAACGATATAGTTGAACTCAGGGTTAATCTTGAGGACTTGATGAGCTGTAACGGAAAGAGGAGGACCGGGGGTCTAACCTGACCCTACACTGGGGTCCTAACTAATCCTTACCTTGGAGGTACTGATAATGGTTCAGAGGTCCAAGTCTCCAGCCTAACTCTGTCTCCGTCAGAACCCTGAACCCTGTAATCATCCTAAGAAGGATCCTGATTACCACCAAAGGATATGGCTGATCTCAGCTAAATCACAGATTAGACATATAAGACAGACAGGATAGCACTCACTTGCATACACACTCAAACACCAAAAGAACATAAATGGTCTGGGAAATAAACTCTAAGCAAGTTGACTTAAAACAGCTAAGGAGCTCTCAACTTAAGTCTATACAGATTCATTCCTATCTGTGGCTGCATGAAGGATTTCACTGGCAACCCCAAAGCAGACATCCAGGAATTTAAAGGAAACCAATCAACAAATAATCAATTGCCAGCCGGGAGAAACTGCACCCAGTCCCCGCACCGAGCACAGACAGAATTAACTCCCAAGCTGCCAAACACAAAGAAAAAGCAACTCAGCTGTGAGAAGTCCAAAATGTGCAACCGCGATGATCCTTCGTGTCAATGCACACATGACAGCAAGGGAGTACCCATGCCAAAGACACTGCCGAGAACCAGCTGTGTTGGAGCCCAGGGATGAGAGTAGAACAGGGTGGAGGCAGAGGACAAATTGGACCAAGTTGAAAAATCTGAACTTGGGTGAGTGTGGACAGAGCAGGAAAGATTGCCAGCTACACAGTGGGACAGCTGACATTACTGAAACCCAATAACACAGGAGTAAGTGTTGACTGTGCAGACGGCACTTCCGAGCATCAACTGGCGGTGTTGGAGCCCAGGTCAGTCAGGGGTGTAGGCTGAGGCCTAGTAAGACAACATTCTAATCTGGTGTAACTTGAAATTCGAGGGAGCAGGACTTCTTGCCGGACACACAGCAGGGAACAGCTGGCATTACTGAACCCCAGTAACACAGGTGCAAGTTTTTTGACTGTGCATACAGCACTTCTGAGCAGCAACCTGGTGGTGGTGGAGACCAGTTCAGTCAGGGTGTAGGCTGAGGCCTAGTATGAGCAACTTTCAAATCTGGTGTAACTTGAAATTGGAGGTAGCAGGACTTCTTGCCGGACACGCAGCAGGGAAACAGCTGGCATTACTGAACCCCAGTAACACAAGAGCGAGTGTTTTTATCTGTGCATACGCACTTTCGAGCAGCAACTGGCGGTGTTGGAGCCCAGGTCAAGGAGGGTGTAGAAAAACCATATAGAGTAGTTGCCTTTGTTCATGGCACTTCAAAATGTATATACTCCAAACCAGAGAAACGTAAAGCTTTACTACCATAAAATGATGAATTGAATTCAAAAATATTGAAATAAAGACATTTAAAATATAAACGCATATATGCACATGGTGACAAGAAATGCAACCCAAACCAAAATGAATGAATGCATACAGTACATTTCATAATCCATTAATTGCTGCCTAAGGAACGGTATGTACACCTGTAATATAGTGCAGACAAATGAATGTAGGACTTCTCATCATCATCATTACAAGTTATATGTGACAGTAAAAAATACAGTCATTGAGGAAAAATGTTAGTTCACACCCCATTTATTAAAGGTCCAGCATATAATCCTGAGGCTAAGTGCACACGTTCAGGAATATTTGCGTTTTTTTTCGCGTTTTTTTTTTTTCCGCGATTTTCCGCGGTAAAAACGCGAAAAAAACGCAAGCATTAAGCATCCTATACATGTTAATTGATTTCCGCATGTTTTGGCCACATGTCTCGCGGAAAAAAATAGCAACATGTTCATTAATTTTGCGGAATGTAAGCGGTTCATGTGGCGGTGGTACCCAGGTCTGGAGGAGAGGAGACTTTCCTCCAGGCCCTGGGTACCATATCCCTGTTAAACAATAATTAAAATAATAAATAATGATATTCTCACCTTCCGGCGGCCCCCGCAGCCTTCCCGCCTCTCACGACGCTCCCGGCAACTCCCGGTCCAAGAGTCCTTTGCGAGAATCACCCAGATGGCGTAGCGGTCTCGCGTGATGCTACGTCATCTGGGTGTGATTTGTCGCAATGCATCCTTGGGACCGGGAGTTGCCGGGAGCGTCGCTGAAGGCGGGAAGGCTGCGGGGGCCGCCGGAAGGTGAGAATACATATTATTATTTTTTTTTTTATTATTTTTACATTAGATCTTTTTACTATTGATGCACATAGGCGGCATCAATAGTAAAAAGTTGGTCACACATGTCAAACACTATGTTTGAACTCGTGTTGACCAACCTGTCATCAGTTTTCCAAGCGATGCTACAGATCGCTAGGAAAACGCTAGCATTCTGCAAGCTAATTACCTTGCAAACGCTATTATTCTGGCGGGAATACGCATACAAAAAAGTGCGTATTTCCCGCGGGAGAAGTGCGGGATTGCCGCGGAAATTTCCGCGGCAATTCCGCAACGTGTGCCCCTTTGCCTGATAATATGGCGTACTAATCAATGATCTAATCAAGCATAACCTAGAAAAAGTGCATCGTGCATAGTGAAAATTTTCTATGTAGCCTGCCAGTGCAGGTGAAACCATGCCAAAGGATAGATAAGTATATCCAAACGATCAACTGCATACCACGATGGAGAATGGCGATATAATACTCTCCTCAATAAAGCGGCGGAACCACTCACCTAAATTTTTTCTGCGGATCCCCGGCGGATTTTGCGCTGATCCGCCGGGATTTTGCTGCGGATTTTGCTGCGGATCCGCGGCTGATTTTGCTGCGGATTCGCGGCGGACATTGCTGCTGATCCCGGCTGATTTTGCTGCAGATCCGGGGGCGGATTTTGCCGCTGATCCCGACGGTTTTGCTGCTGATCCGCGGGGATTTTGCTGCAGATCCGTAGGCAGAGATTTTGCTCGGATCCGCAGCGGTTTGGCGCTGCGGATCCACAGCAGATCCAAAACCATTATAGTACAATGCAAATAAAATGTTAAAAAAAAATCAATTCTTTGGGCAGATTCCGCGGGCGGTTTTACACCTTTTCCCCATTATAGGTGTAAAACCGCAGGGAAAAACGCAGCAAATCCACGCAAATTCGCGGGTAAAACGCAGGTAATTTTACCTGCGGATTTAAGAAAAATCCAAGTGAATCCGCAACGTGAGCACGGGGCCTCGGTTTTTGGCTGGGTTCAAAATTGCATTATGGCAGTCCGTTAGATGGACTGCGTTTCACCGTGGTAAACGGGGTTTGTAAGCATCCGTTAACGCTGCCTTTTCACCCCATTTGTTTCGCACGCAACGCATGCCGTAAAGGGGCTGCGTTCGCGACGTGCCATCATTCGTGACGGAGCCTCGGACAGGGCCCCGCGCTGGTGTTGTGAATGGATTTTGAATGAGTTCTGGCAGAGGCCTCCCTCTGGTGGTTACAAGCGGGTACTGCCGGTCCATGAAGATTGGTGAGGATTGGGAATCAGGTGTTACTGACTGGTCTTATATAAGGGAGTCGCCTTCCCCATCAGGGGTTGCCGGTAAATAAATTTGTTCGGTCTCAATCCTTGATTCCTGTTTTCCTTTGTAGCCTCTGTGTCGTGTCTGCTCTCCTGCTAACAGATTAAAAAACATTTTTTCTTGTCTAACCGCCATTACATGTTTGGGGGCTTTCTATGTTTTTTTTGGGGATCTGCTCCGGGCAATACTTTCCCTTTTCTATCTTTAGGTATAGTTAGTTTTCAGGCTTTTACGAGGCGTCCCAGGACCAACGTAGGAACGCTCCACGGCTGCCTTAGTTGTGGTGGTTTGTCAGGGGGAAAGCAATCTCCCTAGATTCCAACTGCCTGGTGATTGCCTTTTTTAACCTGCACTCCTCAGCTACCCAAATCATAACAGTATCACCCCCGCCCAAACTGAAAATTAAAATGGTCTCACAAAGGGAAAAATATTGTGAAAGAAAAAAAAAGGTTTTTCAAGTTGTCCAGATATTTTTCTGTTTGTTCATTTTTTTTTTCCCTCTGTAAACTCTGGGTCTGGGGGGGATTTTTTCTCTCAAAAGGATTTGCACATTGTCTGGCCGTGGGATCAGCTTGCCACTAGGTTCGGTTTGCTACTATCTTGCTAGGTTGCCTTTGTGGAACCTAGGATTCCCATGCCAGATTTGTTTTTGGGGATCGAGCCAAGTTTCTGAAAATTTCAAAAATAATTGTAAATTGTTTTTTTTTCCTTAAAATCTAAGTCCTCAGGAACGCAGCGCACAGGTTCAAATTGTCTCTCTCTCCTGCGCGGCCCGGGATTGGGCTTTTTCCCTGACACCTGGGGATCCTGTTTTGAGTGATGTTATCATTTTTTCAGGCCTTGGGGTTTTTTTGTACGTGAGCCTAATGTCACTGATCAAGCTGAAAAAGCCTTGTTGGCATTAAATCAGGGCTTGATACGCTGAGTTATACTGGGCAGAGATTCCGTAGGTGGGCAGTCCTGACAAATGGAAAAGACGACGCTTTGGCAGCCCTTTTTCGGAGGGTCTTCAATAATGTAAAGGATTTATGGTGGGATTCCCTGTCCCCCTGGTCTCAATGATTCTATGTCATTAGCGATTCAAATTGACAGCGTTGCGTGAGCGGAGAAGTAGCGTGGAATAGTGTTCCTTGTGAACCTGCTTCTAACCCATGCAAGTGTGATAGAGTGGTTTCTGGGCACGCGTCATGATTTTTTGAAAGCGCAATGGGGTTTTGTTTCCTACTGTGGTGATGCCTCTCATGCTATTTTCATCTGGCCCAAAGCGGGGAAGACGTTTTGCACGCTCAGTTTTTCTTGGGTATGTTCAGACTAAGTTTTTTTTAACTGTTACTCTATATGCTCTCTGTCCCTTTTTTTGCTTAGGCTTTTGTTGATCCTGGAGCAGCTTTTAACCGATGGATTTTGATTTGCTAAAACTTGCGGGTTTTTCCCCTTTATACCCCTACAGAAGTCTATTCCCTATTATCGATTCTACCCCTTTGCCTGAGAAAAAAACCTCAGTTCTCTACTCAGGTGATAATAGTTTTAACCTGATCATCAGGAGAGCTGCAAAAAATTTTTTGGGTTTTGTATAATCTGCATGCATTATCGTGCTGGCTTTCCCTTGGTTACAGTCTCATAATCCTGTTTTGAATTGGAAATCTGTGTCTGTAACCAGTTGGGGCTGCCAATGTGTTTAATACCAACACTCCTGTTTTTTTCTGCCTCCCCCCAGGCTCAGGATGTTCCTGACTTTTTGATTGATTTTTTTGATGTGTTTAGCGAAAGTAAATCTGCATCCTTGCCTCCCCATAGGAGCTATGACTGCGCTATTGAATTAGTGCCTCGGTAGTAAATTCCCTAAAGGTCGCCTTTTTTACTTGTCTGTACCTGAACATACGCTATGCGTCTTAAAATCAAGGAGTCATTGGAGAAGGGTCATATCAGACCATCCTCTTCACCCTTAGGTGCCGGTTTTTTCTTTGTGGCCAAAAAGGATGTTCATTAAGGCCGTGTATTGATTATCGTCTTTTGAACAATATTACTGTGAAATATCAATACCCGTTACCCTTGATTTCTGACCTGTTTTCCAGGGTGAAAAACGCTACTTGGTTTACCAAGCTTGACCTCAGGGGGCAATAACCTTATTCGCATTAACCACGGGGATGAATGGAAGACGGAAATTTAATACCCCTGAGGGGCATTTTTGAGTACCTTGTGATGCCCTTTGGGCTCACTAATGCTCCTTCTGTCTTCCAGTCCTTCATGAATGACATTTTCAGGGATTTTGTGGATAAATTTCTGATTGTTTTTTTTGGGATGATATCTTGATTTTTTCCAATGACTGGGACTCTCATGTGAAACATTTTTCGAACTGTATTCCAGATTTTGAGAGAGAATGCTCTGTATGTGAAGGGATCAAAGTGTTTTTTTTGGCGTACAGAGGATCTCATTTTTGGGATTCATTTTGTCCCCATTGTTATTGAAATGGACCCGGTCAAGGTTCAGGCCATCTGTGATTGGGTCCAACCTACTTCATTAAAGGCTCTTCAAAGATTTTTGGGTTTTGCCAATTTTTATCGTAAATTTATTGGTAATTTCTCGTTTTTGTTAAACCATTAACTGATTTGACCAAAAAGGGTTCTGATGTGGTGAATTGGCCTCCTGAGGCAGTCTCAGCATTTCGGGAAAACTTAAGCAGAGATTCACTTCTGCTCCTGTTTCTAACGGCAGCCTGATGTTTCTCTGCCATTTCAGGTGGAGGTTGATGCCTCTGAAATTGGGGCAGGTGCCGTTTTGTCCCAAAGAGATCCAGAGACCTCTAAAAGTAACCCTTGTGCCTTTTTCTCTCGAAAATTTTCTCCTACTGAACGTAATTATGACGTGGGTAATCGGGAGTTATTGGCCATGAAGTGGGCTTTTGAAGAGTGGAGACATTGGCTGGAGGAGCCAAACATCAGGTGGTGGTCCTTACGGACCATAAGAATCTGGTTTATCTGGAATCTGGGCCCAAACGACTTAATCCTAGACAGGCCAGTGGGCCTTGTTTTTCACACGTTTTAATTTTGTGTTTCCTTTCTTCCTGGCACTAAGAATGTTAAGGCGGATGCTCTCTCGAGGAGTTTCCTTGCGGACTCTCCTGAGTTATCTGATCCTTCTGTTATTTTGAAAGAAGGTGTAGTTTCTTTCCGCCATCTCGCCCAATTTGAGACTGGCTCTGGAGGGGTGTCAGGAGGATAGCCCGAGCGCTGCCCTGTTGGGAAATTGTTTGTCCCGGACCAGTGGAAAAAGAGTCTGATGTCTGAGATTCATTGTTCCGGTTGCCGGTCATCCCGGAATTTTTGGTACCAGAGACTTGGTTAGTCGTCCTTTTGGTGGCCTACCTTGTCTCTGATGTCAGGGAATTTGTGCAGTCCTGCGGGACTTGCTCTCGCTCCAAGCCTTGCTCTCGCTCTAGTGGTTTGTTTATGCCATTGCCTGTGCCCAAGAGACCATGGACTCATATCTCTATGGATTTCATTTCCGACCTTCCTGTTTCTCAGAGAATGAAACCCTCGTCTGGGTGATTTGGATAGGTTTTTTCCCAAAATGATACATCTTGTGCCATTACCTAAGTTGCCTTCCTCCTCTGAATTGGTGCCTTTGTTCCTTCAGCACGTGTTCGTTTACACGGCATTCCTGAGAACATTGTGTCTGACAGAGAGTCCAGTTTGTTTCCAGATTTTGGAGGACCTTTTGTTCTAAGCTTGGTGTTCAGTTGTCTTTCTCCTCGGCGTTTCATCCTCAGACCAATGGTCAAACTGAGAGAACAAACCAGACATTGGAGACTTATCTAAGATGCTTTGTGTCTGCTGATCAGGATGACTGGTCTCTTTTTTGCCTTTGGCTGAGTTTGCTCTTAATAAAGGGCTAGCTCTGCCACTTTGATGTCTCCATTTTTCTGTAATTCTGGGTTTCACCCTTGATTTTTCTTCAGGACAGACGGAGGCTTCTGCCTGTCCAGGTGTTGACTCTGTTGTGGAGTGTAAAGCAACAGATTTGGACCAGGTAGTGGAGAGGTTGTCCCTCTCTCAGAGAGGGCCCAGCGGTTTGCTAACCGGCATAGGACTGAAAGGTCCTCGGTTTAAAAGTGGGGACTTGGTCTGGTTTGTCCTCAAAAAATATTCCTATGAGAGTGGCATCTCCTAAATTTAAGCCTAGGTTCATTGGACCTTATAAGATCATGGAGATTCTTAATCCTGTTTCTTTTCGTTTGCTTCTTCCAGGGACATTTAAGATCCATAACGTGTTCCACAAGTCCTTGTTGAAGAGGTTTGTTGAGCCAGTGATTCCTACTGCTTTGCCTCCTGACCCTGTTCTGGTTGAGGCAATATGGAGTTTGTGGTTGAGAAAATATTGAATTCTCATTTTTCTAGACGGAAACTCCAGTATTTGGTTAAGTGGAGAGGTTATGGTCATGAAGACAATTCTTGGGTGTTTGCTTCGGACATCCATGCTAGGAGACTCATCCGTGCGTATCATAGAACTCATCCTGACCGACGTGGTTGCTCAAGTGAGGGTTCGGTGACCCCTCCTCAAGGGGGGGGTACTGTTGTGAATGGACTTGAGATGAGTTCTGAGCAGAGGCTCCCTCTGGTGGTTACAAGCGGTACTGGACTGTCCAGTGAAGATTGTGAGGATTGGGAATCAGGTGTTACTGACTGGTCTTATATAAGGGAGTCGCCTTCCCATCAGGGTTGCCGGTGATCAATTGTTCTGGTCTCAATCCTTGATTCCTGTTTCCTTTGTAGCCTGCTGTGTCGTGTCTGCATCTCCTGCTAACAGATAAGACATTTTCTTCTTTTTGTTTTTGTGCTTGATTTTTGCATTTTGTCCTGCATTTCTGTGGGGGCCTTCAGGGTCCCCTCCGGGGATTTTGCCCTCTCAGTTTAGTTCAGCCACTGATGTTTTGTACATTTGCTTTTTCCAGTTTTTTTCAGTGGCTGCTGTTTGATTTTGTTACACCAGAGAACTAATTTAGGTGGTAGAGGTCGTGTGATCTCAGGTGTTTTTGAAATTAGTAGAGTTGGTGCTTTTCAGGGTTTTTTGGGATTGCAGTAAGTGCCCTTCCTATCCTTTTCTATTTAGATAGTTTGGGCCCCAACGTTTGCTCATACTATTTTCTGTCTGTGTCAGTATTTCTTCTTGTCTAACCGCCATTACATGTTTGGGGGCTTTCTATGTTCTTTGGGGATCTGCTCCGGGGCAGATAGCTTTCCTCTTTCTATCTTTAGGTATAGTTAGTTTCTCAGGCTGTGACGAGGCATCTAGGACCAATGTAGGAACGCTCCACGGCTGCCTCTAGTTGTGGTGGTCAGTCAGGGTACTGCAATCTCATAGATTCCAACTGCTCTGGTGTATTGCCTTTTTTACCTGCACTCCTCAGCTACCAAATCATAACAGTCTGGGCTCCGTCACCGCTAGCACAGATGAATCATCTGCTGATTCATCTGCGCTAGCGGGTATAGCACAACGCGATCGCGTTATGCTATACCGTTACCAGCCGGTCAACGCTACGTGTTGAACGGGCGGGTAAAACGCAATATGAACCCAGCCTTAGGGTTAGAACAAGGGTTAGGGTTAGCATTAGGGTTAAGGTTAGAATTAGGGTTAGGGTTGGAATTTGGGTTAGGGTTGGAATTAGGGTTAGGGTTGGAATTAGGGTTAGGGTTGGAATTAGGGTTAGGCTTGTGGTTAGGTTTATGGTTAGAGTTGGGATTAGGGTTAGGGGTGTGTTGGGGTTAGGGTTATGGTTAGGGTTTGTATTAGGGTTAGGTGTGTGTAGGGGTTAGGGTTGGGGTTAGGGGTGTGTTGGGGTTAGGGTTGGAGTTAGAATTGAGGGGTTTCCACTATTTAGGCACATCAGGGGGTCTCCATACGCGACATGGCGCCACCATTGATTCCTGCAAATTTTGCATTCAAAAAGTCAAACAGTGCTCCCTTTATTCCAAGCCCCGACGTATGCCCAAACAGTGGTTTATCCCCACATATGGGGTATCAGCGCACTCGGGAAAAAATTGCACAACAGCTTTGGGGGTTCTAATTTCTCCTGTTAACATTGGGAAAAAAAATTGAGGACTAAAAATTATTTTTGTGGAAAAAAAATGATTTTATATTTTCACGGCTCTGCGTTATAAACTTCTGTGAAGGACTTGGAGATTCAAAGTGCTTACCACACATCTATAGGAGTTCCTTGGGGGATCTAGTTTCCAAAATGGGGTCACTTGTGGGGAGTTTCTACTGTTTAGGCACATCAGGGACTCTGCAAAAGTAACATGACACCCGAAGACCATTCCATCAAGTGGGCATAGCCCCGACGTGTGCCCATACAGTAGTTTTCTCCCACATATGGGATATCAGCATACTCAGGACAAATTGGACAACAACTTTTGGGGTCTAATTTCTCATGTTACCCTTGGGAAAATAAAAAAATTGGGGACTAAAAGATCCTGATTGTGGAAAAAATATGATTTTTTTATTTTCATGCCCGGGCGTTATAAACTTCTGTGTAGCCCTTGGGGGTTCAAAGTGCTCACCACACATCTAGATAAGTTCTTTGCGGGGTCTAGTTTCCAAAATGGGGTCATTTGTGGGGAGTTTCTACTGTTTAGGCACATCAGGGGCTCTGCAAACGTAACAAGATGCCAGCAGACCATTCCATCAAGTCGGCATTTCAAAGCGTCACTACATCCCTTCCGAGCCCTGACGTGTGCCCAAACAGTGGTTCCCCCCCACATATGGGGTACTAGCGTACTCAGGACAAACTGGACAACAACTTTTGGGGTCCAATTTCTCCTGTAACCATTGTAAAAATAAAAAATAGTGGGCTAAAAAATTATTTTTTGAGAAAAAAAAAAATGATTTTTTTTTTTTTTCACGGCTCTGCGTTATAAACTTCTGTGAAGCACCTGGGGGTTCAAAGTGCTCACTATGCATCTAGATAAGTTCCTTAGGGCGTCTAGTTTCCAAAATGGGCCAAAACAAGGCAAAGGGACATACTATGCACCAGGGAACTCAAATAATAAAAATAGTAATAAATTTTATTGAAAAACTACAATATAGCACACAACACATATAAAAACAATTAAAATAAAACAAACAATCCCTGAAAGGGTGCATAACCCCCCGACACCCCAGGTGATGTATAGATGTAGTATATGACAAAAAAACACATATACAGAGAAACCCAGAATATATATAGGTTACACAGACAAATGCATGAGCATGTGTTTATGTGAAAAAGATGAAAATATATACACCTAATCAGTCCCCCATACAAATTGTAATAATAAAGATAACAAAGCAATCAAATAAATCATATAAATCACTGGGCTGCTCTTAATCCTATATACTAAACAATATCGGTACAACTGCATAACATATCATATGAATAATATACATACTAAAATAAGCATTATAGATGGCACCAATAGTTAGTATAGCAAAACGCCATTGCAAAACTCCATGCGGTCAAATGACCTGAGAAAAATGGCCCATAGAAAAATGACCAAGAAGAGCAAATTGTTACCCAGCCTGGGGGAGAGAGTGGGAAGTCAGGGGGGCAGAGCCCAACGCGTATCGCCACCGCCGTGGCTTCGTCAGGAGCAGAATGATAGCGCAAGTATTGTAGGAATCCATATTTATAGATCGCAGGTAAGAGAAAACTTACATCAGCTGAGAATGGGAGCTCCAAACAGGAAGTGCCTGGAGGCGGAAGTAAAGAGATCAAACCTCACATATCGAGAGTACCAAGATGGCCGTCAGAAATGTTATTGCGCATGCGCTAGTATGACGATAATTTCGCGAGATATTACTAGGTAGAAAGCAATGCGCCTGCGCAGAATAAATCTCCGGAGCCATAGAAGAAATGAGGAGGCTGAAAGTAATGCCAAAATGGCCACCAGAGAGATTCCTGCGCATGCGCTAGTCTCTGGGGTATTTCGTGAAAACGCACGTCACTAGAATGATGCGCTTGCGCTAAATGAGCCATCAGAGATTTGGAGAAAGCACAGGTGTGTGTCCATAATAGACCATTAATATGGTGGAGATGAAAACCATACTAGATGCATGAAAAATAAAAAATAAAAAGTATAATAGACCACATATTAAAAATATGTATAGCCTATAACGAAAAAAGATGAAAAGATGAAAAAATATATGAAAAGATATATATATACCCATGTAGCCAATCGCAGATAAAGTAACATATGTGACTAGAAATTGCAATATGGTTTAAAGAAAAAGTATATATTCCTTTTCTTAGACCATATACCATATGTGTCGGTAAACGCACAAATAAACGATTGTGAATGATTACAAGACACATGCCAACTAGGATAAACGCCCCTTGAAAAGGAACATGGTAATATAGGAAGAGCGAATATAGTCCCTTACTGACCACTGGGTCTAGGTACGCACATATATACCAATCGATCCAGCATCCACAACACATCCATATCACTCCAAATACCAGGCAATTCATGTAGAACGAATAACCAGCTTTATTTGTGTTAATCGGTATCCAAAGGAATGATCTAGAGAGTATGTAATTACAGAGAGAGGAAAAATCTCATAATCACGCATACGGATATCTCGAGGTGAGTATCGAGTATTCACGGGAGACAGAAGAGCAATGTTCAATACCTATCAAAAACAGATGTTATACAACAACTCAAAGGGTCTATTGGTGCCATCTATAAGAAATGTTTCACAGATAGAATAAGAAATATACATATAGAAAGTGGTGCCATCTATAAGTGCCATCTAAACCAGTATATTTGCATATAAATGTACTATAATTTCTTATAGTATCCGGTGAACAGGAGTTCTTCGTTGAGGCCTTTGGGAGAGAGGCTCTGAAGATTGTAGATCCATTTGCTCTCACAGCGTAATAGGTGGCTAGTAACGTCTCCACCTCTAATATTCAGATGCACACTTTCAAGTCCCATAACCTTGATATTTGAATATTTGCCACGATGATGTTCAAGAAAGTGGCTTGCCACTGAAGAGAGAGTCTTATTCTTGTCAAGATCCCTCTGAGCTGTTGAAATATTCGACAGGTGCTGTTGCATCCTTCTCCTAAGCTCCTGCGTGGTCTGACCCACATACACCTTTGGGCAATCACAAAAAATCGCATAGACCATATAGCGAGATTTGCAGTTAAAGAATTCCTTTTTCGGTTTAATCTGAAAAGGAAGAGTGGAGATGGAATGACCAAATTGTCCAATCATAAATTGGCAAATGTTACAATTTCCACAAGGATAAGACCCAAAGATCTTGGTGCCACGATTGAGTCTGGTGGCAGGACGTTGGTAATGACTATGGTATAAACTATCCCTCAAATTCTTTGCCCGTCTAGCTACCAAACAAGGAGATTCTGAGACATGGGGGATGATTCTCTTGTCACTCATAAGTAAGTCCCAATTATTGGACAATAGATTGCGAATGTCTGACCAATGATTGTTAAAGGTTGTAATTAAGGCCAATGGTCGAGAAGAGTGACGTACCTGTTTAGAAAGAAGATCCCTTCTATCTTGTTGGGAGGCAAATTGAAATCCTTCTGAGATTGTCCTACGGGGATATCCTCTTTTCTTGAACCGATGAGACAAATCTTTAGCTTGTTCAAGAAAATCAGTCCCAGAACTGCAATTTCTTCTGAGACTAAGGAATTGTCCCTTAGGGATGCCCTTCTTGAGATGATAGGGATGGAAGCTGGAAAAATGGAGAAGACTGTTTGTAGCAGTGGTTTTGCGAAACAGGGTACAAGTAATCCTGGTGTCAGCAATAGAGAGCTTGAGATCCAGAAAATCGATGGACCGATCTGAGACAGTGGATGTTAATTTGATATTAAACTGGTTTTCATTCAAATCCTCAATGAAAGAGTGGCAATCTTCCATCGAACCAGTCCAAAAAAACAAAATGTCGTCAATGTATCGTTGCCACAATAATACATGAGACAAAAAGAATTGATGTTTATATACCACAAGCTCCTCCCACCACCCAAGAAAAAGATTTGCATATGAGGGTGCACAACGTGAGACAAAAAGAATTGATGTTTATATACCACAAGCTCCTCCCACCACCCAAGAAAAAGATTTGCATATGAGGGTGCACAACGTGCACCCATTGCGGTCCCTGACATTTGCCTGTAATATTTCCTATCAAAAATAAAATAATTTTTATCCAGGATAAAATGTAACAGCTGCAAAATGAAGTTGTTATGTTCAACTGTCCTGTCAAAATCTTTGGCAAAAAAATATGAGACGGCCTGTATGCCCAGACGGTGAATAATGCTCGTGTAGAGCGATTCAACATCCATACTTACCAAAAAGGTTTTATCAGGAATCTCAATGTCCTCCACAATCTGCATCAGATGAGTAGAGTCTCTAGTGAAAGATTTTAAAGTCATTACAATGGGCTGGAGAAAATGGTCAACATAAATACATGGCCGTTCAAACAGGCTGCCAATGCCCGAAACAATCGGTCTTCCCGGTGGTTCTATAAGGGATTTGTGAATTATAGGGAGTGCGTAAAAGGTGGGGACAACAGGAGATGGAGTTACAAGAAAATCTGCTTCTTTCTTCGTGATAGTATTATGTTGAAAAGCACTATTGATCAAATAATCAATTTGTTCCTTGAAAAATTGAGTTGGGTCAGATGGTAGAACCACATAGCACTGGCCTCCATGTAGTTGGCGTGTAATCTCCTTAAGATACAGATCGTGTGGCCATAAAACTACATTTCCCCCTTTATCTGCTTCCCGTATAACAAATTCGGAATTATTTTTAAGGTTAGTAAGTGCTTGCCGCTCATTCTTACCTAAGTTATTAGCTTTGAAAGGATCTAGCCGTAATTTTTCGACATCCTTACACATTTTATCAAAAAAGAATTGAACCGCAGGAAAAAGCGAAAAGGATGGTGTTGCTTGTGAAGGGAGACGCCTTGTAAAACTCTTATCTCTTCCCGAAGAATCATTTTCTTGTAACAAATCCAAAAGGTCATTAAAGACCCGTCTGTCATTATCAGAGAAACCATCTATAAGAGAAGGCTGATTAAAAAGCAGTTTGAAAGTAATTTGTCGACAAAATAAATAAAGATCTTTGATGAAAATAAATTTATCAAGTGTATTCATGGGAGAAAAAGATAGTCCCTTAGATAACACTTTTTTATCCAAATCTGATAATGTATAAGTGGACAAATTAATAATCTGCAAGTTACCTTCTTGATTACAGTCCTGTCTCTTGGAAGTTATCTCCTGTTGAATCGTGTCTCCCTCCTGTATGTAGGTGACCATTTTTTGTGATTTTTTCCTTTCTTCCTGTTGAGGTCTGTTCTTGCGTCTCCTACCCCTCCGGCGGCGCCCTCCACGTCGCTGGGGTCCGAAGACAAAAAATCGCTAGATGATATTTCATGTCTCATTGGTGGTTCCACTGTATTTTTGTTGGAATCCATGGGACGACGTCTGTTGCCTCGATGGACCCACCTGTAGGCTTTCCCATTACTGAAATCAGATTTGTCTCTGTGAAATTTATTTCTTTTACGGGAAATGATATCCTTTTCAAAGGTATCAATTAGATCCTTGAGTTTAGTTTGAAATGGTTTAACCAATAGCTCCAAATCAAAACTGGTAAGTTTAGTTTCACAGGTCTTGATATCCTCCTTAATTTTTGCTAAAAGTAATTGGTCATGTTCTATGAGCATATCAATTAAAATGATGGAGCATTGAGCCAAACCGTCTTCCCAGGTAGTTTGAAATTCCTGGGAAGCTTCCCAAGCTGGGAAAATCTGGATGCGGAGGCCACGTGGCACCAATCCCGCCTTTTTGTATTCCTCCAGGCTTCTAATATTCCACCATATTTTAGTTAATGATTTATGCAAATTAACAATTTTGGAGGAAAGTGTATGGAACTCAGATTCTTTGCTTTCCCCTGGAGTAGTATTCATTGTACTTTCAAAAAGGCCTAAGGCTCTATTACTCCAGGCTGTCTCCCTAGAGGAGAGATCCATAACACTATGTAACACAATTTTTGTTCCTGGCTTCCAAGTGTAATATTTCAACTGCTTATGTTTAAAGACTATGGAAAAACTACTACATTCAGCACAAACTTTGATTTTATGACCACAGGCCAGAAAATTTTTTATTTGTGTCAAAAAAAAGGAAATTATTATATTTTCGTTCATGCGGTCTAATAAAAAACAACACTTGCATGGTAAATAGATAAAGACAATCAAAACTCACTCAAAAAGGTTCAGAAATGAGTAGTTTTTCTAGATTTGTGAGTGTACAGCAAATCGCTTAATCGAAGAAGCCCCAAATGTAGTCCCCCATCATGTTTTCGTTATACTGTCCTTGGTAATGACGTTCAAAGTCCAATATATCTTGATGAAAGCGCTCGCCTTGCTCCTCTGAGTAAGCGCCCATGTTCTCCTTGAACTTGTCAAGATGAGCGTCAAGGATATGGACTTTGAGAGACATTCTGCATCCCATTATGGCGTAATTTTTTATGAGAGTCTGAACCAACTGCGCATAGTTTTCAGCCTAGTGATTACCTAGGAAGCCATGAACCACTGCAACGAAACTATTCCAAGCTGTTTTCTCGGTCCTGTTCAGCAGCCTGGCGAACTCGTCACATTCTATGATCTTCTTGATCTGTGGTCCGACGAAGATACCAGCCTTGACCTTTGCCTCGAACAGCTTTGGAAAGAGATCTTGGAGGTACTTGAAAGCAGCTGACTCCTTGTCAGGAGCCGTGACAAATTGCTTGATGAGGCCTAACTTGATATGCAGTGGTGGCATCAGCACCTTCAGAGGTTTTTCCATCAATATGGCCATGTGAGGGCTTTCTTTTTGCGGGACGAGTTGTAATTTTGAAAGACTCAATTAGTTTTAGCATGTCTTGTACTCGAAAACAGGAAAAAAATTTCAAGTGCAGTGAAATTTCAAAAAAAGTGCAATCCTACACTTGTTTTTTTGTTTGGCTTTTTGCTAAGTTCACTAAATGCTAAAACTGACCTGCCATTATGATTTTCCAGGTCATTATAAGTTCATAGACACCAAACATGTCTAGGTTCTCCTTTATCTAAGTTTGCTAAAAAAAAATTGCATGATCTCCGGTTAGGTGAGAACTTATTTTTTCCGTGCCCAGCTGACGTTTTTAATGACACGACTTTTGTGCAGATGCGTTCTTTTGATTGCCCATTATTGCATTTTAATGCAATGTCGCAGCGACCAAAAAAAGGTAATTCTGGCGTTTTGACTTTTTTTGTCGCAACGCCGTTTAGCAATTAGGTTAATCCTTTTTTTTATTGATAGATTAGCCAATTCTGAACGCGGTGATATCAAATATGTGTATGTTTGATTTTTTTTATTGTTTTATTTTGAATGGGGCGAAAATGGGGTGATTTGAACTTTTTTTTTTTTTAAAACATTTATTTTTACTTTTAGTATGCTTCAATAGTCCCCATGGGAGTCTAGAAGATGCCATAGCTCGATCGCCTCTGCTACATAGAGGTGATGCTCAGCTTTATGTAGCAGAATTACTGCATTGCTATGAGCGCAGACAACAGGGTTGTGCTCATAGCAATCCGGCATAACAGCCATAGAGGGAGACCTCTGATTGTTATGCCGATGCACCGATGACCCCCGATCACATGACGGGGGTCAGCAGTGTGCGTATTTCCGGCCGGAAGAACTTGTTAAATGCCGCTGTCAGTGTTTAACAGCGGAATTTAACTACTTAATAGGCGCGAGTGGATCGCGATTCCTCTCGTGCCTATTGCGGGCATATGTCAGCTGTTCAAAACAGCTGACATGTCCCGGCTTTGATGCAGGCTCACTGCCGGAGCCCTCATCAAATCGGGGGGATGCTGGCTACGGACGTACTATTTCGTCCGAGGGCAGTAAGGGGTTAAAATGTACTCGATCTAAATCATTGAAATTCTACAAAATAAAGCACTGCCATGCAAACGAGCAGCAATTATTCACCTTACCTTCAAGAGTTTTCTTGCAATATTCGCATGTGAAATGAGGTGCCCAGGACTTGTTTTGATCCCTGACAGGCATGCCGAAATATGCCTTGTAGGCCTCGCACATCATACGACATGCTTTCACTGAATACTTTCTCACTCGTCTTTAGAAATTGTCCACACACGTTGCAAAATGTGTCTTCTGGGCGCAAACAACATCTTGATGCCATCTTAAATAAATAATTGCTCTTTAACTATGATTCGTTATTCTCTTACTCAGCAATAACATAAACCGAAATGTTGGATCGAGTCACCTGTGCTTTCATACTTGCATGACTACTATTGAACAGTCCGAGAACGTTCTAGAAAGTTCTAAAAGTTTCTAGACACTTCCAGATAATTCTGGAAAATTGTAGAAACTTCTGCACAATTCTAGCAGTTAAACAATAATCTAGAAGACTACTTCGTATTGAATAAGAATCGAGAATTTTCCCGAAAACAGACAAATTTTAAAATTTCATTGTCCTGATCACAAAAGCAAAGTTTTTGTGGAACAACAACTATTTTCTATTTGTTTTAGGCATAACAGGTTAGGAAAACACACTTTGGACCCAGGAACAAAAAATAAATAAAAATTTGTTACATAGTGTAATCAGCTGTGAAAGTTAGTACCAAAACAATCAATAATATAAATGTATGAATATAAATAAATATAATCCAATAATGTATAATGGGTGTGCCACACTCCAGAATGGAGGAACCAGGTGCCTCCAAAACAATCAAGTGAAACAAGCAAAGTGGAGGGCACAACCCCAAATGAATAAGAAAAAGAAAAGTGTTCAACCTGGAGTATGTCAAAAATGTAGAGACAAAACAAGGCAAAGGGACATACTATGCACCAGGGAACTCAAATAATAAAAATAGTAATAAATTTTATTGAAAAACTACAATATAGCACACAACACATATAAAAACAATTAAAATACTCTCGATATGTGAGGTTTGATCTCTTTACTTCCGCCTCCAGGCACTTCCTGTTTGGAGCTCCCATTCTCAGCTGATGTAAGTTTTCTCTTACCTGCGATCTATAAATATGGATTCCTACAATACTTGCGCTATCATTCTGCTCCTGACGAAGCCACGGCGGTGGCGATACGCGTTGGGCTCTGCCCCCCCTGACTTCCCACTCTCTCCCCCAGGCTGGGTAACAATTTGCTCTTCTTGGTCATTTTCTATGGGCCATTTTTCTCAGGTCATTTGACCGCATGGAGTTTTGCAATGGCGTTTTGCTATACTAACTATTGGTGCCATCTATAATGCTTATTTTAGTATGTATATTATTCATATGATATGTTATGCAGTTGTACCGATATTGTTTAGTATATAGGATTAAGAGCAGCCCAGTGATTTATATGATTTATTTGATTGCTTTGTTATCTTTATTATTACAATTTGTATGGGGGACTGATTAGGTGTATATATTATCATCTTTTTCACATAAACACATGCTCATGCATTTGTCTGTGTAACCTATATATATTCTGGGTTTCTCTGTATATGTGTTTTTTTGTCATATACTACATCTATACATCACCTGGGGTGTCGGGGGTTATGCACCCTTTCAGGGATTGTTTGTTTTATTTTAATTGTTTTTATATGTGTTGTGTGCTATATTGTAGTTTTTCAATAAAATTTATTACTATTTTTATTATTTGAGTTCCCTGGTGCATAGTATGTCCCTTTGCCTTGTTTTGTCTCTACATTTTTGACATACTCCAGGTTGAACACTTTTCTTTTTCTTATTCATTTGGGGTTGTGCCCTCCACTTTGCTTGTTTCACTTGATTGTTTTGGAGGCACCTGGTTCCTCCGTTCTGGAGTGTGGCACACCCATTATACATTATTGGATTATATTTATTTATATTCATACATTTATATTATTGATTGTTTTGGTACTAACTTTCACAGCAGATTATGGATCTCTCCTCTAGGGAGACAGCCTGGAGTAATAGAGCCTTAGGCCTTTTGAAAGTACAATGAATACTACTCCAGGGGGAAGCAAAGAATCTGAGTTCCATACACTTTCCTCCAAAATTGTTAATTTGCATAAATCATTAACTAAAATATGGTGGAATATTAGAAGCCTGGAGGAATACAAAAAGGCGGGATTGGTGCCACGTGGCCTCCGCATCCAGATTTTCCCAGCTTGGGAAGCTTCCCAGGAATTTCAAACTACCTGGGAAGACGGTTTGGCTCAATGCTCCACCATTTTAATTGATATGCTCATAGAACATGACCAATTACTTTTAGCAAAAATTAAGGAGGATATCAAGACCTGTGAAACTAAACTTACTAGTTTTGATTTGGAGCTATTGGTTAAACCATTTCAAACTAAACTCAATGATCTAATTGATACCTTTGAAAAGGATATCATTTCCCGTAAAAGAAATAAATTTCACAGAGACAAATCTGATTTCAGTAATGGGAAAGCCTACAGGTGGGTCCATCGAGGCAACAGACGTCGTCCCATGGATTCCAACAAAATACAGTGGAACCACCAATGAGACATGAAATATCATCTAGCGATTTTTTGTCTTCGGACCCCAGCGACGTGGAGGGCGCCGCCGGAGGGGTAGGAGACGCAAGAACAGACCTCAACAGGAAGAAAGGAAAAAATCACAAAAAATGGTCACCTACATACAGGAGGGAGACACGATTCAACAGGAGATAACTTCCAAGAGACAGGACTGTAATCAAGAAGGTAACTTGCAGATTATTAATTTGTCCACTTATACATTATCAGATTTGGATAAAAAAGTGTTATCTAAGGGACTATCTTTTTCTCCCATGAATACACTTGATAAATTTATTTTCATCAAAGATCTTTATTTATTTTGTCGACAAATTACTTTCAAACTGCTTTTTAATCAGCCTTCTCTTATAGATGGTTTCTCTGATAATGACAGATGGGTCTTTAATGACCTTTTGGATTTGTTACAAGAAAATGATTCTTCGGGAAGAGATAAGAGTTTTACAAGGCGTCTCCCTTCACAAGCAACACCATCCTTTTCGCTTTTTCCTGCGGTTCAATTCTTTTTTGATAAAATGTGTAAGGATGTCGAAAAATTATGGCTAGATCCTTTCAAAGCTAATAACTTAGGTAAGAATGAGCGGCAAGCACTTACTAACCTTAAAAATAATTCCGAATTTGTTATACGGGAAGCAGATAAAGGGGGAAATGTAGTTTTATGGCCACACGATCTGTATCTTAAGGAGATTACACGCCAACTACATGGAGGCCAGTGCTATGTGGTTCTACCATCTGACCCAACTCAATTTTTCAAGGAACAAATTGATTATTTGATCAATAGTGCTTTTCAACATAATACTATCACGAAGAAAGAAGCAGATTTTCTTGTAACTCCATCTCCTGTTGTCCCCACCTTTTACGCACTCCCTATAATTCACAAATCCCTTATAGAACCACCGGGAAGACCGATTGTTTCGGGCATTGGCAGCCTGTTTGAACGGCCATGTATTTATGTTGACCATTTTCTCCAGCCCATTGTAATGACTTTAAAATCTTTCACTAGAGACTCTACTCATCTGATGCAGATTGTGGAGGACATTGAGATTCCTGATAAAACCTTTTTGGTAAGTATGGATGTTGAATCGCTCTACACGAGCATTATTCACCGTCTGGGCATACAGGCCGTCTCATATTTTTTTGCCAAAGATTTTGACAGGACAGTTGAACATAACAACTTCATTTTGCAGCTGTTACATTTTATCCTGGATAAAAATTATTTTATTTTTGATAGGAAATATTACAGGCAAATGTCAGGGACCGCAATGGGTGCACGTTGTGCACCCTCATATGCAAATCTTTTTCTTGGGTGGTGGGAGGAGCTTGTGGTATATAAACATCAATTCTTTTTGTCTCATGTATTATTGTGGCAACGATACATTGACGACATTTTGTTTTTTTGGACTGGTTCGATGAAAGATTGCCACTCTTTCATTGAGGATTTGAATGAAAACCAGTTTAATATCAAATTAACATCCACTGTCTCAGATCGGTCCATCGATTTTCTGGATCTCAAGCTCTCTATTGCTGACACCAGGATTACTTGTACCCTGTTTCGCAAAACCACTGCTACAAACAGTCTTCTCCATTTTTCCAGCTTCCATCCCTATCATCTCAAGAAGGGCATCCCTAAGGGACAATTCCTTCGTCTCAGAAGAAATTGCAGTTCTGGGACTGATTTTCTTGAACAAGCTAAAGATTTGTCTCATCGGTTCAAGAAAAGAGGATATCCCCGTAGAACAATCTCAGAAGGATTTCAATTTGCCTCCCAACAAGATAGAAGGGATCTTCTTTCTAAACAGGTACGTCACTCTTCTCGACCATTGGCCTTAATTACAACCTTTAACAATCAATGGTCAGACATTCGCAATCTATTGTCCAATAATTGGGACTTACTTATGAGTGACAAGAGAATCATCCCCCATGTCTCAGAATCTCCTTGTTTGGTAGCTAGACGGGCAAAGAATTTGAGGGATAGTTTATGCCATAGTCATTACCAACGTCCTGCCACCAGACTCAATCGTGGCACCAGGATCTTTGGGTCTTATCCATGTGGAAATTGTAACATTTGCCAATTTATGATTGGACAATTTGGTCATTCCATCTCCACTCTTCCTTTTCAGATTAAACCGAAAAAGGAATTCTTTAACTGCAAATCTCGCTATATGGTCTATGCGATTTTTTGTGATTGCCCAAAGGTGTATGTGGGTCAGACCACGCAGGAGCTTAGGAGAAGGATGCAACAGCACCTGTCGAATATTTCAACAGCTCAGAGGGATCTTGACAAGAATAAGACTCTCTCTTCAGTGGCAAGCCACTTTCTTGAACATCATCGTGGCAAATATTCAAATATCAAGGTTATGGGACTTGAAAGTGTGCATCTGAATATTAGAGGTGGAGACGTTACTAGCCACCTATTACGCTGTGAGAGCAAATGGATCTACAATCTTCAGAGCCTCTCTCCCAAAGGCCTCAACGAAGAACTCCTGTTCACCGGATACTATAAGAAATTATAGTACATTTATATGCAAATATACTGGTTTAGATGGCACTTATAGATGGCACCACTTTCTATATGTATATTTCTTATTCTATCTGTGAAACATTTCTTATAGATGGCACCAATAGACCCTTTGAGTTGTTGTATAACATCTGTTTTTGATAGGTATTGAACATTGCTCTTCTGTCTCCCGTGAATACTCGATACTCACCTCGAGATATCCGTATGCGTGATTATGAGATTTTTCCTCTCTCTGTAATTACATACTCTCTAGATCATTCCTTTGGATACCGATTAACACAAATAAAGCTGGTTATTCGTTCTACATGAATTGCCTGGTATTTGGAGTGATATGGATGTGTTGTGGATGCTGGATCGATTGGTATATATGTGCATACCTAGACCCAGTGGTCAGTAAGGGACTATATTCGCTCTTCCTATATTACCATGTTCCTTTTCAAGGGGCGTTTATCCTAGTTGGCATGTGTCTTGTAATCATTCACAATCGTTTATTTGTGCGTTTACCGACACATATGGTATATGGTCTAAGAAAAGGAATATATACTTTTTCTTTAAACCATATTGCAATTTCTAGTCACATATGTTACTTTATCTGCGATTGGCTACATGGGTATATATATATCTTTTCATATATTTTTTCATCTTTTCATCTTTTTTCGTTATAGGCTATACATATTTTTAATATGTGGTCTATTATACTTTTTATTTTTTATTTTTCATGCATCTAGTATGGTTTTCATCTCCACCATATTAATGGTCTATTATGGACACACACCTGTGCTTTCTCCAAATCTCTGATGGCTCATTTAGCGCAAGCGCATCATTCTAGTGACGTGCGTTTTCACGAAATACCCCCAGAGACTAGCGCATGCGCAGGAATCTCTCTGGTGGCCATTTTGGCATTATTTCAGCCTCCTCATTTCTTCTATGGCTCCGGAGATTTATTCTGCGCAGGCGCATTGCTTTCTACCTAGTAATATCTCGCGAAACTATCGTCATACTAGCGCATGCGCAATAACATTTCTGCGGCCATCTTGGTACTCTCGATATGTGAGGTTTGATCTCTTTACTTCCGCCTCCAGGCACTTCCTGTTTGGAGCTCCCATTCTCAGCTGATGTAAGTTTTCTCTTACCTGCGATCTATAAATATGGATTCCTACAATACTTGCGCTATCATTCTGCTCCTGACGAAGCCACGGCGGTGGCGATACGCGTTGGGCTCTGCCCCCCCTGACTTCCCACTCTCTTCCCCAGGCTGGGTATTAATTTGCTCTTCTTGGTCATTTTCTATGGGCCATTTTTCTCAGGTCATTTGACCGCATGGAGTTTTGCAATGGCGTTTTGCTATACTAACTATTGGTGCCATCTATAATGCTTATTTTAGTATGTATATTATTCATATGATATGTTATGCAGTTGTACCGATATTGTTTAGTATATAGGATTAAGAGCAGCCCAGTGATTTATATGATTTATTTGATTGCTTTGTTATCTTTATTATTACAATTTGTATGGGGGACTGATTAGGTGTATATATTATCATCTTTTTCACATAAACACATGCTCATGCATTTGTCTGTGTAACCTATATATATTCTGGGTTTCTCTGTATATGTGTTTTTTTGTCATATACTACATCTATACATCACCTGGGGTGTCGGGGGGTTATGCACCCTTTCAGGGATTGTTTGTTTTATTTTAATTGTTTTTATATGTGTTGTGTGCTATATTGTAGTTTTTCAATAAAATGTATTACTATTTTTATTGAGTTCCCTGGTGCATAGTATGTCCCTTTGCCTTGTTTTGTCTCTACATTTTTGACATACTCCAGGTTGAACACTTTTCTTTTTCTTATTCATTTGGGGTTGTGCCCTCCACTTTGCTTGTTTCACTTAGTTTCCAAAATAGGGTCACTTGTGGGGGAGCTCCAATGTTTAGGCACACAGGAACTCTCCAAATGCGACATGGCAACCGCTAAATATTCCAGCATATTTTCTATTCAAAAAGTCAAATGGCGCTCCTTCCCTTCTGAGCCCTGCCGTGCGCCCAAACAGTGGTTTATGACCACATATGAGGTATCTGTGTACTCAGGAGAAATTGCCCAACAAATTTTAGGATCCAATTTATACTGTTGCCTATGTGAAAATGAAAAAAACTGAGGCTAAAAGAAAATTTTTGTGAAAAAAAAGTACTTTCTTTTTTTTACGGATCAATTTGTGAAACACCTGGGGGTTCAAAGTGCTCACTATGCATCTAGATAAGTTCCTTAGGGGGTCTAGTTTCCAAAATGGGGTCACTTGTGGGGGAGCTCCAATGTTTAGGCACACAGGGACTCTCCAAATGCGACATGGCAACCGCTAAATATTCCAGCATATTTTCCATTCAAAAAGTCAAATGGCGCTCCTTCCCTTCTGAGCCCTGCGTGCGCCCAAACAGTGGTTTATGACCACATATGAGGTATCTGTGTACTCAGGAGAAATTGCCCAACAAATTTTAGGATCCAATTTATACTGTTGCCATGTGAAAATGAAAAAAACTGAGGCTAAAAGAAAATTTTGGTGAAAAAAAGTACTTTCTTTTTTTTACGGATCAATTTGTGAAACACCTGGGGGTTCAAAGTGCTCACTATGCATCTAGATAAGTTCCTTAGGGGGTCTAGTTTCCAACATGGGGTCACTTGTGGGGGAGCTCCAATGTTTAGGCACACAGGGACTCTCCAAATGCGACATGGCAACCGCTAAATATTCCAGCATATTTTCCATTCAAAAAGTCAAATGGCGCTCCTTCCCTTCTGAGCCCTGCCGTGCGCCCAAACAGTGGTTTATGACCACATATGAGGTATCTGTGTACTCAGGAGAAATTGCCCAACAAATTTTAGGATCCAATTTATACTGTTGCCTATGTGAAAATGAAAAAAACTGAGGCTAAAAGAAATTTTTGTGAAAAAAAAGTACTTTCTTTTTTTTACGGATCAATTTGTGAAGCACCTGGGGGTTCAAAGTGCTCACTATGCATCTAGATAAGTTCCTTAGGGGGTCTAGTTTCCAAAATGAAGTCACTTGTGGGGGAGCTCCAATGTTTAGGCACACAGGAACTCTCCAAATGCGACATGGCAACCGCTAAATATTCCAGCATATTTTCTATTCAAAAAGTCAAATGGCGCTCCTTCCCTTCTGAGCCCTGCCTTGCGCCAAAACAGTGGTTTATGACCACATATGAGGTATCTTTGTACTCAGGAGAAATTGCCCAACAAATTTTAGGATCCAATTTATACTGTTGCCTATGTGAAAATGAAAAAAACTGAGGCTAAAAGAAAATTTTTGTGAAAAAAAAGTACTTTCTTTTTTTTACGGATCAATTTGTGAAGCACCTGGGGGTTCAAAGTGCTCACTATGCATCTAGATAAGTTCCTTAGGGGGTTATAGTTTCCAAAATTGGGTCACTTATGGGGAGCTCCAATGTTTAGGCACACAGGGACTCTCCAAATGCGACATGGCAACCGCTAAATATTCCAGCATATTTTCCATTCAAAAAGTCAAATGGCGCTCCTTCCATTCTGAGCCCTGCCGTGCGCCCAAACAGTGGTTTATGACCACATATGAGGTATCTGTGTACTCAGGAGAAATTGCCCAACAAATTTTAGGATCCAATTTATACTGTTGCCCATGTGAAAATGAAAAAACTGAGGCTAAAAGAAAATTTTTGTGAAAAAAAAGTACTTTCTTTTTTTTACAGATCAATTTGTGAAGCACCTGGGGGTTCAAAGTGATCACTATGCATCTAGATAAGTTCCTTAGGGGGTCTAGTTTCCAAAATGGGGTCACTTGTGGGGGAGCTCCAATGTTTAGGCACACAGGGACTCTCCAAATGCGACATGGCAACCGCTAAATATTCCAGCATATTTTCCATTCAAAAAGTCAAATGGCGCTCCTTCCCTTCTGAGCCCTGCGGTGCGTCCATACAGTGGTTTATGACCACATATGAGGTATCTGTGTACTCAGGAGAAATTGCCCAACACATTTTAGGATCCATTTTATCCTGTTGCCCATGTAAAAATGAAAAAATTGATGCTAAAAGAAAATTTTTGTTGGAAAAATTAAAATGTCCATTTTTTCCTTTTTTTTTGCTTTAGTTCCTGTGAAGCACCTGAAGGGTTAATAATCTTCTTGAATGTAGTTTTGAGTAGCTTGAGGGGTGCAGTTTTTATAAAGGTGTCACTTTTGGGTATTTTCTGCCATATACACCCTCAAAGTGACTTCAAATGTGAGGTGGTCCCTAAAAAAAATGGTTTTGTAAATTTTGCTGTAAAAATGAGAAATCGCTGGTCAACTTTTAACCCTTATAACTTCCTAACAAAAAAAAATGTTGTTCCCAAAATTGTGCTGATGTAAAGTAGACATGTGGGAAATGTTATTTAGTAACTATTTTGTGTCACATAACTCTCTGGTTTTACAGAATAAAAATTAAAAATTTGAAAATTACAAAATTTTCAAAATTTTCACCAAATTTTCATTTTTTTCACTAATAAACGCAAAAATTATCGACCTAAATTTACCACTAACATGAAGCCTAATATGTCACGAAAAAACATTCTCAGAATCGCTAGGATCCGTTGAAGCGTTCCTGAGTTATTACCTCATAAAGGGACACTGGTCAGAATTGCAAAAAAAATGGCAAGGTCTTTAAGGTCAAAATAGGCTGGGTCATGAAGGGGTTAAGCAGCAATAATGGATTATGAAATGTACTTTTATGCATTCATTTCAACACCTATACCCTATGTAGGCTTTTTGGTTAGCATTTGTACTCGCCATGTGCATATATGCGCTTATATTTAAAATGTATATTTGTACATATTTGGTACTAAAATTCATCATTTTATGGTTGGAAAGCTGCAGTTTTTCAGGTTTTGAGCATATCAATCAGGGTGTTGGCTCTTCCCTATGTGTAGCAAGTTAGACATCTGATGTTGTATGCATGTGGAGGGAGCAGGAAACTTCTTGCCGGACACACAGCAGGGGAACAGCTGGCGTTACTGAACCCCACTAACACAGGAGCTTGTGTTTTTCTCTGTGCACACGGCACTTCTGAGCAGCAACTGGCAGTGTTGGAGCCCAGGGAGTACAGTTCAGGTGGTAGAAAGATGAACAGAACAGGAGACATGGATACTGTTGCCAACCAGTTATTTAATCGGAAACCAGACAGTCAAATTCAGGCGAGATCCATGCCTTGTTCATTTTCAGAAAAGTAAGCCGGTCAACATTATCGGAGGATAGTGGCATGCGACGGTCTGTTAGTACACCACCTGCGGCACTAAAGACGTGCTCCGATAATACACTAGCAGCAGGGCAAGCCAGCACCTCCAATGCATACTGGCTAAGCTCTGGCCATGTATCCAGCTTAGAGACCCAAAACTTGAAGGGGGAAGAGCCGTCTGGGAGTACACTGAGAGGGCAAGACATGTAGTCTGTCACCATCTGACGGAAACGTGGCCTCCTGCTGACTGGAGCCGTCTGTGATGGTGTAGACATTTGTGGCGGTGACACAAAACTTCGCCACATTTGGGCCATACTGGTCTTGCCCTGTGCTGAGGCGCTGATTCTGCTCCCTCTTGGTGCAGAGCTTCCTCCACTGCCTCGACGCACAGAGCTGCTTTGTAAAGCAGTAGCAGCAGCAGTGCTCTCGGCTGGAATGGAGAACATGATGGATTGCACCAGTGTGTCTTGGTACTCCTGCATTTTACGCTCCCGGTTCAACGGTGTTATGAGGCTTTGTAAGTTGTCCCGGTAGTGAGGGTCTAGGAGGGTGTACACCCAATAATCAGACGTGGTGAGAAAGTGGGCGATGCGGTGGTCGTTTCTCAGGCACTGTAGCATGAAATCAACCATGTGCTGCAGACTCCCAACTGGCCAAGAAACGCTGTCCTCTGCAAGAGGCGTCAGCTCTGCCTGCTCTGCATCACCCCACCCTTGCTCTACATACTGTCTACTAGAGCTTTGTGTACCTCCCTCCTCTGGAGCGATGTCTTCCTTCTCCATTGACTCCTCCTCATCCTCCTCACAAAGTGTCCCCTGCCTAGGCCTTTGTGAGGAACCACGTTGCGCTGACTGTCCAGAAGGTGATGGAATTTGTGACTCCTCATCCTCCTCCTCTTCCAAAACCTCATCCCTTAGTGCTTGCAGTGTTTTTTGAAGCAGGCAGATAAGGGGGACAGTCATGCTGACTAGTGTATCATCTGCACTCGCCATCCACGTTGAGTCATCAAACGCACGCAAAACGTGGCAGATGTCCGTCATAGAGGCCCACTCAGTGGTGGTGAAGTGTGAACGGCGCAAATTGCGAGTTGATTGCAGCTGGTACTCCATTACTGCTGCCTGCTGCTCACACAACCGCTCCAACATATGTAAAGTGGAATTCCACCTGGTGGGTAGGTCACATATGATGCGATGTTCCGGAAGGTGGAATCGGCGTCGCAGAGCTGCAATGCGCGATCTGGCCATGCTGGAACGCCGCAAGTGAGCGCACTCTAGGCGGACCTTGTGCAGCAGTGCATCAAGATCCGGATAGTCCCTCAAAAAACTCTGCACGACCAAGTTGAGCACATGTGCCAGACATGGTATGTGAGTGAGGTTGCCTAGGCCCAGAGCTGCCACCAGATTTCGGCCATTGTCACACACTACCAAGCCTGGCTGGAGATTCGCTGGCACAAACCACACGTCGCTCTCCTGCTTTATGGCATTCCAGATCTCCTGCGCTGTGTGGCTTCGATTCCCCATTGAAATTAATTTCAGGACGGCCTGTTGACGTTTTGCCACGGCTGTGCTCATATCGGTCGTAACAGGTAAGCGTTCACGGGTCCATGTTGAGGTAGACCGTGACGGCTCCTGCAGCGATGATTCAGAGGAACTGGAGTAGGAGGAGGAGTCAATGTGTACAGACTGGATTCCTGCAATCCTTGGAGTTGGCAGAACACGTACAGCGCCACTCGCAAGATCTGTACCCGGCTCCACAACATTGACCCAATGGGCAGTGAGGGAAAGGTATCGTCCCTGTCCATGGGTACTAGTCCACGCATCGGTGGTCAGGTGGACCTTGCTACTGACGGCGTTTAGTAGCGCATGTTTAATTTTTCCCTCCACATGCTTTTGCAGGGCAGGGACGGCTTGCCTGCTGAAATAAAAGGTCTGGGCACGTTGTATTGTGGGACTGCCAATGCCATTAAGTTACGGAATGTGTCAGTCTCCACCAGCCTGAATGACAGCATTTCAAGGGACAGGAGTTTTGCAATGCCAGCATTCAGAGCCTGTGCTCGGGGATGGTTTGCCAAGTATGGCCGCCTTTTCTCCCATGCCTGTGCTACCGATGGCTGTACAGTGGCCTGGGAGTGTGAGGATGACAGGGAACTTGGGTCTCTGTACACCAGTGACAGAGGTTCTTCCATGGCGATCCTGTGAGGAAGCCAAAACAGCTGTGTGTGAGCTGGAGGAAGAGGCTCCAACACGAGCTGAAGATGTAGGTGGTGCTGTAGGTTGGCCTACGTCTCCAGTGTGTCTTTGTAACTCCACCACGTGCTTGGTCCGCACATGTTTCCACATATTAGTGGTATTGAGGTTGCTGGCACTTTTACCTCTTTTGACTTTTTGATTACACAGCTTGCATTTGACATAGCAAATGTCATCTGCAACTGTGTCAAAAAAGGACCACGCACTGCAAGTCCTGGGAGCGCCCGTTTTGGCTTTTGGAAGAGAACTGCTCCGAACGGGTGCCAAAGTGGAGGCTACAGGCAATCGAGTCTGCAGCCTACCTCTCCCTCCTGGTTTGGACCGTTGGGGGAATCTCTTCCTCAGAGCTGCTCCCATCACCTTCCCAGGGTGGGATTCAAATTTTTAACAACAGGTTCTGTGTTTGTGTGTAGGAAAACCACACCCATTTTTAAACCACACCCATTTTTAAGTCACACCCATTTTTTTTAAGCCACACCCATTTACACGCACCTTTTCCTCAAACATATACAAACCTCTAGGAGCACACACAGACCCCACAAGTGTGCAGAACCCCCCAGGAGCACACACAGACCCCACAAGTGTGCATAACCCCCTAGGAGCACACACAGACCCCCACAAGTGTGCAGAACCCCCTAGGAGCACACACAGACCCCCACAAGTGTGTAGAACCCCCCAGGAGCACACACAGACCCCCACAAGTGTGCAGAACCCCCTAGGAGCACACACAGACCCCACAAGCGTGCAGAACCCCCTAGGAGCACACACAGACCCCCACAGTGTGCATAACCCCCCCAGGAGCACACACAGACCCCCACAAGTGTGCATAACCCCCCAGGAGCACACACAGACCCCCACAAGTGTGCAGAACCCCCTAGGAGCACACACAGACCCCCAAAAGTGTGCAATCATCCCCTGAAACCCCACTATACAGCCCCAAGTATCTGCCCCCAACCTGTTAATAAATCCTCCTCGGTGTCACTGAGGACTCTGACCTGTGATTTCCCTCCTGCAGCTACAGACGCCGGCATCAGACTGCAGAGACCAATGGACGCTTCTCTTCCTGGCTTTGGCAGAACACGCCCCCTCCTGGTATGACGCACCTCCAGAAACGACGTCACACCTGGAAGGAGCGCAGACAGTCTAGCACAGTGATGGCGAACCTTTTTGAGACCGAGTGCCCAAACTGCAATCTAAAACCCACTTATTTATCGCAAAGTGCCAACACGGCAATTTAACCGGAATACTGAGGTTTTAGATTAGAAAAACAACTCCATACTGTATAATCGCCACACATGATGCTGCATACTGAATAATGGCCACACATGATGCTCCATACTGTATAAAGGCCACACATGATGCTGCATGCAGTATAATGGCCCCACATGATGCTGCATGCAGTATAATGGCCCCACATGATGCTGCATACAGTATACTGGCCACACATGATGCTCCATACTGTATAATGGCCCCACATGATGATGCATACAGTATAATGGCCCCACATGATGATGCATACAGTATAATGGCCCCATATACTGCTGCATACAGTATAATGGCCCCACATGATGATGCATACAGTATAATGGCCCCACATGATGCCGCATACAGTATACTGGCCACACATGATGCTCTATACTGTATAATGGCCCCACATGATGATGCATACAGTATAATGGCCCCACATGATGCTCCATACTGAATAATGGCCCCATATACTGCTGCATACAGTATAATGGCCCCACATGATGCTCCATACTGAATAATGGCTCCATATACTGCTGCATACAGTAAAATGGCCCCACATGATGCTCCATACTGAATAATGGCCCCATATACTGCTGCATACAGTATAATGGCCCCACATGATGTTCCATACTGAATAATGGCCCCATATACTGTACTGCTGCATACAGTAAAATGGCCCCACATGATGCTCCATACTGAATAATGGCCCCATATACAGCTGCATATAGTAAAATGGCCCCACATGATGCTCCATACTGAATAATGGCCCATATACTGCTGCATACAGTATAATGGCCCCACATGATGCTCCATACTGAATAATGGCCCCATATACTGCTGCATACAGTATAATGGCCCCACATGATGCTCCATACTGAATAATGGCCCCATATACTGCTGCATACAGTATAATGGCCCCACATGATGCTCCATACTGAATAATGGCCCCATATACTGCTGCATACAGTATAATGGCCCCACATGATGCTCCATACTGAATAATGGCCCCATATACTGCTGCATACAGTATAATGGCCCCACATGATGCTCCATACTGAATAATGGCCCCATATACTGCTGCATACAGTATAATGGCCCCACATGATGCTCCATACTAAATAATGGCCTTGCATAAAAAAAAAACTACTCACCTCTGCCCGCTCCAACGCTGATATCGCTTCCTCATCTATCACACACACACACAGCAGCTTCACACACACACAGCAGCTTCACACACACACACACACACACAGCAGCTTCACAGGCACAGCGGCCAGACTCACCTCTCCATCCGGCAGCTTCCTTCTTCTCACTTCCTGGTCTAGCATTTAGCCAGGAAGACGGAGCTGCGCACAGCCATCAAGGTGACGGCTATGCACAGCTCCCAGCCCCATACAGTGTGACGCGGGCGGCTGTGTCTGCTGCCGGCCGCGTCACAGTACAGCAGGCATGGCCGCACACAATTTGCTGTGCGGCCGGCCCTGTACATGTGCTGGGGCAGTGGGGCCAGTACCGGATCGCGGCCCTGAATCTCCCCGGTTCGGGGAACCGGCTACTTTTTTAACAAGCGGTTCCATCGAACCGAGGAGAACCGGCTGAATCCCACCCCTGCACCTTCCTGTTCCTCATGCCATGATGGGTCAAGGACCTCATTATCTCCACTACCCTCTTCCAACACCTGCTGCTGTTGGGTCGTCTGGCCAGCACCATGCGCAACAGAATCTGGCACCTGAGTCTCATCATCATCAGATGCATTCTGCGGTGTGCTGACCATCGGCACTGGCTCACCCGCCTCTTCAGATTCAGAGAGACAAAGCAGTTGCGCATCACTGCATACTCCCTCTTCTTCACATTCTAGAATGCTGCTTGGCTGGCCCCCTCTTTCCAAGCCAACAGATTCAGAGAACAGAAGTAGAGACTGAGCTGGCTCCTGTACAGAGCTCTCTGACTGCCTGGGCAATTTGGCAGGTGGTGAAGAGACAGATGATTGCTCTTCAGTGCTCTGGTCCTGAGAGGAGGTGGAAGCAATTGAAGTCAATGCGTTAGCTGCCATCCATCCGACAACAGCTTCAATTTGTTCTTCCTGCAGCAGGTGGGTACGCCGAGCTCCTACAAAGCTGCGCATAAAGGACCGCTCACTGGGAAAACTGGTGGATGCTGTGTCACTGGTGGCCGCAGCAGGCACAGAATCCCCACGTCCTCTCCCTGCTGAAACTCCACGCCCACGACCACGTGCCTTACTCCCTGCCTTCTTCATCTTGGTAGATTGATAAAGATAGTCAGAAAAGTACTAAGACCTTAGTGTGCTTATTCCTGAACAGCTGCTAACAGGTATAAGAAACACTAAGTTTATTAAGTGTGGACTACACTTTAATATCAGCTAATGTGGCCTAGCAAGTGTCAAGTGTAGTGTTTGGTGAACTTTATAAACTTTTTTGTGTTTTTCACCAAAAAAACAAAGGTTGGGATTGAGACAAAAGATGTACAATCGATAGTATCACTCACAAAATTTTTGTAGCTATTACAATGCAGGAAACTAGAATGCAATAGATAAGGCTACAAAAAATAGGGTAATACTAATCTGTCTGGTCCTGCAGGCCGCAAACCAGCCGAAAGACTCCGCTATGTACTTCTATAGTGTTTGCAACCAATGTATTGGATACGGATGGAAGCCAGTCACACTAATAGATGAGAGTTAATTGAAATTGAATGGAGCAGCACCAATTAGAAAAAAAATAAAAGGATGAGGCAGTGACACACGCTTAGCAGACTCCAACCAGCAGTGGATGAAGAACTAACTTCAGCGTGATCTGCACTCACAAAGAGACCTCCCAGACAGCCGTGAACACTGCAGACAACTGTTCACTAGCTCTGAAAGGCTCCGCTGTGTACTTCTATAGTGTTTGCAACCAATGTATTGGATACGGATGGAAGCGCGTCACACTAATTGATGAGAGTTAATTGAAATTGAATGGAGCAGCACCAATTAGAAAAAAAATAAAAGGATGAGGCAGTGACACACGCTTAGCAGACTCCAACCAGCAGTGGATGAAGAACTAACTTCAGCGTGATCTGCTCTCACAAAGAGACCTCCCAGACAGCCGTGAACACTGCAGACAACTGTTCACTAGCTCTGAAAGGCTCCGCTATGTACTTCTATAGTGTTTGCAACCAATGTATTGGATACGGATGGAAGCCAGTCACACTAATAGATGAGAGTTAATTGAAATTGAATGGAGCAGCACCAATTAGAAAAAAAATAAAACGATGAGGCAGTGACACACGCTTAGCAGACTCCAACCAGCAGTGGATGAAGAACTAACTTCAGCGTGATCTGCACTCACAAAGAGACCTCTCAGACAGCCGTGAACACTGCAGACAACTGTTCACTAGCTCTGAAAGGCTCCGCTGTGTACTTCTATAGTGTTTGCAACCAATGTATTGGATATGGATGGAAGCGCGTCACACTAATAGATGAGAGTTAATTGAAATTGAATGGAGCAGCACCAATTACAAAAAAAAAAAAGGATGAGGCAGTGACACACGCTTAGCAGACTCCAACCAGCAGTGGATGAAGAACTAACTTCAGCGTGATCTGCACTCACAAAGAGACCTCCCAGACAGCCGTGAACACTGCACACAACTGTTCACTAGCTCTGAAAGGCTCCGCTATGTACTTCTATAGTGTTTGCAACCAATGCATTGGATACGGATGGAAGCGCGTCACACTAATAGATGAGTTAACTGAAATTGAATGGAGCAACACCAATTACAAAAAAAAAAAAAAAAGGATGAGGCAGTGAGTGACACGTGCAGCTGACTATAAACAGCGGTGGATGCAGACCAAACTACAGTGTCACCTGCACTCACACACAGACCTTGCAGAGAGCTGTGAAAACAGCACTGCAAGGCAAAAGGAAGCTTCACACAGCAGTTTGTAAAAGAGCCTGCCTACAGAACAATTCACAAAATCGCAATCTCTAACTGTCCCTCATAGTCAGAAGAGCAGCATTCTGTCCCTAACTGAATTCATAGCAGAGTGAAACCAAAATGGCGGCGGCGCCTTTTATAATGCATTCTGACATCATTTCAGCAGCCAATCACAGCCATGCCATTAGTTAACATGACTGCAGCATTACAGGATGTGCCCACACTTCTTAGGATTCCTCATTGGCTGAATAAAATCACACTGCCTCTCATAGCATTATGGGAACTTCAGATTCCGGTATACGATATAGCAAAGGTATCGGAACTCAGTATCGGAATTCCGATACCGCGAATATCGGCCGATACCCGATACTTGCGGTATCGGAATGCTCAACACTATACATGACATGACTGATATCTATGTTAAAATCTACAATAGCTCAAAAAACGGACACTATAGTCCTCCTTACAGTATTATGGCCAACACATAGGGCGCCATACAGAATAATGAGGTCCATATAATGCTCCATACTGAATAGGCCCCATATGATGCCTCATACCCTATATGATGCCCCTGAATAATGAACCCCATATGATTCTCCAGTATATGATTGGCCACATGGATGATGCTCCAGTGTATGATGGGCCCAAATCAAGCTCCATATATAATGGGCCCTTTAATTAATGTTCCAGTGTGTAATGGGCCACGTTAATGCTGCTCCAGTGTCTGAGGTCCCCCATTTACAATGCTTCAGTATATGATGGGCCCCATGGCTGCTGCTCCAGTGTGTTATGGGCCAAAAGAAAGCTCCATATATGAAGGTGCACATTATTAATGATCCAGTGTAAAATGCTCAGGGCCGCCATCAGGGCATTACAGACCTTACTAGTGTATGGGGCCCGGTGACTTAGGGGGGCCCGCCCGCGCCGCCCGCCCCCCAGCACGCGTCGCTGGCAGCCAGGCGCAGCGCAGCACTTCGCTGCTAAATATTCCCCAATCCACATCCCCCACACTCTCCACTGTCCCCTTCCACACAGAAACGCCCCTGGGCTGGCTGGCTGCTGGGCAGGCACTGTAGCTTGAAGCTACGGCCCGCCCAGGTGCATCAGCCAGCCGGACGTGACGTCACACGCTGCTCTGCTCCACTTCCTCATTCCGGAGCAGAGCGAGCAGCGTGCGTGCCACGTTGCTGGGAGCGGCGGGGACGGCGGACCGGGACCGTCGGGGCGTGCAGGCGATGGCGAGCAGCAGGGTGAGTAGTTTGTCCCCGGGGGGCCCGGCCAGCAGCACAGCCGCAGGGCCCCGGCCACCAGCACAGCCGCAAAGCCCGGCCACCAGCACAGCCACAGGGCCCGGTCACCAGCACAGCCGCAGGCACAGCACCAGCACAGCCGCAGGGCCCCAGGCCACCAGCACAGCCGCAGGGCCCCGGCCACCAAGCACAGCCGCAGGGCCCCGCCACCAGCACAGCCGCAGGGCCCCCGGCCACCAGCACAGCCGCAGGGCCCGGCCACCGGCCACCAGCCGCAGGGCCCGGCACAGCACGCCACAGGGCCCCGGTCACCAGCACAGCCGCAGGGCCCGGCCACCAGCACAGCCGCAGGGCCCCGGTCCACCAGCACAGCCACAGGGCCCCGGTCACCAGCACAGCCGCAGGGCCCGGCCACCAGCACAGCCGCAGGGCCCCGGCCACCAGCACAGCGCAGCCAGCCGGCCCACCCAGCACAGCCGCAGGGCCCGGCCACCAGCACAGCCGCAGGGCCCCGGCCACCAGCACAGCCGCAGGGCCCGCCCCAGCACCAGCCACAGGGCCCCGGTCACCAGCACAGCCGCAGGGCCCGGCCACCAGCACAGCCGCAGGGCCCCGGCCACCAGCACAGCCCAGGGCCCCGTCACCAGCACAGCCGCAGGGCCCGGTCACCAGCACAGCCGCAGGGCCCGGCCACCAGCACAGCCAGCAGGGCCCCGGCCACCAGCACAGCCGCAGGGCCCCGGTCACCAGCACAGCCGCAGGGCCCGGCCACCAGCACAGCCGCAGGGCCCCGGCCACCAGCACAGCCACAGGGCCCGGCCACCAGCACAGCCGCAGGGCCCGGTCACCAGCACAGCCGCAGGGCCCCAGCCACCAGCACAGCCACAGGGCCCCGTCACCAGCACAGCCGCAGGGCCCGCCACCAGCACAGCCGCAGGGCCCGGCCACCAGCACAGCCGCAGGGCCCGGCCACCAGCACAGCCAGCAGGGCCCCGTCACCAGCACAGCCGCAGGGCCCGCCACCAGCACAGCCGCAGGGCCCCGGCCACCAGCACAGCCGCAGGGCCCGCCCGGTCACCAGCACAGCCGCAGGGCCCCGGCCACCAGCACAGCCCAGGGCCCCCCGGCACCAGCACGCCACAGGCCCCGGTCACCAGCACAGGCCGCAGGCCCGGCCACCAGCACAGCCGCAGGGCCCCGGCCACCAGCACAGCCACAGGCCCCGGACGCCGCCCAGGCCACAGCACAGCCGCAGGGCCCCGGCCACCAGCACAGCCCAGGGCCCGGCCCCGGCCAACCAGCACAGCCGCAGGGCCCCGGCCACCAGCACAGCCGCAGGGCCCCGGCCACCAGCACAGCACGCAGGGCCCGTCACCAGCACAGCCGCAGGCCCGGCCACCAGCACAGCCGCAGGGCCCCGGTCACCAGCACAGCCGCAGGGCCCGGCCACCAGCACAGCCACAGGGCCCCGGCCACCAGCACAGCCGCAGGCGCCCGGCCACCAGCACAGCCACAGGGCCCCGGTCACCAGACAGCCGCAGGGCCAGCCACCAGCACAGCCGCAGGGCCCCGGCCACCAGCACAGCCGCAGGGCCCCGGTCACCAGCACAGCCGCAGGGCCCCGGCCACCAGCACAGCCACAGGGCCCCGGTCACCAGCACAGCCGCAGGGCCCGGCCACCAGCACAGCCGCAGGGCCCCGGCCACCAGCACAGCCACAGGGCCCCGGTCACCAGCACAGCCGCAGGGCCCAGGCCACCGCACAGCCGCAGGGCCCCGGCCACCAGCACAGCCGCAGGGCCCCGTCACCAGCACAGCCGCAGGGCCCCGGTCACCAGCACAGCCGCAGGGCCCCGGTCACCAGCACAGCCGCAGGGCCCGCACCGCACAGCCGCAGGGCCCCGGCCACCAGGGGGGGGGGGGGGGGGGGGGGGGGGGGGGGGGGGGGGGGGGGGGGGGGGGGGGGGGGGGGGGGGGGGGGGGGGGGGGGGGGGGGGGGGGGGGGGGGGGGGGGGGGGGGGGGGGGGGGGGGGGGGGGGGGGGGGGGGGGGGGGGGGGGGGGGGGGGGGCAGGGCCCCGGCCACCAGCACAGCCGCAGGGCCCCGGTCACCAGCACAGCCCAGGGCCCCGGCCACCAGCACAGCCGCAGGGCCCCGGCCACCAGCACAGCCGCAGGGCCCCGGCCACCAGCACAGCCGCAGGCCCCGGCCACCAGCACAGCCGCAGGGCCCCCGGCCACCAGCACAGCCGCAGGGCCCGGCCCAGCCACCAGCACAGCCGCAGGCCCCGGCCCCAGCACAGCACAGCCCAGGGCCCGGCCACCAGCACAGCCGCAGGGCCCCGGCACCAGCACAGAGCCGCAGGGCCCCGGCCACCAGCACAGCCACAGGGCCCGCCGTCACAACCCAGGCCACGCCAGCACGCCAGGGCCCCGGTCACCAGCACAGCCCAGGGCCCCGGTCACCAGCACAGCCGCAGGGCCCGGCCACCAGCACAGCCGCAGGGCCCCGCCACCAGCACAGCCGCAGGGCCCCGGTCACCAGCACAGCCGCAGGGCCAGGCCACCAGCACAGCCGCAGGGCCCCGGTCACCAGCACAGCCGCAGGGCCCCGGTCACCAGCACAGCCGCAGGGCCCCCGGCCACCAGCACAGACACAGGGCCCGGCTTCCAGCACACGGCCGCAGCAGGGCCCGGCCACCAGCACACGGCCGCAACAGGGCCCGGCCACCATCACACGGCCGCAGCAGGGCCCCGGCCACCAGCACAGCCACAGGACCCAGCCACCAGCACAGCCGCAGCAGGGCCCGGCCACCAGCATGGCTGTAGCAGGCCCAGCCACCAGCAAACGGCCGCAACAGGGCCCGGCCACCAGCACAGCCGCAGGGCCCGGCCACCAGCACACGGCCGTGAGTCGCTCATAGCCAGGGCTTGTGGGGTACTCGGCACCGAGCCCGTTCACTTCAATGGGGAATGTCACTGTTAGCACAGCTCGGTCCGTGGCCCTGGGCGCTCACTAAAAGGGGGATATTTACAGGGGATTATAGGTTTGTAGAAATGTTCATGACGCCACCTGTGGTTCCTGGTCAGGGTGACCAGCGCTGCAGGGTAGATCCTCTGAGGGGTTGTTACTGGGCAGCAAGGTGTTAAGTCTTCCACAGGCAAGACTGATCCCTCAGGGTATATGGCGGTGAAGGGGTGCAGGAGCAATAAGGCAGACACACACAAGAAAGTCTCTTTCTCTACCTTTACTGATGGTAGATGCAGGCACGTCCCGGGAAGCTGTCAGGGTGGAGAATGCACTTCCAGTAATCCCACTGAGTAGGTGTAGGGCCTCCGTACTCCTGTATGTGTGTGAGTTTCTGACTTGCATAGAACAAAGTCTAACTCTGTCTTTTCAGCTACGCCCGGCTGACCTTGTGATGGAGCCTTCTTTTGGACAGAACTAAGTCTCTAATGGTTGGCCTACCAGACTCCTGTTCTTCCTGACCCCGGTTACGTATCAGCACTGTAGGGCCCCTGCGACCTGAAGTCCAGCAGGGTCTCCGGTTTCTTTTACTAGTCGTGAAGAAGCTAGCAAGCTCGGACCCGGTGTCCAGTAGTACAGAGCAGAGGTAAGCGATCAATGCTGTTTCAACCTCTAACACTCTCTTCTTTCTTCCACTTGCCTTTCGTCCTACTATAACCTTTAACATAAGCACAAGCAGCAGTGGTTGGCAGTTTCTTCCACACTCCTCTAACAGCTAGCTAACTCCCAGCTAGGCTGTCTGACAAGATCTCTCTCTCTCCGAGGTACAACCAAATCTCTGAGATAGACTAGACTGCTGTCTCTCTCCACAACCCTTATATACCTAGGTACTCTCCAAGGGCTCCCTCTGGTGGCACCAGGGAAATGTGAAGTGTGAATGCATATCGGGTTTGTTTGTGGGTTTACCCTTCGTGCAACCTCCAGGGTAACATGTGGCCTCAAGCGCAGCTGGGCTACACATCCCCCCCTAGTTTTCATCAGCACTCCCGGGCTGGAAAAGAAACAATTTTTATGACATAACAGTAAACAATAACTCATCCCTTGCGGTAGGTAAGGATACTTTCAATAAATACAAAAATAGTAAAACACTCTCAAATGCAAATATGCACAAGATTCTTGTGGAGGACCCGCACCAAACCTCCCACGATGGTCCTGGGTGGCTGCAGGACGTCTCCGCTGCAGACCTTACTCAAGGCCACACCATACGGGTTTTGTTTCAGAGGTAGATATGGTTTACGTAAAACCAAGATGGGGCACCAGGTGCCAACTATTTACACTACAGTTCTTGTGCTGCAAGAGTCCTCAGCATGCAGTCCACATATCAAAACACATTATCAGAACCACATTATCAAAACCACATTACCCAACTGGGATACACTACTTCAAGCATTATCATGTAAACATTTTTACATAAAGTGCAATTTCCAAACATAACTTTTCTGGCAACTTTTTACATGACAGTAAACCCTGTCTGGGTCCTACTGGTCTTCTTTGAACATGGCAGCATCTTCCATACCGGCGGCTGGAAGCACACTGTGATTTTTAAATCTCAGTACCACAAAGTCATGTCCTGCTACCGGTGTCTGGGTAGCTACAGTTCTCTTTTCGATCTTTACTCTGCGACTTCCTGGAGGCCTGACAGGTGCCTCTCCAAATCTTAGGCTCTGCAGGTCACATAGGTTTGGCTCAGCAGGGGATGCTCTTGCAATCGCTGCGCTCTGCAGCGTTTCAAAGGGTGACGCAGGTGCACGGAGTGGCTCGGTAGAAGGCGCACTAGCAGACGCTGCGCTCTGTAGCATTTTAGGATAGGGCGCAGGTGCGCGGACTGGCGCTGGTGTGGATGGGGCCTGTGAAGCAGAGACACGGGGTGCGTTTCCGGCTTCAGGGACCGGGTCGCTGACTCTGGAGACATTCAGGGCATACCACCCCTTAAGTCGTGTCCCCAATGCCGTGTGTAGGAGACTACATCCCCTATCAACAGATCCCTTCCCGAGTGCCCCTCCGGCAGGTGAGACTCCACATCCCTGCGGTTAACAAAGACCTCCTGGTACAGGCCGGGTTCGTGGATGAACCCCCAGCCTCCCTGGAGTTTAAAGTCTCGTATGGCGCCCTGGTGCCGCGGTTCCCGGAGCGTACCTTTATCTCGCCGGACGATCTCCTTGTCAGCAAGATCCTGCTCCCGGTACCTCTGGCGAAGCCGCTGCGCCTCACGCTGCTCCCGCTGCTGCCGCTCCTCCTGCTCACGGCGTCTCCACTCGTTCTCCTTCTGGGTGGCGTACTCCACGTCATCCAGGAGCTCCATTTCCTCCCAGCCGATTTCCATTGCATCGGGCAGGATTCCTTCCGTCGTCCCTACCGGGGGACTGCATTCTGCTGCTACCGCTGCGGCCTCTGGTTCCAGGCCTGGCTGGCGTTCCGGTCCGGGCAAGGCCTCCTCAGCCTCCTCTCCTCCCGCCGCGTCCTCGACGGGGTCAGGTACAGCTCTTTTGGGGCCGGCCTCCGGTTCTTCCTCAGCCGCTGGTTCCAGTGGTGGCGCGGGTGGCAGTTGCGCATCCAGGGGGAGAGCAGCCGGTCCCACTGCAGCCACAGTTTCAGGGCATGCCAGCTGCGCTCCATCGCCTCCATCTCTGCGCGGTGTCGGGCCAGATCCCGCAGCGCCGCATCCACCTACTCCACTCTATGCATCATTTTGTCGTCCTCCCGACCTGGGGAAGGGTCGAGCACAGGCTGCACTTCTTCAGGGGAACGGGGTCTGCGCACCGCCATTCCCCCACACAGTGACTCCTGTCCTTCCGCCATCTCACTCCAGGCCAGACTGTGCTTCCCATCTGGAACACTCTGGTCTTTTCCGTGGAGGCGGGACTTTTGCTTTCTCTTCCTTGCACTTAGGATGAAAAGGAGGCGGATCTCTCTTGCAGTGTGGCATGCTCTGACATTATAGAAGCATTTAGACAGGGCGGCCATATCTTTCGCGCCACAGGGGGGAGGGTACGCCCACGAATACACGCCCCTCTTCTTCACCAGCGCCTCAGGGCGCGAATATGGCGGCAAAATGGCGGCAAATGGCGCCAAAAATCACAAAAACAGCAACACAGTCTTTTGCACAAAAAACAGTCCATTCAGGCACACAGGACTCGCATATAGCGAGCTTCGGATCCTGTTCGTGACGCCAAAGAGATGAGTCGCTCCTAGCCAGGGCTTGTGGGGTACTCGGCACCGAGCCTGTTCACTTCTATGGGGGATGTCACGGGTAGCGCAGCTCGGTCCGTGGCCCTGGGCGCTCACTAAAAGGGGGATATTTACAGGGGATTATAGGTTTGTAGAAATGTTCGTGACGCCACCTGTGGTTCCTGGTCAGGGTGACCAGCGCTGCAGGGTAGATCCTCTGAGGGGTTGTTACTGGGCAGCATGGTGTTAAGTCTTCCACAGGCAAGACTGATCCCTCAGGGTATATGGCGGTGTAGGGGTGCAGGAGCAATAAGGCAGACACACACAAGAAAGTCTCTTTCTGTACCTTTACTGATGGTAGATGCAGGCACGTCCCGGGAAGCTGTCAGGGTGGAGGATGCACGTCCAGTAATCCCACTGAGTAGGTGTAGGGCCTCCGTACTCCTGTATGTGTGTGAGTTTCTGACTTGCATAGAACAAAGTCTAACTCTGTCTTTTCAGCTACGCCCGGCTGACCTTGTGATGGAGCCTTCTTTTTGACAGAACTAAGTCTCTAATGGTTGGCCTACCAGACTCCTGTTCTTCCTGACCCCGGTTCCGTATCAGCACTGTAGGGCCCCTGCGACCTGAAGTCCAGCAGGGTCTCCGGTTTCTTTTACTAGTCGTGAAGAAGCTAGCAAGCTCGGACCCAGTGTCCGGTAGTACAGAGCAGAGGTAAGCGATCAGCTAGCTAACTCCCAGCTAGGCTGTCTGACAAGATCTCTCTCTCTCCGAGGTACAACCAAATCTCTGAGATAGAATAGACTGCTGTCTCTCTCCACAACCCTTATATACCTAGGTACTCTCCAAGGGCTCCCTCTGGTGGCACCAGGGAAATGTAAAGTGTGAATGCATATCGGGTTTGTTTGTGGGTTTACCTTTCGTGCAACCTCCAGGGTAACATGTGGCCTCAAGCGCAGCTGGGCTACACATGAGTTTCTGACTTGCATAGAACAAAGTCTAACTCTGTCTTCTTCGTATATGCCCGGCTGACCTTGTGATGGAGCCTTCTTTTGGACAGAACTAAGTCTCTAATGGTTGGCCTACCAGACTCCTGTTCTTCCTGACCCCGGTTACGTATCAGCACTGCAGGGCCCCTGCGACCTGAAGTCCAGCAGGGTCTCCGGTTTCTTTTACTAGTCGTGAAGAAGCTAGCAAGCTCGGACCCGGTGTCCGGTAGTGCAGAGCAGAGGTAAGCGATCGATGCTGTTTCAACCTCTAACGCTCTCTTCTTTCTTCCACTTGCCTTTCATCCTACTATAACCTTTAACATAAGCACAAGCAGCAGTGGTTGGCAGTTTCTTCCACACTCCCTAACAGCTAGCTAATTCCCAGCTAGGCTGTCTGACAAGATCTCTCTCTCTGAGGTACAACCAAATCTCTGAGATAGACTAGACTAGACTGCTGTCAGCTCTGTGAAACACTACACAACTAACCACGAGATAGACTACACTAGACTGCTGTCTCTCTCCACAACCCTTATATACCTATGTACTCTTCCCTTTTGGTGGATGTAGGGAAATGTGAAGTGTGAATGCATATCGGGTTTGTTTGTGGGTTTACCTTTCGTGCATCCTCCAGGGTAACATGTGGCTCCAGAGCACAGCTGGGCTACACATCCCCCCCTAGTTATTATCAGCACTCCCGGGCTGAAAAAGAAGTGAATTTTTATAAAATAACAGTAAACAATAACTCATCCCTTGCGGGAGGTAAGGTCACTTTGAACGTTTCAATAAATACAAAAATAGAAAAACACTCTCAAATGCAAATATGCACAAGATTCTTTTGGAGGACCTGCACCAAACCTCCCACGATGGTCCTGGGTGGGCTGCAGGACGTCTCCGCTGCAGACCTCACTCAAGGCCACACCATACGGGTTTTGTTTCAGAGGTAGATATGGTTTACGTAAAACCAAGATGGGGCACCAGGTGCCAACTATTTACACTACAGTTCTTGTGCTGCAAGAATCCTCAGCACACAGTCCATATATCAAAACACATTATCAAAACCACATTATCAAAACCACATTACCCAACTGGGGTACGCTACTTCAAGCATTATCATGTAAACATTTTTACATAAAGTGCAATTTCCAAACGTAACTTTTTACAGTGCAGTAAACCCTGTCCGGGTCCTACTGGTCTTCTTTGAACATGGCAGAATCTTCCATACCGGCGGCTGGAAGCACACTGTGATTTTTAAATCTCAGTACCACGAAGTCATGTCCTGCTACCGATGTCTGGGTAGCTACAGTTCTCTTTTCGATCTTTACTCTGCGGCTTCCTGGAGGCCTGACAGGTGCCTCTCCAAATCTTAGGCTCTGCAGGTCACACAGGTTTGGCTCAGCAGGGGATGCTCTTGCAATCGCTGCGCTCTGCAGCGTTTCAAAGGGTGACGCAGGTGCACGGAGTGGCTCGGTAGAGGGCGCACTAGCAGTCGCTGCGCTCTGTAGCATTGCAGGATAGGGCGCAGGTGCGCGGACTGGCGCTGGTGTGGCTGGGGCCTGGGACGCAGAGACACGGGGTGCGTTTCCGGCTTCAGAGACTGGGTCCTTCCGTCGTCCCTACCGGGGGACTGCATTCCGCTGCTACCGCTGCAGCCTCTGGTTCCAGGCCTGGCTGGCGTTCCGGTCCGGGCAAGGCCTCCTCAGCCTCCTCTCCTCCCGCCGCGTCCTCGGCGGAGTCAGGTACAGCTCTTTTGGGGCGGCCTCCGTTCTTCCTCAGTCGCTGGTTCAGTGTGGCGTGGGTGATGTTGCGCATCAGGGGAAGAGCAGCGGTCCCACTGCAGCCGCAGTTTCAGGCACGCCAGCTCCGCTCCATCGCCCCCATCTCTGCGCGGTGTCGGGCCAGATCTCTCAGCGCCGCATCCACCTCCTCCACTCTATGTATCATTTAGTCGTCCTCCGTCCTGGGGAAGGTTCGAGCACAGCTGCACTTCTTCAGGGGAACGGGCTCTGCGCACCGCCTTCCCCACACAGTGACTCCTGTCCTTCCGCCATCTCACTCCAGCCAGACTGTGCTTTCCATCTGGAACACTCTGGTCTTTTCCGTGGAGGCGGGACTTTCGCTTTCCTTCCTTCATGAGGATGAAGAAGAGGCGGATCATCTTGCAGTGGGCATGCTCTGACATTGTAGAAGCACTTGGATAGGGCGCCTAACTTCGCACCACAGGGGGGTACACCACGAATAGTGTAGCCAGCTGCGCTTGGTGCCACATATTACCCTGGAGATGCAATGAAAGGTAATTCACAATCACCGATATTCTTCACACTTCACATTTCCCTGGCCACCAAGGAGCCCTTTAGAGTACGCAGGTATATAAGGTGTGGAGAGTAGAGCAGTAAGACATCCAGACAGCACATTCTAGCCAGAGAGCCAGATCAGATTACACTAGTGTGTGACAGAGCGTGTTGCAGAACAGAAGAGCTAGTTACCTCAGATATGCTGAGAAGGGATTCTAGCCAAAGAAAGACTTATCTGAAAGCCTGAGGACTTCAGCATTCACTCAGCTTACATTGTGGAGTCCAGTAGTAGTGGGACGGATTGCCACTTAGTCTGGTCAAGGTTGAGTCCACTGAGAGTCCATCAGTGAGCGTTTCAGAGAGTAAGCGTGCCGACGCTTGGAGAGCGGTGAAGACAAAGAAAGCTGACATCTACTGTTGCTTGTGCTTATGTTAAAGGTGTGAGTAGGAGACAGGCAAGTGGAAAAGGGAAAGAGAGAGTGACTGAGGATGAATAGCAATGATGGCTTACCTCCACTCTGCACTACCGGACACCGGGTCCGAGCTTGCTAGAACCTTCACGGCTAGTAGGAAAAACCGGAGACCCTGCTGGACTTCAGGTCACAGAGGGGCCCTATAGTGGTGATACGTAACCGGGGTCAGGAGAACAAGAGTCTAGCAGGGCCCTGCACATAGAGATTTAGTTCTGTCCAAAAGAAGGCTCCACCACAAGATCAGCCGGGCAAAACAAAAAACAAGAAACAAATATCCTAAAATAAAACAAAAATAAAAAATATATTGCAAAACATGCATGAAGTTGTAATAATAATAATAAGGGTATTTGGTAAACATAATTTTGATTAAAAGAATGTACAAGCCATCCCGCCACGTCAAGGCAACCCTTTGCGGGACAGTCCTACTCTAATATTAAAAACCTTTCCACTTGTCAAGTGACGTAAATGTGAACAAGGCAGAGGGACTGAACCCACCAGTTGAAGCATAGGCCAGACAGGATGGATTTTTCAGCTCAAAAGCAGGGCGGTCACACCCTTATATGCACAAGATGCACTAAGAACTAAATGAAAAACTGGGTCTAAACTGAAAAAGTAAGTTGATGTGTATGCAAAATGTAAATGCATATCAAACACATGACCATTAAACAGAGAAAACAAAAAACAAGAAACAAATATCCTAAAATAAAACAAAATAAAAATATATTGCAAAACATGCATGAAGTTGTAATAATAATAATAAGGGTATTTGGTAAACATAATTTTGATCAAAAGACTGTACAAGTCATCCCGCCACGTCAAGGCAACCCTTTGTGGGACAGTCCTACTCTAATATTAAAAACCTTTCCACTTGTCAAATGACGTAAATGTAACTTCATGCATGTTTTGCAATATATTTTTTATTTTGTTTTATTTTAGGATAGTTGTTTCTTGTTTTTTGTTTTCTCTGTTTAATGGTCATGTGTTTGATATGCATTTACATTTTGCATACACATCAACTTACTTTTTCAGTTCAGACCCAGTTTTTCATTTAGTTCTTAGTGCATCTTGTGCATATAAGGGTGTGACCGCCCTGCTTTTGAGCTGAAAAATCCATCCTGTCTGGCCTATGCTTCAACAGGTGGCTGGTGGGTTCAGTCCCTCTGCCTTGTTCACATTTACGCCACTTGACAAGTGGAAAGGTTTTTAATATTAGAGTAGGACTGTCCCACAAAGTTTTGCCTTGACGTGGCGGGATGGCTTGTACATTCTTTTGATCAAAATTATGTTTACCAAATACCCTTAAATTTATTATTACAACTTCATGCATGTTTTGCAATATATTTTTTATTTTGTTTTATTTTAGGATATTTGTTTCTTGTTTTTTGTTTTCTCTGTTTAATGGTCATGTGTTTGATATGCATTTACATTTTGCATACACATCAACTTACTTTTTCAGTTCAGACCCAGTTTTTCATTAAGATCAGCCGGGCGTAGCAAAGAGAACGAAGTTAAACTTTGTTTTATGCAAGTTAGAAACTCACACACATAAGGACGTAAGGAGGCCCTACACCTACTCAGTGGATTACTGGACATGCATCCTCCACCCTGAACAGCTTCCCGGGACGTGCCTGAATATACCATCAGTAAAGGTACAGAAAGAGACTCTTTGTGTGTGTCTGCCTTATTGCCCTGCACCCCTACACCGCCATATACTCTGAGGAATCAGTCTCGCCTGTGGGAGACTTATCACCTTGCTGCCCCAAACCCTCAGAGGATCTACCCTGCAGCGCTGGTCACCCTGACCAGGAACCACAGGTGGCGTCACGAACATTTCTATTATCCCCTGTAAATATCCCCCTTTAGTGAGCGCCCAGGGCAACGGACCGAGACGTGCTACCCGTGACATCCCCCAGTGAAGTGAACAGGCTCGGTGCCGAGTATCCCAAAGCCCTGGTACGAGCAACTCATCTTTGGTGTCACGAACAGGATCCGAAGCTCGCAATATGTGAGTCCTGTGTGCCTAAAGTGGACTGTTTTGTGCAAAAGACTGTGTTGCGTCTTTGTAATTTTTGGCGCCATTTTTCGCCGTTTTGCCGCCATATTCGCGCCCTGAGGCGCTGGTGAAGAAGAGGGGCGTGTATTCGTGGGCGTACCCCCCCCCTGTGGCGCGAAAGTTATGGGCGCCCTGTCTAAATGTTATTAGAATGTCCGAGCCTGCCCCACTGCAAGGGAGATCCGCCTCCTCTTCATCCTCTATGCTAAGAAGAGAAAGCGAAAGTCCTGCCTCCACGGAAAAATCCAGAGTGTTCCAGATGAAACACACAGTCTGGCCTGGCGTGAGATGGCGGAAGGACAGGAGTCACTGTGTGGGGGAATGGCGGTGCGCAGACCCCGTTCCCCTGAAGAAGTGCAGCCTGTACTCGAACCTTCCCCAGGTCGGGAGGACGAAGAAATGATGTACCGTGTGGAGGAGGTGGATGTAGCACTGAGAGATATGGCCCGACACGTGCAGAGATGGAGGCGATGGAGCAAAGCTGGCGTGCCCTGAAACAGCGGCTGCTGTGGGACCGGCTGCTCTCCCCCTGGATGCACAACCGTCACCTGCGCCACCACTGGAACCAGCGGCTGAAGAAGAACCGGAGGACGGCCCCGAAAGAGCTGATCCTGACTCCACCGAGGACGCGGTGGGAGGGAAGGAGGCTGAGGAGGCCTTACCCGGACCGGAACGCCTGCCAGGCCGGGAACCAGAGGCCGCCGCAGAAAGCAGTCCCCCGGTAGGGACACCGGAAGAACCCCAGCCACTAGCGATGGAGATCGACTGGGAGGAGATGGAGCACCTGGATGACGCGGAGTACGTCGCCTAGAAGGAGAACGAGTGGCGACGCCGAGAGCAGGAGCAGCGGCAGCAGCAGGAGCAGCGTGAGGCACAGCAGCTTCGCCAGAGGTACCGGGAGAAGGATCTTGCTGACAAGTAGATCGTCAGGCGAGACAAAGGTACGCTCCGGGAATCGCGGCGCCAGGGGACGGTGTGTGACTCTAAGCTCCGGGGAGGTTGGGGGTACATACGCGAGCCCGGGCTCTCTCAGAAGATCTTTGTTCATTGCTGTGACGTAGAGTCTAACCTGCCTGAGAGACACCCGGACAGGGACCTGCTAAAAGGGGATGTTGTCACCTACACGCGGCACTGGAGTCTTAAGGGGTGGTATGCCCTGAATGTCTCCCGAGTCAGCGACCCAGTCCCTGAAGCCGGAAACACACCCCGCGTCTCAGCGTCCCAGGCCCCAGCCACACCAGCGCCCGGCCGCGCACCTGCGTTCCATTCTGCCACGCTAAAGAGCGCAACGATTGCAAGTGCGCCCTCTACTGAGCCACTCCGTACACCTGCGTTCCATTCTGCAACGCTAAAGAGCGCGGCGACTGCAAGTGCGCTCTCCACTGAGCTGGACCGCACATCTGCGTCACCATTGGAAACGCTGCAGAGCCTAAGCCTAGGTGAGGCACCTGTCAGGCCTCCAGCAAATCGCAAAGTCAGAGTTGAAATGAGAACTGTAGCTACACAGACTCCGGTAGCAGGACACGATCTTATTGTGATGCGTTACAGAACGCACAGTATGTTTCCAGCTGCAGGTATGGAAGATGCTGCAATGTTTAAAGACCAGTAGGACCCGGACAGTGTTTACTGAACTATAGAAAGTTATGAAATTGCACTTTATTGAAAATGTTATATGATGATGTTTACATGCTTGAAGTATGGTACCCCAGTTGGGTAAAGTGATAATGTGATATGTGAAATGCTAATTTGAAGGACTGCGTGCTGAGGACTCTTGCAGCACAGAACTTAATTGTAAATAGTTGGCACTCAGTGCCCCATCTTGGTTTTACTTAAGCCATTCTACCTCAGAAGCAAAACCCGTATGGTGTGGCCTTGAGTGAGGTCTGCAGAAAGGAAGTCCTGCAGCCCACCCAGGACCACCGTGGGAGGTTTGGTACGGGTCCTCCACAAGAATCCTGTATTTATTGTGCGAAAGTATTTGATATTTTCTATTGCTAATTTGTACACATTGTAACGTTTGAAGTATCCTTACCTCCCGCAAGGGAAGAGTTATGTTATTGTTGTTATTATAAAAATTGTTTTCTTTTTCAGCCCGGGAGTGCTTATATTAACTAGGGGGGGATGTGTAGCCCAGCTGCGCTTGGTGCCACATATTACCCTGGAGGATGCATGAAAGGTAATTCACAATCACCCGATATTCATTCACACTTCACATTTCCCTGGTGCCACCAGAGGGAGCCCTTTAGAGTACGCAGGTATATAAGGGTGTGGAGAGATAGAGCAGTAGACATTCCAGACAGACATTCTAGCCAGAGAGCCAGATCAGATTACACTAGTCTGTGTCAGAGCGTGTTGCAGAACAGAAGAGCTAGTTACCTCAGATATGCTGAGAAGGGATTCTAGCCAAAGAAAGACTTATCTGAAAGCCTGAGGACTTCAGCATTCACTCAGCTTACATCGTGGAGTCCAGTAGTAGTGGGACGGATTGTCACTTAGTCTGGTCAAGGTTGAGTCCACTGAGAGTCCATCAGTGAGCGTTTCAGAGAGTAAGCGTGCCGACGCTTGGAGAGCGGTGAAGACAAAGAAAGCTGACATCTACTGTTGCTTGTGCTTATGTTAAAGGTGTGAGTAGGACGACAGGCAAGTGGAAAAGGGAAAGAGAGAGTGACTGAGGATGAATAGCAATGATGGCTTACCTCCACTCTGCACTACCAGACACCGGGTCCGAGCTTGCTAGAACCTTCACGGCTAGTAGGAAAAACCGGAGACCCTGCTGGACTTCAGGTCACAGAGGGGCCCTATAGTGCTGATACGTAACCGGGGTCAGGAGAACAAGAGTCTAGCAGGGCCCTGCACATAGAGACTTAGTTATGTCCAAAAGAAGGCTCCACCACAAGATCAGCCGGGCGTAGCAAAGAGAATGGAGTTAAACTTTGTTTTGTGCAAGTTAGAAACTCACACACATAAGGACGTAAGGAGGCCCTACACCTACTCAGTGGATTACTGGACGTGCATCCTCCACCCTGAACAGCTTCCCGGGACGTGCCTGAATATACCATCAGTAAAGGTACAGAAAGAGACTCTTTGTGTGTGTCTGCCTTATTGCCCTGCACCCCTACACCGCCATATACTCTGAGGAATCAGTCTCGCCTGCGGGAGACTTATCACCTTGCTGCCCCAAACCCTCAGAGGATCAACCCTGCAGCGCTGGTCACCCTGACCAGGAACCACAGGTGGAGTCACGAACATTTCTATTATCCCCTGTAAATATCCCCCTTTAGTGAGCGCCCAGGGCAACGGACCGAGCCGTGCTACCCGTGACATCCCCCAGTGAAGTGAACGGGCTCGGTGCCGAGTATCCCAAAGCCCTGGTACGTGCGACTCAAATACACGCCCTCCTTCTTCACCAGCACCTCAGGGCGCGAATATGGCAGCAAAAATGGCGGCGAATGGCGCCAAAAATCACAAAAATGCAACACAGTCTTTTTGCACAAAAACAGTCCATTCAGGCACACAGGACTCACATATAGCGAGCTTCGTATCCTGTTTGTGACGCCAAAGATGAGTCGCTCATAGCCAGGGCTTGTGGGGTACTCGGCACCGAGCCCGTTCACTTCAATGGGGAATGTCACGGGTAGCACAGCTCGGTCCGTGGCCCTGGGCGCTCACTAAAAGGGGGATATTTACAGGGGATTATAGGTTTGTAGAAATGTTCGTGACGCCACCTGTGGTTCCTGGTCAGGGTGACCAGCGCTGCAGGAGATCCTCTGAGGGGTTGTTACTGGGCAGCAAGGTGTTAAGTCTTCCACAGGCAAGACTGATCCCTCAGGGTATATGGCGGTGAAGGGGTGCAGGAGCAATAAGGCAGACACACACAAGAAAGTCTCTTTCTCTACCTTTACTGATGGTAGATGCAGGCACGTCCCGGGAAGCTGTCAGGGTGGAGAATGCACTTCCAGTAATCCCACTAGTAGGTGTAGGGCCTCCGTACTCCTGTATATGTGTGAGTTTCTGACTTGCATAGAACAAAGTCTAACTCTGTCTTCTTCGTATACGCCCGGCTGACCTTGTGATGGAGTCTTCTTTTGGACAGAGCTAAGTCTCTAATGGTTGGCCTACCAGACCCCCGTCTTCCTGACCCCGGTTACGTATCAGCACTCCAGGGCCCCTGCGACCTGAAGTCCAGCAGGGTCTCCGGTTTCTTTTACTAGTCGTGAAGAAGCTAGCAAGCTCGGACCCGGTGTCCGGTAGTGCAGAGCAGAGGTAAGCGATCAATGCTGTTTCAACCTCTAACGCTCTCTTCTTTCTTCCACTTGCCTTTCGTCCTACTATAACCTTTAACATAAGCACAAGCAGCAGTAGTTGGCAGTTTCTTCCACACTCCTCTAACAGCTAGCTAATTCCTAGCTAGGCTGTCTGACAAGATCTCTCTCTCTGAGGTACAACCAAATCTCTGAGATAGACTAGACTAGACTGCTGTCAGCTCTGTGAAACACTACACAACTAACCACGAGATAGACTACACTAGACTGCTGTCTCTCTCCACAACCCTTATATACCTATGTACTCTTCAAGGGCTCCCTCTGGTGGATGTAGGGAAATGTGAAGTGTGAATGCATATCGGGTTTGTTTGTGGGTTTACCTTTCGTGCATCCTCCAGGGTAACATGTGGCTCCAGAGCGCAGCTGGACTACACAGCCGCAGCAGGGCCCGCCACCAGCACACAGCCGCAGCAGGGCCCAGGCCAGCATCCACCAACAGGGTCCCCAGGACAGGCAGGAAGGGCCCGCAGGGCAGGTGCAGCATCCAGCAACTGGGGCCAGGGCAGGCAGGGGGGGCAGCCGGCTGCAGCATCCACCAACAGGGTCCCCAGGGCAGGTGGGGGTGGGGCAGACAGGAAGGGCCCGCAGGCGCAGCATCCAGCAATAGGGGCCCTGGGGCCAGGGCAGGCGGGGGGGACAGCCGCATGCAGCTTTTCAACAGGGCCCCAAGCCCAGGGCAGGCAGGAGGGACCCACAGCATCCACCAACAGGGTCCCCAGGGCAGACAGGAGGGGCCCGCAGGCGCAGCATACAGCAACGTGGGGGGAGGGGCAGGCGCTGTCATGTGTGCATCGCCACGAAGATCGTCGCGGTTGCACATTCTGACTTCTCACAGCTGAGTTGCTGTTTCTTTGTGTTTGGCAGTGAGGGAGTTAATTCTGTCTGTGCTCGGTTCTGGGACTGGGTTCAGTTTCTCCCGGCTGCAATTGATTATTTGTTGATTGGTTTCCTTTAAATCCCTGGTTGTCTGTTTTGGGAGTTGCCAGTGAAATTCTTCATGCAGACCACAGATAGGATTGAATCTGTATAGACTTAAGTTAAAGAGCTCCTTAGTTGTTTTAAGCTCAACTTGCTTAGAATTTTATATCCCAGACCATTTATGTTCCTTCTGTGTTTGAGTGTGTATGCGAGTCTGTGTTTTCTCCAGTCTGTCCTATATGTCTAATCTGTGTATTTAGCAGAGATCAGCCCATATCCCTTTGGTGGTAATCAGGGTCATTCTTAGGACTGATTACAGGGTTCAGGGACTGATAGGAGACTAGGTTAGGCTGGAGACTTGGACCTCTGAACCATTATCAGTACCTCCAAGGTGAGGGATTAGTTAGGACCCCAGTTTTAGGGTCAGGTTAGACCCCGGTCCTCCTCTTTCCTGTGACAGCGTATCAAGTCCTCAAGATTAACCCTGAGTTCAACGGATATCGTGTCAGGTAAATCTATTCTACATTTACATGCTGATGTTGCTAAACTATATGTTGTATAGAGTGTTGTTTCTGTAAGAATAGTTTACTGACATCGTACACATATCATTAGACATCGTGACATTTTCACTGGCCCATAAAATTATCCCCAGTTGCCATGGATCCAGTAGCCCAGCTGGCTCTGCAGTTGCAGGGATTATCCATGGAGCTGACGGACATTAAGTCCAAAGTTTTGTCTCCCCTGGAGCAAACCAGATTTGAACCTAAAGTAGCTCTCCCGGACAGGTTCACTGGTGGGCGAGACAAATTTTTCACCTTCCGGGAAGCATGTAAATTGTATTTTCGGCTTCGGCCTCGATCATCAGGGAGTGAAGAGCAGAGAGTGGGAATTGTTATCTCGCTCCTACAAGGGGACCCTCAATCCTGGGCATTCTCCCTTCCTCCGGGATCCCCGGCTCTACAGTCTGTAGATCGATTTTTTACTGCCCTGGGTTTGGTATATGATGACCCAGATCGGGTCTCTCTTGCTGAGACAAAATTACGTAAGATACAGCAGGGAGATCGTCAGGCGGAGGAATTTGCTTCTGAGTTCCGTAGATGGGCCACAGATACTCAGTGGAATGACCCAGCTCTTAGGAGTCAGTTTTGTCATGGGCTTTCTGACAAATTAAAGGACGTTTTGGCTCAGTATGATTCTCCTCCATCACTGGAGGCTGCTATGGCCCTAGCTATCCGTACTGATAGACGGCTTCGGGAGAGGGGTGAGGTAACTCCGCCCCCAGTAGTTGCTCCACCTACTACAAAAGTCCCTTATGTTGAGGTTCCCCTTGTCTGTTCGGATGAGCCTATGCAGTTGGGAGGGACATCATTTCGTAGGAGGGGATTGGTGGTACGCAGCAGGACTAGAAGGTGTTTCTTCTGCGGGAAAGAGGGACATTTTGTTGGGGGATGTCCATCCCGTGCCTTGTTGAGCAAAAAGTTGCCGGAAAACTGTTAATCCCAGGTTGTGTGGTGGACGACAACCTGGGAGTATGTATTTCGTCCGCTAGTTCTTCTCAGTTCCTTGTACCAGTGGAGATGGTGGTTGGTACGAGAGTGGAGAGATTTTCTGTTCTTCTTGATAGTGGGTCCGGGGCTAATCTGGTTGACGCTCAGTTTGCTCAGGCTCAAGGTATGCCTCTGAGTGTATTGGCCAAACCGATACCTATATTCTCCATTGACGCCAGGCCTCTCGGCCAAGGTAGCTTTGTTCATGAGGTCCATAACATTGATATTCGGGTAGGGGCGATACATAGGGAACAATTATCTTGTTATGTGTTGGAGGGTCTACCTACTCCCATTGTGTTGGGACTTCCTTGGTTGGTTAAACATAACCCTGTGATTAATTGGCAGTCCAGAGAGATAAGCCAATGGGGTGAGTTTTGCAAAAGTAACTGCATGAACACAGTCATCAGTGCGGTCGTGCCTAGTACATTGCCTCCTTTTTTGGAGGACTTTGGGGATGTGTTCTCTGAGGAGGGGTGTCAGGAGTTGCCTCCTCATCGCGTGTATGACTGCTCTATTAATCTCCTTCCTGATGCTAAGTTGCCTAAAGCTAGGTTGTATAACCTTTCTGGTCCTGAGAGGCAGGCTATGAAAGACTATATTTCGGAAAGTCTGGCCAAAGGGCATATTAGACCTTCATCTTCCCCAGTAGCTGCGGGGTTCTTCTTTGTGAAGAAAAAAGATGGAGGCCTACGCCCTTGCTTGGATTTCCGCGAACTTAATCGGATTACTGTTCGAGATCCGTATCCTCTCCCTCTTATTCCTGATCTCTTCAATCAAATTGTGGGCGCCAAATGGTTCTCTAAATTGGATCTCAGGGGGGCGTATAATTTGATTAGGATAAAAGAGGGGGATGAGTGGAAAACGGCGTTTAACACGCCGGAGGGACATTATGAAACCTTGTCATGCCTTTTGGTCTGACTACTGCACCAGCAGTATTCCAACATTTTGTTAATGACATTTTTCGTCACCTTGTGGGGCTGTTTGTGGTCGTATATTTGGATGACATTTTAATTTACTCGCCAGATCTTGTGTCTCACCAGGAGCATGTGAGACAGGTGTTGCAGATCTTGCGAGACAATAAACTATACGCCAAACTGGAAAAGTGTGTATTTGCTGTACAGGAACTTCAGTTTTTGGGTTTCTTGGTGTCAGCCTCCGGTTTCCGTATGGACCCTGAAAAAGTGAGAGCAGTGCTTGAATGGGATCAGCCAGAGGATCTTAAGGCTCTGCAGCGTTTTCTGGGGTTTGCTAACTACTACCGGAAATTTATTTGTAATTTCTCATCTGTTGTCAAACCTCTCACTGACATGACAAGAAAAGGGACGGATTTTTCTAAATGGTCGGACAAAGCTTGCCAAGCTTTTTCCTCTTTGAAAAAATGTTTTGCTTCGGCACCCGTTCTCATCCAACCAGATGCTTCACAGCCGTTCATTGTGGAGGTGGACGCGTCTGACGTAGGGGTGGGTGCAATATTGTCCCAGGGTCCGTCCCCTGGTAAATGGCATCCGTGCGCTTTCTTTTCTAAGAAGTTGTCGTCCGCCGAAAGGAATTATGATATCGGCAATAGGGAACTTTTGGCCATTAAGTTGGCTTTTGAAGAATGGCGTCACTTTTTGGAGGGGGCAGTCCACCCGGTTACCGTCATTACTGATCACAAAAACCTGCTGTATTTGGAATCTGCTAAGCGTCTGAATTCCAGACAAGCTCGATGGTCGTTGTTTTTTACCAGGTTTAATTTTGTCGTCACATATCGCCCTGGGTCTAAGAATGTTAAGGCTGATGCCTTGTCTCGCAGTTTCCCAGGGGCCGGGAAAACGGATGACCCGATTCCTATCCTTCAGGAGGGGGTGGTAGTGTCGGCTGTATGTTCTGAGCTTGAGGAGGAGGTATTAGAGGCTCAGGGGGACGCCCCTGCAGGACCTTCAGGGAGACTGTTTGTCCCAAATCAGTTGAGACAAAAGGTTATTGAGGCACATCATAATTCTGCTTTAGCAGGACATCCAGGAAGTAAGGCTACTTTAGATCTCCTTTCTCGCCGGTTTTGGTGGCCTAACGTTAATAAAGATGTTATAACTTTTGTCGCGTCCTGTGGGGTTTGTGCTCGCTCTAAGACCCCGCATACCCGTCCGTCTGGGACCCTCTTACCCTTGAAACTTCCGGAGCGTCCATGGACTCATTTGTCTATGGACTTCATTACGGATCTTCCTCCGTCGTCAGGGAAAACTGTCATACTGGTGGTTGTTGACAGGTTCAGTAAGATGGCACATTTCATTGCTCTTCCTGCCCTCCCTAATGCTAAAACTCTGGCACAGGTGTTCATTGGGGAGATTGTGAGACTTCATGGGTTGCCTTCTGATGTGGTGTCAGATAGGGGTCTCAGTTTGTGTCTAAATTTTGGAGGGCATTTTGTTTACGTCGGGGGATGCAATTGTCATTTTCCTCGGCTTTTCATCCGCAGACCAATGGTCAGACAGAGCGTCTGAATCAAAGCCTTGAGACTTATCTTCGGTGTTTTGTCTCAGAGAACCAGGAGGACTGGTCTTCTTTCTTGCCTCTGGCAGAGTTCGCTCTTAACAACAGGCGGAGCGAGTCCACTGGTAAATCCCCGTTTTTTGGGGCATATGGTTTTCATCCCCAGTTTTGTACTTTCAATGGGGGGGGCCCTTCTGGGGTTCCTGAGGAGGAGCGTTTCTCGTCGTCACTTGCTTCAGTGTGGAGAGGTGTATTGAATAATCTGAGTGCTATGGGGAACCGTTATAAACGTATGGCTGATAGGAGGAGAGTTTCTGGTCCAGATCTGAATGTGAACGATCTGGTATGGTTGTCTACCAGGAATATAAAACTTAAAGTTCCCTCCTGGAAACTGGGTCCCTAGATTCATCGGGCCGTACAGGATCAGTTCCATAATTAATCCTGTGGCATTTCGTCTGGACCTCCCTCCTACGTTTAAAATCCACAATGTGTTCCACAAGTCATTACTTAAGAGGTACGTGGCACCAGTCATACCGTCACCTCTACCTCCTCCTCCAGTGGTGGTCAATGGTAACTTGGAGTTTCAAGTGTCAAAGATCATTGACTCACGTCTGAATCGCCGGTCCCTTCAGTACTTGGTGCATTGGAAGGGGTATGGTCCAGAGGAGAGGACGTGGGTTCCTGCGTCTGACATTAACGCAGATCGGTTGGTTCGGACCTTCCACAGAACTCACCCGGGCAGACCTGGCCCTGAGGGTCCGGAGGCCCCTCGTAGAAGGGGGGGTACTGTCATGTGTGCATCGCCACGAAGATCGTCGCGGTTGCACATTCTGACTTCTCACAGCTGAGTTGCTGTTTCTTTGTGTTTGGCAGTGAGGGAGTTAATTCTGTCTGTGCTCGGTTCTGGGACTGGGTTCAGTTTCTCCCGGCTGCAATTGATTATTTGTTGATTGGTTTCCTTTAAATCCCTGGTTGTCTGTTTTGGGAGTTGCCAGTGAAATTCTTCATGCAGACCACAGATAGGATTGAATCTGTATAGACTTAAGTTAAAGAGCTCCTTAGTTGTTTTAAGCTCAACTTGCTTAGAATTTTATATCCCAGACCATTTATGTTCCTTCTGTGTTTGAGTGTGTATGCGAGTCTGTGTTTTCTCCAGTCTGTCCTATATGTCTAATCTGTGTATTTAGCAGAGATCAGCCCATATCCCTTTGGTGGTAATCAGGGTCATTCTTAGGACTGATTACAGGGTTCAGGGACTGATAGGAGACTAGGTTAGGCTGGAGACTTGGACCTCTGAACCATTATCAGTACCTCCAAGGTGAGGGATTAGTTAGGACCCCAGTTTTAGGGTCAGGTTAGACCCGGTCCTCCTCTTTCCTGTGACAGCGTATCAAGTCCTCAAGATTAACCCTGAGTTCAACGGATATCGTGTCAGGTAAATCTATTCTATATTTACATGCTGATGTTGCTAAACTATATGTTGTATAGAGTGTTGTTTCTGTAAGAATAGTTTACTGACATCGTACACATATCATTAGACAGCGTGACAGGCGCAGCATACAGCAACGCGGGGGGAGGGGCAGCCGCACGCGGGGGAGGGGCAGCCGCAGGTAAGGTAGGAGGGGCCCGCAGCATCCACCAACAGGGCCCCCAGGGCAGGTGGGGGGGCCGTCCCAGGGCAGGCAGGAGAGGCCCGCAGGCGCAGCAACCAGCAACAGGGGCCCCAGGGCAGGTGGGGGGGCAAGAAGTGCCCGCAGGGCAGGCGCAGCATCCAGCAATAGGGGCCAAGGCAGGGGGGGCGGCCGCACACAGCTTTCCAACAGGGCCTCAGGGCAGGCAGGAGGTGCCCACAGCATCCACCAACAGGGTCCCCAGGGCAGACAGGAGGGGCCCGCAGTTGCAGCATCCAGCAACAGGGGGTGGGGGACAGCCGCACGCATCATTCCAACAAGGCCCAGGGCAGGCAGGGGGGGGGGGCTGCAGCATCCACCAACAGGGCCCCCAGGGCAGGACACAGTGTAAAAGATAGAAGTTAAAATAAATAAATAATTGTAAAATTATATATAAAAAAATCTATATTCCATCATTAAATCAATCTTTGAATAAAAAAATTTAAACACTAAAAGTACACATATTTGGTATCACGACCGCGTCCGCAACGACCCAACCTAAAGAATTGTCCCACTAGTTAATCCCTTTAGTGAACACCATTAAAAAAAGGCAAAAACAACAAAGCTTTATCATACCGCCGGAAAAGAAGGGTAATGACACGCAATCAATAAGATGGATATAAATAAACGTGGTACCACTGTAAACATCATCTTGTCCTGCCAAAAACAAGCCGACATGTAGCTCCATCACTGGCAAAAATAGAGAAAAGTAAAGGTCTGAGAATAAAGCGATGCAAAAATAATTATTTTTTATATAAAATAATTTTTATATTATAAAATCGCCAAAACATAAAAAAAATATATAAATGAGGTATCGCTGTAATCATACTAACCAGAAGAATAAAGCTGCTTTATCAATTTTACCACACGCGGAACGGTATAAATGCCACCCCTCCCCCCAAAAAAAGAAATTCATTCATTGCTGTTTATGTTCATTCTGCTTCCCAAAAATTGGAATAAAAAGCGATCAAAAAATGTCAGTTTCCCCAAAAATGGTAGCAATAAAAACGTCAACTCTTCCCGCAAAAAACAAGACTTCACATGACTCTGTGAGCCAAAATATGGAAAAATTATAGCTCTCAAAATATGGTGATGCTAAAAAATTTTTTTTACTATTAAAAGCGTCTTTTAGCGCGTGACAGCTGCCAATCATAAAAACCCGCTATAAATAGTAAATCAAACCCCCCTTTATCACCCGCTTAGTTAGGGAAAAATAATAAAATAAAATAATGTTTTTATTTCCTTTTTACCATTAGGGTTGGAGCTATAGTCAGGGTTAGGGGTGTGTTGGAGTTAGAATTGGGGTGTTTCCACTGTTTAGGCACATCAGGGGCTCTCCAAATGCGACATGGCGTCTGATCTCAATTCCAGTCAATTCTGCGTTGAAAAAGTCAAACGGTGCTCCTTCCTTTGCAAGCTCTGCCATGCACTCATACAGTGGTTCCCCCCACATATTGGGGTATCGGCATACTGTGGACAAATTGCACAATAACTTTTGGGGTTCAGTTTCTCCTGTTACACTTGTGAAAATAAAAAATTGGGGGTGAAAACATAATTTTTGTGAAAAAACATTTTTTTTATTTTTACGGCTCTACATTATAAACTTCTGTCAAGCACGTGGGGGTTCAAAGTGCTCACCATAGATCTAGATAAGTTCCTTAAGGGCTCATACTCACTGGCGCCGAAAACGGATGATAATCAGACGAAAAAAAATCGGATTCAAATCTGACCAATGTTATTCAATAGGTGAGTTCTCATTTGCGATTTTTTTCTCATCAGAAATTGGTGTGAGAAAAAAATCGCAGCATGCTGCGATTTGATGCGATTTTGGGATGATAATCGCCAATGCAAGTCAAAGGATGCGATTAAAAAATGCACAGCACTCGCACCATGCAAGTGCTGTCCGATTTATACGCACCAGTCTCCTTTGAAAAGCCGGCAATTCATCCCCGGCTACTGTAAAATCACACTGACAGCTCACAAAACACTAGTATACATACATATAAATACATATATATATATATATATATATACATGTCATTGTAACACATACATATATATATATTTATAGTTCATACACTTCTACATAGTATAATAGCCGCTAATTCAATTGCCGGCTTTTGTGAAATCACAGAAGCCGACATGAAATGATACATTGTTTAGACACAGTTAACCATGTCATTTCATGTATTTTGATATATGGTTTTAACTTACAATTACATAAGTGTATGTGTGCAAAATTTCAGACATGTAGGGGTTAATTAAAGGTGTAAATTCGTTGAAAAAAAATGCGTGGGCTCCCGCTGTATTTTCTCCACCAGACAGACAAAGCAAGCGAGTGGGGGCAAATAATAATAGCCTAGGGAGGGTACATTTTTTTTGTGCCCCCCCTGGCTACTAACATCTGCCCCCAGACACCCCAGAAAGGGCAAATATCTAATTAGATTTGCCCTTTCTGGCACTGTGCCCGTCTATTCCCATTGCCCTGTAGCGGTGGCGAATGAGTTAATAAGGGGTTAAAGCCACCTTGCAATTGAAAGGTCACTTTAAGCAAGTTTAATAATTGAGAGCTGTCAATTAGACAACTATCAATTATTAATCCTATTGTATGAAAGAAAAATCAAACACACACACTTTAATAAAAAATAAGTTTAATGAAATAATCACACAGTTTTTGACCATATTTTATTTTCCTGCTAAAACCATTTCCTGTAATAAAAATAAAATAAAAAAGCAAAATTATTCTTACCAATCCGATGCACAGTCAGGTCCCACGCTGTAATCCATCAGAAAGGGTTAACAGGTTACAGTTAGCAGAGAGCTAATGCTGTCTCCTAGCTGTAACACCCCGAATGAATAACTTCCTCTCCCAGCGAAAGGAGAGGAAGTGATTAATGAATGAAGCTTAATTGATTTATTGCCACTTTCACTTCAGTGACCTGACCTAAAGTGAAAGTGGGACACAATCAATTAAACTTCATTCATTAATCACATCCTCTCCTGTCGGCAGGAGATAAGCTCATTCATTCAGGAGCTTTCAGCTGAGCACGCAGGATTACTTGCGCTACTTAGCTGATTGCTAGTTAACCCTTTGTGAAGGATTACATCGTGGGACGTGACAGATCGCCAGATAGGTAAGAATAATGTTGTTTTATTATTTTTTCTTTATTATAGAAGATCAAGGGCTTCGCAGGGATTAAGAGTTTAATAAAAGATGGTCAAAAAAATGTGTTTTTATTTCATTAAAATTATTTATTCTTAAAGTGTGTGTGATTTTTTTATTTCCTTCAATAGGATTAATAATTGATAGTTGTCTAATTGACAGCTCTCAATTATTAACCTGGCTTAAAGTGACCTTTCAATAGCAAGGTGGCTTTAACCCTTTATTAACCCATTCGCCACCGCTACAGGGCCATGGGAATAGATGGGCAAAGTGCCAGAAAGGGCTAATCTAATTAGAGATTTGCCCTTTCTGGGGTGTCTGGGGGCAGATGTTAGTAGCCAGGGGGGGCACAAAAAAAATGTACCCTCCCTAGGCTATTATTATCTGCCCCCACTCGCTTGCTTTGTCTGTCTGGTGGAGAAAATACAGCGGGAGCCCACGCATTTTTTTTCAACGAATTTACACCTTTAATTAACCCCTACATGTCTGAAATTTTGCACACATACACTCATGTAATTGTAAGTTAAAACCATATATCAAAATACATGAAATGACATGGTTAACTGTGTCTAAACAATGTATCATTTCATGTCGGCTTTTGTGATTTCACAAAAGCCGGCAATTGAATTAGCAGCTATTACAATATGTAGAAGTGTATGAACTATAAATATATGTGTATATATATATATATATATATATATATATATATATATATGTGTCACAATTACATATATATACAGTTAGGTCCATAAATATTTGGACAGAGACAACATTTATCTAATTTTGGTTCTAGACATTACCACAATGAATTTGAAACAAAACAAATCAGATGCAGTTGAAGTTCAGACTTTCAGCTTTCATTTGAGGGTATCCACATTAAAATTGGATGAAGGGTTTAGGAGTTTCAGCTCCTTAACATGTGCCACCCTGTTTTTAAAGGGACCAAAAGTAATTGGACAATTGACTCCAAGGCTATTTCATGGACAGGTGTGGGCAATCCCTTCATTATATCATTCTCAATTAAGCAGATAAAAGGGCTGGTGTTGATTTGAGGTGTGGTGTTTGCATTTGGAAGGTTTAGCTGTGAAGGAAACATGCGGTCAAAGGAGCTCTCCATGCAGGTGAAACAAGCTATCCTTAAGCTGCAAAAAACAGAAAAAACCCATCCGAGAAATTGCTACAACTTTAGGAGTGGCAAAATCTACAGTTTGGTACATTCTGAGAAAGAAAGAAAGCACTGGTGAACTCATCAATGCAAAAAGACCTGGGTGCCCACGGAAGACAACAGTGGTGGATGATCGCAGAATACTCTCCATGGTGAAGATAAACCCCTTCACAACAGCCAACCAAGTGAACAACACTCTCCAGGAGGTAGGCGTATCAATATCCAAATCTACCATAAAGAGAAGACTGCATGAAATTAAATACAGAGGGTTCACTGCACGGTGCAAGCCACTCATAAGAATCAAGAATAAAAAGGCTAGGCTGGACTTTGCTAAAAAACATCTAAAAAAGCCAGCACAGTTCTGGAAGAACATTCTTTGGACAGATGAAACCAAGATCAACCTCTACTAGAATGATGGAAAGAGAAAAGTATGGTGAAGGCGTGGTACAGCTCATGATCCAAAGCATACCACATCATGTGTAAAACATGGCGGAAGCAGTGTGATGGCTTGGGCATGCATGGCTGCCAGTGGCACTGGGTCACTAGTGTTTATTGATGATGTGACACAGGACAGAAACAGCCGAATGAATTCTGAGGTATTCAGAGCCATACTGTGTGCTCAGATCCAGCCAAATGCAGCCAAACTGATTGGTCGTCGTTTCATACTACAGATGGACAATGACCCAAAACATAAAGCCAAAGCAACCCAGGAGTTTATTAAAGCAAAGAAGTGGAATATTCTTGAATGGCCAAGTCAGTCACCTGATCTCAACCCAATTGAACATGCATTTCACTTGTTAAAGACTAAACTTCAGACAGAAAGGCCCACAAACAAACAACAACTGAAAACCACCGCGGTGAAGGCCTGGCAGAGCATCAAAAAGAAGGAAACACAGTGTCTGGTGATGTCCATGAGTTCAAGACTTCAGGCAGTCATTGCTAACAAAGGGTTTTCAACCAAGTACTAGAAATGAACATTTTATTTACAATTATTTAATCTGTCCAATTACTTTTGGTCCTTTAAAAACAGGGTGGCACATGTTAAGGAGCTGAAACTCCTAAACCCTTCATCCAATTTTAATGTGGATACCCTCAAATGAAAGCTGAAAGTCTGAACTTCAACTGCATCTGATTTGTTTTGTTTCAAATTCATTGTGGTAATGTCTAGAACCAAAATTAGATAAATGTTGTCTCTGTCCAAATATTTATGGACCTAACTGTATAATATATATATATATATATATATATATATATGTATTCTATGTGTGTATATGTATTGTTTCTATTCTTTATTAAAGCTGTCAGTGTGATTTTACAGTAATGCCAGGGATGAATTAGCGGCTATTATACTATGTAGAAGTGTATGACCTATATATATATATTATATATATATATATATATATATATATATATATATATATATATATATATATATATATATATATATATTATATATGTGATGTTCCACTAGAATTTTCTGTGTAAATATTCAGATTTGTTATGTGGTATAACATCACCATCTAGTGGTCGTTTTATAGAATGTCTTTGATTGTTGATATTGAGGTTTTTTGACATATCTACCACAACGTAGTTCATGAGTCATAGCTTTGATGACTCATCAGCCAGCCCCAGCAGCCATGTTTTTTTGCTCAGTATACAACTAAGACAGTTCATTCCTGAGTACCTCCTGACATCAGAATCCAATAGTGATCTCTTACATCCAGATCTGTAGCCGCACAATCGGTAGGTCCTAAACACATTCACCATGAACTTGACAGCCGTATAAATATTGGGATGTTTACATCATGCTGTTATGAAAATGTGAGAGTTGTAGTCCATGCTTTTCCGACTGGTCAGTAAGCATGGGATATACCGCATGTTATATGTAACTACATGTTATGCATATAGTGTGTTCCCTCACCACTGTATATTGTGTATATATTGTATGCTTGCCACATGTTTGTGAGCACATAGTAAAATATTGTTATTTGTTCCACAGTTTTTTACCATATTCGATTCCTGCAATAAACTTGGTAACAGACATCACGTGTCTATCAAATCACTGTTGGGATCAAGGTTATGCTGTCTGCAAGGATTATGTACACATACACATAAGACGGGCAGAACAGTAAAAAACGATTAACCCTCGCAGGCTGGATAGAAGAACTGCAGATTCTCACATACTGATCGCAGTAAAACTGCCCGCTACAAGCTGGATAGAAGATACCGCAGCTCGCACATAGTGATCGTCGTGAAACCAAGCTTCTGTCAAGCCTGAAAGAAAGGGCGCGAATCCTGTCAGAGCGTCACCATGTCAGCCGCAGAAGGTAGATCATTCACCACAAGATCTGCAATCTCAGCCAGCTGCAAAAGCTCAAAGAAGTCAGTGAGCAGCTCTACCATCGCCATTGCCCGCGCAAAAGCAGAAGCTGCCAAAGTGCGAGCATCGTTTGCTGAACAAGAAAGGCAATTAGAAGCAGAGGAAGCACAAATGAAGGCACACATGGAAGCAGAGGAAGCACGCATGAAAGCAGCTCTGGCCGAACAACAGGCACACATGGAAGCAGAGGAAGCACGCATGAAAGCAGCTCTGGCCGAACAACAAGCACACATGAAAAAACTAGCATTGGAGAGGGAAGCCGCAGTTGCACTGGCAGAGGCTGAAGTTTTGGAGGAGGCAGCAAGTATCGCAAGTAATAGACGCAGCAGTATTCTTGGATCAGAGCTCAGTCAACAGGACAAAGCACGACACACTTCAAAATACGTACTGCAGTATGCTAAGTCAGATGACGGTCTGTATTACGGTCCAGGAGCTGAGTCAACCCCTGCTTACAAACTCCAGCCTAATCCTGTCACACAACAAGCAGCCTCAGCCTTCCAAATGCCATACATCAAGCAAGACAGTAACTTTATATATCATCGGTCCCCAATGCAACCTGCATTCCAACCGACAGACAACTGCAGAGCAGCTCCAGCCTTCAAGAAGGAACAAGTAGATGGTAGTTATTACAACAAAGACAAGTTTAAAGACTACTCTAATCCACATGGACCTCTGCACCTCAGCTCGTTTCCAGATTCATCAAACACAAATCAAGGTATGTCAGATGTTCTCAAATTCCTTGCTCGACGTGAGTTGATAACCCAAGGACTCTCCAAGTTTAACGACAAACCTGAAGGCTATAGAGCATGGCGATCCTCATTCAGAAATACAATCAAAGATCTGGATCTGTCTGCAAAAAGAGGAGGTCGACCTTTTAGTCAAGTGGCTAGGAAATGAATCCACAGAGCATGCAAAACGGATTAGGGACATCAATTTAGACTATCCGACAGAGGACTAAACCTGATATGGGAGAGACTGGAGGAGTGTTACGGCTCACCAGAAGTGATAGAAAACGCACTCTTCAAAAGAATTGAGGATTTCCCCAAGATGCAAGGCAAAGGTTTCCAAAAACTGAGAGAATTGAGCGATCTGTTGACAGAACTTCAAGTTGCCAAAGCTCAAGGAGACTTACAAGGCCTAGCATTCTTGGACACAGCACGCGGTGTAAATCCCATAGTACGCAAACTTCCGCAAGGCCTGATAGATAAGTGGATCGGTCAAGGCTCCAAATACAAGGAACGATACAACGTCCCATTTCCTCCATTCTCATTCTTTGTGGACTTTGTACACCAACAAGCAAAGATTAGAAATGACCCCAGCTTTGACTTCTCAATGTTTGACACCACGTACCCCAAATCAGGTAAACCTGTCTCAATGCGTAACCTGAGAGATACACCAGTGGCAGTACACAAAACCAGTGTATCTCTTCAAGACACTTCACGCAAAACTTATAGTACTGCAGAGACTGATAAGACCTCATCTAAAGACCCGTGCAAAGAATGCCCTCTGCATAAGAAACCACATTCGTTGTTGAAATGCAGAGGATTCAGAGAAAAACAGCTCAAAGATCGCAAAACTTTCCTCAAAGAAAACCACATTTGCTACAGGTGCGCGCAGCAACTTCACATCTTGCAAAAGACTGTACAACAAACATTAAATGCTCAGAATGTGACAGTGAAGAGCATAACACAGCTTTACACCCAGGACCAGCTCCATGGACTCTCACACCCTCAGACCAGGTGGTAGAGCACGTCGAGGAGCAGAGAGACCCTACACCTCCTGAAGTGACACCTCAGTGCACCCAAGTCTGTGGAGAAGGACTTAGCAACAAATCTTGCTCCAAGATCTGTCTTGCCACAGTTTACCCCATTGGTCACAAAGAGAAAGCTGTAAAGTTGTATGCCATCCTTGATGATCAGAGCAACAGGTCTCTCACTAATTCAACTTTCTTTGATATCTTCGACATTAAAGGAAACAGCTCGGCATATTCACTTAAGACTTGCACAGGTGTGAGTGAAGAAAAAGGGAGAAGAGCTACTGGTTACCAAATTGAATCCTTAAATGGTGAAACATCCCTGCCTCTGCCTACGCTGATAGAATGCAATCAGATCCCAAACAACAGAGAAGAGATTCCTACACCTGCAGCAGCATCACATCATGGACATCTAAAAAATATAGCGCACCTAATTCCTGAAGTCGACCCAGACGCTCCAATAGTACTTCTGCTTGGAAGAGACATCATAAGAGTCCACAAGGTGAGGAAACAGATAAACAGTCCTCACAGTTCTGCTTATGCTCAGAAGCTCGACCTAGGGTGGGTCATTATAGGCGATGTCTGCCTAGGAAGCGTTCACAAGCCAACCACTGTGAATTCTCTCTTCACAAATACATTGGAAAATGGACGTCCATCCCTCTTTCAGCCTTGTCCTAACAGATTCCTTGTAAGAGAGAAGCCTACAAGTGTGTTATACCCGGACTGTGCAGAAGATGAAGATCATCTGGGGTGTACAGTGTTCCAGAGGACAAAGGAAGACAACAAGACCGCTTGCTCTATTGAAGATGAGACCTTCTTAAGTATAATGGAACAAGGATTCTCTAAAGATGAAACAAATACCTGGGTAGCACCACTGCCTTTCAAAACACAGAGAACCCGCCTTCCTAACAACAGAGTTCAAGCCACAAAAAACTTCAGTTCTCTCAGGCGCAACTTTGAGAAAAGACCAGAAATGAAGGAGCACTTCTTCTCATTCATGAGCAAGATATTTGAAAATGACCATGCAGAAGTAGCCCCGCCTTTAAAAGAAAAAGAAGAGTGCTGGTATCTGCCAATCTTTGGTGTTTACCACCCCAAGAAACCAGGTCAAATCCGAGTAGTATTTGACTCCAGCTCACAACACCAGGGAGTTTCCCTAAATGATGTTCTTTTATCAGGACCAGATCTAAATAACACGCTTCTTGGTGTCCTCATCAGATTCCGTAAAGAATCTATTGTCATAGTCGCTGATATACAATAAATGTTCTATTGTTTCCTAGTTAAAAAAGAACACAGGAACTTCTTGAGGTTTTTTTGGTTCAGAGCCAACGACCCTACCAAAGACGTCATAGAATACCGCATGAAGGTACATGTTTTTGGCAATGGTCCATCTCCTGCTGTCGCCATTTATGGACTGCGACTCTCTGCCCAAGAAGGTGAAGAAAACTATGGGCAAGACGTTAAGAAGTTTGTTGAAAGAGACTTCTATGTGGATGATGGCCTAAAGTCACTTCCCTCACCAGAGGCTGCAATCAGCCTACTCAAGAGGACTCAACGTATGCTTTCCTGTTCAAACCTCAGACTGCATAAAATAGCTTCAAACAGCGAAGATGTTATGGCAGCCTTCCCAGTTCAAGATCATGCCAGCGATCTGAAAGACCTAGACTTTGCAACGGACCCCATACCCATGCAACGCAGCTTAGGGCTCAGCTGGGATCTCAAGTCTGACACCTTTACCTTCCAGGTTGACCAAGAGCAAAAGCCCTTCACACGATGTGGTGTCTTATCCACCATCAACAGCCTATATGATCCACTTGGATTTGCAGCACCAGTCACCATCCAAGGTAAGACTCTCCTCAGAGATTTAACTGCAGACACATGTGATTGGGACTCTCCACTTCCCCCAGAGAAAGAAGCTCTATGGGTAACCTGGAGAGACTCTCTAAAGACATTGTCTAATCTACACATTCACAGACCATATGCTCACATCTCTGCTGCAGAGGTTCAGACTAAGCAGTTGTGTATATTTTGTGACGCTTCAGTAAAGGCGATAGCTGCAGTCGCTTACCTTAAAACAACAGATATCAAAGGTCAAGTCCAGATTGGCTTCGTGATGGGAAAGGCAAAATTGGCACCATGTCCTGAGCTTACCATACCAAGACTGGAACTTTGTGCTGCTGTTCTAGCAACAGAGCTAGCTGAGCTCATTGTGACAGAGATAGATTTAAAGCTTGAAGATACGGTGTTCCATACAGACAGTAAAGTAGTGCTGGGTTACATTCACAATGAGACTAGAAGATTCTATGTCTACGTACATAACAGAGTTCAAAGAATCAGGAGGTCAACACGACCTACCCAGTGGCGTTATGTATCAACTGATCACAACCCAGCAGACCACGCAACAAGAGCTGTTCCTGCAGCCCATCTTAAAGACACTACATGGCTCACAGGACCAGCATTCCTCTACAAATCAGTACAAGACACTTTTGAGAAAGACACATTTGAAATGTTAGAACCAGATTCTGATGCAGAGATGCGTCCTCATGTTTCTGTACTCCCTACAAGAGTTTCTAGCAGAGAGCTCGACTCTAAACGGTTCAACAAGTTTTCTGCCTGGAGGTCACTGAACAGAGCCATAGCTAATTTAATACACATAGCCAGATCCTTTAGAACCCCACCTACAGGGTCAGAACATTGCAAAGGTTGGCATCATTGTCATAGGACACGTACAGTGGATGAGCTTACACAGGCCAGAGACGTTATCCTCCGTTGTGTCCAACGAGAAGCTTATGCTCGTGAGATCGAACTCCTCCAAAATCAAAAGAGTGTTCCAAAGGACAGCCCCCTCGTGAAACTTGACCCATTTATAGATGCTAATAGGTTGTTGAGAGTTGGAGGACGTATTTCAAAGGTAAAACTTGAGAGTAATGTACATAATCCGATAATACTGCAGAACAATCACATTGCGTCTTTACTTGTGCGACACTACCATGAAAAGACTAAGCACCAAGGACGTTTGTTCACTGAAGGAGCTCTACGTGCAGCTGGATTTTGGGTAGTGGGAGCAAAAAGACTTGTGAGTTGTCTCATTTTCAAATGCGTCACTTGCCAAAAATTACGAGGCATGTTTCAGTCACAGAAAATGGCTGATCTCCCTGCCGACCGACTTAGTACAGAACCTCCTTTCACAAGTGTTGGTCTCGACGTGTTTGGCCCTTGGTCTGTCACCACCCGACACACTAGAGGAGGCCATGCAAACAGCAAACGCTGGGCAGTCATCTTCACCTGCATGAGTATTAGGGCTGTGCATATAGAAGTTATTGAGTCCTTGGACACTTCTAGCTTCATAAATGCTCTCAGACGTTTCATCTCTATAAGAGGTCCAGTTAAACTAATCCGTTCCGATAGGGGTACCAACTTCATCGGAGCTTGCAAAGAACTGCGTATCTCCTCAAACATTGACAGTGACTGTGTAGAGAGATATCTGGCCAACCAAGACTGTAAATGGACATTTAACCCTCCACATTCTTCTCACATGGGAGGCTCATGGGAGCGTATGATTGGCCTGGCTCGCAGGATCCTTGATTCTATCTTCCTACAGTTGGGAACTTCAAGACTTAAGGGTATGCCACACTAAACAATATCGCTAACGGGATCGCTAAAAAACGTCACTATTTAGCGATCCCGTTAGCGATATTGTTCAGTGCGGCAGCTTCCAGCGACGAGCTTCCTGCTGTGATCTCGCTCGTCCTGGAATCGTTCCGGACCCTATTTCATCGCTGGCGCTCCCACTGGGTAAGTATCTAATCGCTGTGTGGCACCTTTTCTTAGCGATTTAGCGGTACTTTTGTACCGCTAAAGTCGTTAAGAAGATCGCTAACGGCGATAGCGTCGTTAACTATATCGCTAAATGCGGCAGCATTTAGCGATATAGAAACAATCCCGCTAGCGATCTCATTAGTATGCAACGCTAACGAGATCGCTAGCGGGATCGAGTAGTGTGGCAGTACCTTTACCCATGAGATCCTCACAACTTTCATGGCTGAAGTAGTGGCAATCATAAACGCCAGACCCTTGACACCAATACCGAATGATCCAGAGGATCCTCTTGTAAGGTTCTGTGTACATGTTCCTGAAACTCAGTTTTTCCGTCAGCCATTTTACTTTCTGTCTTGCTGCAGCTATCTTGCCCTCAGTCAATATGGAGTTTCCAGCTTGCATGTTCCTGCCCTGATTCTCTCCTCTTGCTTCTTAAGCAGCCACAGCTGAGCAATCAGTGCTTCAGAATCAAGCCTGCAGTGTACCTGTGACCTGACTCCTGGAAGCCTTGGACCTTGTACTCCAGTTATTTCCTATTGTGGAACTTTGGAACACTCGTGAACTTTGGAACCTTGCTATTTGTAAATCCACGTTTGCATGGACTTATGGTAACAGAGAAGAGATCCTGAACCTGTTGTGGAGAGTGATTGCTGAGCTTAAGTTACTCTGGCCTGCTGTGTCTCCTGCTTTTGTATCTGCAAACTGTGTGACTATTATTGCGACTTGTATGAAGTAATACAAGACCTTCTATATCAAACCTGTGACTCCTGTGTTTTCATCGCACCCAAGCACAAGACACTATATGAACTGTACTCCTTACATTACAAGATTCTGAAGCCAAACGTTAGTGTCTGCTGGGTCTGGAAAGGCTGTGTCTGCTGTAATGTTGCTGATTCAGACTCTCCTGCGTGTCTCCTCTGTGATTGAATGTGTGACTATTACAACCATTGTATGAGTAACAAATTCCTATATAAGTTTTTTTTTCTGCACCTACCACAAGACACTATATTGTTTTTTTTTTACCTTTCTCTGTTGGCTGTGTCTGCTGTAACTGTGGATATCAGATGTCCGGTTGTACTTTCTGTGATGATAGTGGTTGTGACTTCTCACAACCATTCCAGGTGAGCATTCCCTTAATTTTTTTTTCTCTGCAGTGTTACCACAGGTAAACACTATTGTTTTTTTTTTCTTCTCCTCTCCTTCCAGTACTCCTGTCTTAAAAGATCTGGAAAATGGAGGCCCGCATAAAGGAACTTTGCGGAGTGACTGATAATATCCTTGCAGATTTGCAGACTATAAAAACCCGTTTTACAAACCTACAGGACCTCACTAATCACAATTTGCAAGTGTTTGGACAGACTGCCCAGGATTTGCAAGCCAGGATTGAGGTTCTAGAGGAGCGAGTCCAGGCTCCTGCCGTAGCCCCGAGTTCTGGGATTCCCAAGTTGCCCCTTTTTCGTTTTGGCGGTGAACGTGAGAAATTCAGGGGATTTATTAATCAATGCAATCTTTTTTTTTCTGCACATGCTTCACAATTTCCCACTGAACGATCCAAAGTGCTTACTATAATCATGTTGCTTACCAATAAGGCTTTGATGTGGGCAAACCCTCTGATTGAGACTGAGGATGATTGTTTGAATCACCTTGATGCTTTCATTTCAGCCATGGAACAGGTGTTTGATGACCCCAATCGAGGTGCAACAGCTGAAGCAGCCATGTTAGCTTTGCGCCAAGGTAAGCACTCGGTAGCTGAATATGCCTTGGATTTCAGGAGATGGGCCCTTGATACCACCTGGGACAGTTCCGCCAAAAAATCTATTTTTCGAAAAGGGTTATCTCCACTGATTAAGGATGAACTTGCTCGTGCCGACCCTCCCACTGCGTTAGGTGACTTTATTAACTACTGCATCGTATTGATACTCGTCTGACTGAACGCAGGCAAGAGAGATGGTTCGAAAGTAATCGCACTAACCTTTTCCTACCTTCCTCTCCAGCTAAGGAACCTTTGAGTAGGATCACACGGAACCTGAACCTGAACCCATGCAGGTAGACTCTTTACAACGACGGGTTAGTGATGCACGCAAGGAACATCGTTTTAAGGAGAATCTATGTTTCTATTGTGGTAAGTCAGGGCACTTCATTATAAACTGCCCCAGCCGTTTTTCGTAAGACTACTGCAGCACTCATTCACTGTGAGTGTTGCGAGAGGGGATCTGTCAGGTCCGAGCCTCAGGCTCCAGAGAGATCTGCAGCAACAGATCTTGATTTCTCGGACTTAAACTCCGTTACTTCTGAGGACGTTGACTGTGTAAACGCTGCAATTTTTCAAGTTTCCTCAGCGGTGTCCCAGCTGAGTTGTAAGAAAAACAATTCTCATTGCTTTCTTTCCATCAAACTCTGGGTTGACTCAGCTTGGGTGTCTAGCTCTGCTATGATCGACTCAGGGGCAAGTGGAAATTTTATGGATGTCTCCTTTGCTCTGAAACAGGGGATACGTTCAGTGAAGAAGGCTACTCCAGTACAGATGGAAACTGTGGATGGCTCCCTGCTGACCTCTGGACCAGTGGATCAGGAAACAGAGCCTTTGAGGGTTCTTATGGGTAAAGATCATCAAGAGAAACTGTCCTTTATGCTTATCTCTTCTCCCCACTTTCCCATTATTCTAGGGCTACCATGGCTGCAGGCTCAGAATCCTACCATTAACTGGGAGACCAAGGAATTACACTTTCCAGAGAAACAGATGAGTCCAAAAGTTTCAGCTTGCTCTGTTCCTAAGGGAACCATGTCAGTCCCTGAACTACCAGCTGTATACCAGGACTATGTGGATTTATGTGACAAGAAGAACGCTGACCAGCTTCCCCCTCACCGTCCATATGATTGTCCAATTGAATTATTGCCTGGAGCAGAGATACCTTTTGGTAAGATCTACCCCCTGGCGGGGCCCGAGCTAAAGGCTTTAAAGGATTACTTAGACGAAAATCTAGCCAAGGGCTTCATACGCCCCTCTTCATCTCCTGCAGGTGCACCCATCTTCTTTGTAAAGAAGAAAGATGGATCTCTGAGACCCTGCGTAGACTATAGGGAACTCAATAAGGTTACTATTAGAAACCGTTATCCATTGCCTTTAATCCCTGAGTTATTGGAGAGAGTGCGACATGCCAAAATTTTCTCTAAACTAGATCTCCGTGGGGCCTATAACTTAGTCCGTATTAGACCTGGGGATGAATGGAAGACTGCATTCAGGTCACGCTATGGACACTTTGAATATCTAGTTATGCCTTTTGGTCTGAGTACCGCCCCAGCCACTTTCCAACACTTGGTGAATGACATCTTCAGGGATCTCCTAGATACATTCGTGGTGATTTATTTGGATGATATTCTAATTTTTTCTAACTCCACAGAGGAACATCAGGGACATGTGAGAATGGTCTTGGAACGTCTAAGACAAAATCATCTTTACATCAAACTTGAAAAGTGTGAATTTCATAGGACCGAAATTCAATTTCTGGGGTATGTACTGTCTACACAAGGAATTAGTATGGATGGAAGCAAGACCCAAGCCATCAAGGATTGGCCAAGTCCTAGAAATGTGAAGGAGGTGCAGCGCTTCATCGGGTTTGCCAACTTCTATAGACGTTTCATTAGGAATTTCTCTGAGGTAGTGTCACCTATCACCCAACTTACCCGGAAAGAGTCTAGGTTCTCCTGGACTCCCCAAGCCCAGGAAGCATTTTCCCGTCTGAAAGATAAATTTACCACTGACCTATCTTAGTACATCCCAACCCCGAACTTGCCTTCATAATAGAGGTGGATGCTTCAGACTGTGCCGTTGGAGCTATACTCTCTCAGAGAACAGGTGAGAAGAATGTCTTGCATCCCTGTGCCTTCTTTTCCCAGCAGTTGTCTTCGGCTGAGAGGAACTACGATGTGGGCAATAGAGAATTGTTGGCCATTATTGCCGCCTTCAAAGAATGGAGACACCTTCAGGGAGCTGCACAGCAAATAGTCGTCCTGACAGACCATCGTAACCTTGAATTTATCAGGTCGGCTAAGTGCCTGACTCCTCGCCAGGCTCGCTGGAATCTTTTCTTAAACCAATTTAATTTTATCATTTCTTATAGACCAGGATCGCGCAATGGAAAGGCTGATGCACTCTCTAGGATTTATTCAGCAGAGACACGTCCACTTACTCCTCCTAAGACTATTCTTCCTGACTCTAGATTCCTGGGAGTGATTCATAATCAAGATCTACTTAAGGACATCAAGGAAGCATACCATGCGGATTCCTTTTTGGCACAACCCCCAAGGGACGTAAGTCTTGTTTTTAAGAATGGTGTGTGGATTCAGGGACAACGTCTGTATATTCCTGAAACAGTCAGATTGAGAGTATTGCAACTCATTCACGATTCCAAGATAGCTGGGCATAGAGGAATTCTAAAGACACAGGAATTTCTTTCTCGTTTCTTTTGGTGGCCCACTTGCAGGAAGGATGTTTTAAACTATGTCACTTCATGTAAAGTCTGTGCAAGATGCAAAACACCTCGCTCCTCACCAACTGGTCTGTTGCAACCCCTTCCCACCCCGTCCCGCCCGTGGGGATCCATTTCTATGGACTTCATTGTGGAGTTACCAACCTCTCAAGGGAAGAACACCATTCTAGTGGTGGTTGATCGTTTAACAAAAGCAGCTCATTTTATCCCTTGTGTCGGCTTACCCACTGCAAGACAGACATCAGATTTGATGATTAAAAATGTGTTTCGCTTACATGGAGTACCAGATGAGGTTATTTCGGATCGAGGGGTGCAATTCACTTCAAGGTTTTGGCAAAATTTCTGTGCAGCATTGGACATTAAAGTAAACCTTTCTTCTGCTTTTCATCCTCAGACTAATGGACAGACGGAACAAACCAATCAGACCTTGGAGCAGTATCTTCGCTGCTTTATCTGCCACCTACAGGATGATTGGGTGGATCTACTTCCACTGGCTGAGTTCTCTTATAACAACTCTCAGAGCGCCTCCACTAAGCAGTCTCCTTTTTACTCCAATTTAGGTTATCATCCTAATATTCTTCCTCGATTTCCCATAGAAACGCCTTTGCCAGCAGTGGCTGAAAGAATCACGTCTTTACAAAGGAATATGGATCTTCTAAAGGGAAATCTGGAATTGGCTCAGGAAAGGTACAAGAAAGCCGCAGATAAATTTCGTAAACCTGCACCAGCTTTCAAGGTAGGAGACCTGGTCTGGCTGTCAACCAGAAATCTTAAGTTAAGAATTCCATCATCTAAGTTTGGACATAAATACATTGGACCTTATAAAATCAGTAAAATTATAAGTGCTGTCGCTTGTCATCTTCAACTGCCCAGAACTATGAGAATCCACCCTGTCTTTCATGTATCCCTACTAAAGGCTGCGACACCCAATACGTTTCCTGGACGTTCTTCTCCTTGCCCTGACCCAGTGCTAGTCGATGGTCAGGAAGAATTTGTGGTGGAAAGGATTCTAGATTCCAGGTTGTATAGAAATCAGTTACAATATCTGATTAAATGGCAGGGCTACCCAGTGGAGGACAACTCATGGGAACCAGTCAATAACGTTAATGCTCCTCGCTTGCTCCGTCAGTTTCATCAGAGGTACCCACACAAGCCTGGTCTGAGGTCATCCGGAGGTTGTCCCTAAGGGGGGAGTAATGTAAGGTTCTGTGTACATGTTCCTGAAACTCAGTTTTTCCGTCAGCCATTTTACTTTCTGTCTTGCTGCAGCTATCTTGCCCTCAGTCAATATGGAGTTTCCAGCTTGCATGTTCCCGCCCTGATTCTCTCCTCTTGCTTCTTAAGCAGCCACAGCTGAGCAATCAGTGCTTCAGAATCAAGCCTGCAGTGTACCTGTGACCTGACTCCTGGAAGCCTTGGACCTTGTACTCCAGTTATTTCCTATTGTGGAACTTTGGAACACTCGTGAACTTTGGAACCTTGCTATTTGATAAATCCACGTTTGCATGGACTTATGGTAACAGAGAAGAGATCCTGAACCTGTTGTGGAGAGTGATTGCTGAGCTTAAGTTACTCTGGCCTGCTGTGTCTCCTGCTTTTGTATCTGCAAACTGTGTGACTATTATTGCCACTTGTATGAAGTAATACAAGACCTTCTATATCAAACCTGTGACTCCTGTGTTTTCATCGCACCCAAGCACAAGACACTATATGAACTGTACTCCTTACATTACACCTCTCTTGCTTACCCCTTCCACACTTCTTACCCAAAAGGTTGGTACAGCATCAGCACCTCTTGGTGAGTTTGATAATAAAGACTTGTACAAGTGTCAGTGGAGACGGGTTCAAACTTTAGCAGACGCCTTCTGGGATAAATGGAAAAAGCAATATGTTTCTACCTTACAGACCCGGAATAAATGGCAAGCCAGTAAACCCAACATGGAGGTTGGTAATGTTGTTCTTGTCAAAGACACTCAGTCAAAAAGAAATGACTGGCCTTTGGGACTGATAACCAAACTGTTTCCAAGTGAAGATGGAAAAGTTAGGAAACTGGAGGTCAAGATCTGCAGGCAACACAAACCTAAACTTTTCCTCAGACCAGTCACTGAACTGATTTTGTTGCTCTCTCCAGAGGTACCTTAGAGTGGTATCTTTAAGATACCAGACGAGGAGTGTGATGTTCCACTAGAATTTTCTGTGTAAATATTCAGATTTGTTATGTGGTATAACAGCACCATCTAGTGGTCGTTTTATAGAATGTCTTTGGTTGTTGATATTGAGGTTTTTTGACATATCTACCACACCGTAGTTCATGAGTCATAGCTTTGATGACTCATCAGCCAGCCCCAGCAGCCATGTTTTTTTGCTCAGTATACAACTAAGACAGTTCATTCCTGACTACCTCCTGACATCAGAATCCAATAGTGATCTCTTACATCCAGATCTGTAACCGCACAATCGGTAGATCCTAAACACATTCACCATGAACTTGACAGCCGTATAAATATTGGGATGTTTACATCATGCTGTTATGAAAATGTGAGAGTTATAGTCCATGCTTTTCCGACTGGTCAGTAAGCATGGGATATACCGCATGTTATATGTAACTACATGTTATGCATATAGTGTGTTCCCTCACCACTGTATATTGTGTATATATTGTATGCTTGCCACATGTTTGTGAGCACATAGTAAAATACTGTTATTTGTTCCACAGTTTTTTACCATATTCGATTCCTGCAATAAACTTGGTAACAGACATCACGTGTCTATCAAATCACTGTTGGGATCAAGGTTATGCTGTCTGCAAGGATTATGTACACATACACATAAGACGGGCAGAACAATTATATATATATATATATATATATATATATATATATATAATTATTTGCTTTTTGTGTACATTTTTTTTTACAATGTGATTTTTACATGACTTTTTACATAGAGATAACTGCTCTATGTAAAACTTCATGTTAAAATCGCATTGCATACAGATGGAAAACGCATGGTGCGATTTAAAATCGCATCAAAATCGCATGCCTTTTTACAACAAATGTACCGTTTTTTTCCTGCAGAAAACGGACCGATTTTTTTCTAGCCAGTGAGTATGAGCCCTAAGATGTCTACTTTACCGTAGCATTTAGTGACTGTGGGAACATACCCTAAAGTGTTTTGGAAAGATTACTGCTATAAAAGTGAGTAAAATAAATAAATGGGGTGATCACCCCTTTACTCTTGACTCCTATTTTATTTATTTTAGTTCTTTTACATAATCACTTAGTTACGTTTTGAGATGTATTTTTGTTCTATAATTTATAGGTTTTTAATAAATACCAATAAAGATAATTTTTTGTAACGTATACTCAGTGATTATATATGCTGTAATATAAACTTTCCATTTATTTGGTGGGCAGGCTGAGGCGGCAGTGGTGGGCAGGCTGAGACGACCATTAAATTCTTCTTGACTGGGTGGTGGGCGCGGTGGCAACACCGGCTGAGTGAGTAAATAACAAGTCCATGTATTAGTTTGTCGACTATTTCAGTACGTGATTGTAGTTATACATTGCTATTGAGGAGTGAAAGGGGGGGTGGGGTAAGGAATGATTGTAAAATTATTCCTTTCCCCTTCCACTCCCCAATATCAATCTACTATATCGTCTAATTCTGTCTGTAACGGAAATCCCGCCTCGCTGATTGGTTACGGCCGGACTGCGCCTGTTGCTGATTGGTCGCGTTTTGCCGGACGCGACCAATCAGCGACGCGGGATTTCCGTTACGTGGAGCACGCCGGTCGGACTACTTACGCTGCGAGTAGCCGGGAGATGACAGGCTGGCGACGGTCATCTCACAGCTGCGTCGCCGCTGACCTAAGTTTTGTTTGGGGCTTGGAATGGGGTTGGGGAATTATTGATGGGAGTATATATGATTGTGAAAAATCTTTTATTAGGCAGTGTAATTTTTGAAAGGGGGAAATAATCGGTCTGCGCCCGCACAGCAGTGCCTGGACAGGGCGCCAATCTCCTGACCAGCATCCTCATACATGCTGTGAGGCTGCAGAGTTCACATCAAGAGACCTGCGGCCGGTCCATGCACCGCGGTCCAAGTGCAGACCGATATTCACCAACTGCGTGTCTGGGGAGCTGCACCTGTTTAGATCTGGCGTCTCTATGCTTGTTTTTTTTTTTTTTTTCATCACTGGAGTGTTCCTTTAACCCCTTCACCCCCAAGGGTGGTTTGCACGTTAATGACGGGGCCAATTTTTACAATTCTGACCACTGTCTCTTTATGAGGTTATAACTCTGGAACGCTTCAACGGATCTTCGCGATTCTGAGAATGTTTCCTCATGACATATTGTACTTCACGTTAAAAGTATAATTTCTTCGATATAACTTGCGTTTATTTTTGAAAAAAAACACAAATATGGCAAAAATTTAGAAAATTTTGCAATTTTGCAAACTTTGAATTTTTTTTCCCTCAAAACAGAGAAATATGTCACACAAAATAGTTAAGAAATAACATTTCCCACATGTCTACTTTACATCAGCACAATTTTGGAACCAAAATTTTTTTTTGTTAGGAAATTATAAGGGTTAAAAGTTGACCAGTGATTTCTCATTTTTACAACAAAATTTACAAAGCCATTTTTTTAGGGACCACCTCACATTTGAAGTCACTTTGACGGGTCTATATAGCAGAAAATACCAAAAAGTGACACCATTCTAAAAAGTGCACCCCTCAAGGTACTCAAAACCACGTTCAAGAAGTTTATTAACCCTTCAGGTGCTTCACAGGAGCTGAAGCAACGTGGAAGGAAAAAATTAATATTTAACTTTTTAGCCACAAAAATGATCTTTTACAAACTTTTTTTTATTTTGACAAGGGTAAAAGGAGAAAATGGGCAGATAAAGTTGTTGTGCAATTTCTCCTGAGTACGCCAATACCCTATATGTGGGGGAAAACCACTGTTTGGGCACACGGCAGAGCTCGTAAGGGAAGGAGCGCCGTTTGACTTTTTCAAACTAAAATTGGCTGGAGTTGAGATTGGACGCCATGTCGTGTTTGGAGAACCTCTGATGCGCCTAAACAGTGGAAACCCCCCACAAGTGACACCATTTTGGAAACTAGACCCCCTAAGGAACTTATCTAGATCTGTTGTGAGCACTTTGAACCCCAAAGTGTTTCACAAAAGTTTATAATGCCTGGGTGTGAAAAAAAAAAAAACAATTTTCCACAAAAATGATTTTTTAGTCCCAAATTTTTGATTTTTCCCAAGGAAATTGGACCCCAAAAGTTGTTGTCCAATTTGTCCTGAGTACGCTGATACCCCATATGTGGGGGGGGGAACTGTTTGGGCGCACGTCAGGACTTGGAAAGGAAGCAGTAACGTTTTGGAATGCAAACATTGATGGGGGTCATGTTCCGTTTGTAGTGCCCCAGATGAGCCTAAACAGTGGAAACCCCCCACAAGTGACCCCATTTTGGAAGCTAGACCCCCTAAGGAACTTATCTAGATCTTTGGTGAGCACTTTGAACCCCCAAGTGCTTCACACAAGTTTATAATGCCCGGGCATGAAAATAAAAAATCCTATTTTTTTCCCACAAAAATTATCTCTTAGTCACTAATTTTTTATTTTCCCATAGGTAACAGGAGAAATTGGACCTCAAAAGTTGTTGTCCAATTTGTCCTGAGTACGCTGATACCCCATATGTGGGGGGAACCACTGTTTGGGCGCATCGCAGAGCTCGGAATGGAAGTAGCACCATTTGACTGTTTCCAACCAAAATTGGCTGGAATTGAGATTGGACGCCATGTTGCATTTGGAGAGTCCCTGATGTGCCTAAACAGTGGAAATTCCCCACAAGTGACCCCATTTGGGAAACTAGACCCCCTAAGGAACTTATCTAGATCTTTGGTGAGCAATTTGAACCCCCAAGTGCTTCACACAAGTTTATAACGTAGAGCCATAAAATTAAAAAATCATATTTTTTCCACAAAATTGATCTTTTCACCCCAATTTTTATTTTCCCAAGGGTAACAAGACTCCAAAAGTTATTGTGCAATTTGTCCTGAGTACGCTGATACCCCATATGTGGGGGTAAACCACTGTTTGGGTACATGGCAGAGTTTGGAAGGGAAGGAGCACCGTTTGACTTTTTCAACGCAGAATTGGCTGGATGCCATGTCGTGTTTGGAGAGCTCCTGATGCGCCTAAACAGTGGAAACCCCCCACAAATGACACCATTTTGGAAACTAGACCCCTCAAGGAACTTATCTAGATGTGTGGTGAGTAGTGTTGAGCGATACTGCTCGATATCTAAAAATATCGGATCGGAATGCTATCGCTGATATCACTAAATATCGGCGATATCCGATTCCGATACCGGAAGTCCCATGTAAGTCTATGGGAACAAAATATCGCAACTAAAAAAAACCTTTATTTCCTTGTAAACACTAAATATACACACATAGAAAATACATATATATATATATATATATATATATATACATTCATTGTGACATATATATATACATATATGTATAGTTTATACACTTCTACATAGTAAAATATCCTCTGATTCAATTGCCGGGTAAAGCCGGCTTCTGTGAAAAGACAGAAGCACCCGACATGAAATGACACTTGGTGTACATAGGGTTAACCATGTCTTTTCATGTCGTTTGCAATCTGATTTGCACAAACAATTACATCAGTCTATGTGTGCAAAATTTCACACCTGTAGGGGTTAATTAAAGGTGTAAATTCATTGTAAAAAAACAGACTTTTTTGCTACGAATTTACACCTTTAATTAACCCCTACAGGTGTGAAATTTTGCACACATAGACTGATGTAATTGTTTGTGCAAATCAGATAGCAAAGGACATGAAAAGACATGGTTAACCCTATGTACACCAAGTGTCATTTCATGTCGGGTTCTGCATTTTCACAAAAGCCGTCAATTGACTTAGCGGCTATTATACTATGTAGAAGTGTATGAACTATAAATATAAATATATATATATATATATTGTCACAAATTTAATGACATGTATATATATATATATATATAATATATATATTGAGGTGTAAAATTGTTTAAAAAAAATGCGTCGGCTCCCGCCCTATTTTCGCAACCAGACAGACAAAGCCAGCGAATGGGGGCAGATAATAATAGCCCAGAGAGGGACCATTATTTTTGGCCCCCCCTGGCTACTAACATCTGCCCCCAGACACCCCAGAAAAGACAAATCTATAATTAGATTCGCCCTTTCTGGCACTTTGCCCGTCTATTCCCATTGCCCTGTAGCGGTGGCGAATGGGTTAATATGCGGTTAAAGCCACATTGCAATTGAAAGGTGACCTTAAGCCAGGTTAATAATTGAGAGCTGTCAATTAGACAACTATCAATTATTAATCCTATTGCATGAAATAAAAATAAAACACACACACTTTAATTAAAAATCATTTTAATGAAATAAAGACACATGTTTTTGACCATCTTTTATTTGACTGCAAAAACCATTTCCTGTAATAAAAATAAAATAAAAAAGCAAAATTATTCTTACCTATCCCATGCACAGTCAGGTCCCACGGTGTAATCCTTCAGAAAGGGTTAATGTTTATGCAGGGACCGCAGCTAATGCTGCAGCCTCACAGTAAACCCCCAAATGAATGAGTTCCTCTCCTGGCTGACAGGAGAGGAAGTGGAAAGCTTAATTGATTGCTTTCCACTTTCACTTCAGGTCAGCCAGGGACACAATCAGTGACGTCAGAGGGAACTGATTAACAAAAATAGGGGATCCCCTCGAAAAAAATTGGCGTGGGGTCCCCCCTATTTTTGTTAACCAGCCAGATGAAGCAGACCGCTGAGGCCTGGATTTTCAGGCTGTTAAGGAGCCAAGATCCATGGACCTTGCCAGCCTGATAATACCAGGCCACAGCAGTCTGCATATCTTGGCTGATTAACAAAAATAGGGGATCCCCTCGAAAAAAATTGGCGTGGGGTCCCCCCTATTTTTGTTAACCAGCCAGATGAAGCAGACCGCTGAGGCCTGGTTTTTCAGGCTGGTAAGGATCCAATATCCATGGACCTTGCAAGCCTGATAATACCAGGCCACAGCAGTCTGCTTAGCTTGGCTGGTTAACAAAAATAGGGGATCCCCTCGAAAAAAAAACGGCGTAGGGGTCCCCCTATTTTTGTTAACCAGCCAAGTAAAATGCAGACTGCTGCGGCCTGGTATTAAAAGACTGTCAAGGCCCATGGATTTTGGCCCTCAACAGCCTGATAATACCAGGCTACAGCAGCCCCACATTTGGCGCATCAAAAGATGTGCCAATTGTGGCACTTTACCCGGCTCTTCCCACTTGCCCTGTAGCGGTGGCAAGCGGGGTAATAAGGGGTTAATGTCACCGTTGATTGCACGGTGAGAATAAGCCCGGTTAATAATGGAGAGGCGTCAATAAGACACCGATCCATTATTAATCCCAAAGTTATTAAATGTATAAAAAAAAGACAAAGCAAGAAAAAAGTCTTTTAATGAAATAAAAGAGACAACACAGTTTTCATTTCTTTTATTATACACTCATTCCTGCGACGCCATCGATCTCCTGTAAAAAAAGAAAAAAAACAAACCAACAGTATACCACCTGTCCGACGCAGTCCATAGTAACGACAGTCCCACGACGATCCAGCTCTGCTACATCGCAATGACAGGCAGAGCCTGTCATCGCGACGCAGCACAGCTGATTACCTGCTTCCCCGGCCGTGACGTCATCGGACTGACTGCTTTACGGCCGGGATTACCCAGCAGTCACTGCAGTTATCGCGAGAAACTGCATGTGACCGCCGGGGAAAGATGATGGCGGCCATGAAGCAGTCCAGCCCGTGACCGCCGGAGATCTTCTGCCAGGTAAGTGCCGCTGACTCCTGACAGACCCGACCGACGGACACTGACAGTGACAGTGACAATCCCGATTCCGGTATCCGATATGATGAAAATATCGGTACTCGGAATCGAAAGCCCGATACAGCCAATATCGGCCGATACCCGATATTTGCAGTATCGTATCGCTCAACACTAGTGGTGAGCACTTTGAACCCCAAAGTGCTTCACAGAAGTTTATAACGTACAGCCGTAAAATAAAAAATCTTTTTTTTTTTTACAAAAATGATTTTTTCGCCCCCAATATTTTATTTTCACAAAGGTAACAGGAGAAATTGGACCCCAAAAGTTGTTGTCCAATTTGTCCTGAGTACGCTGATACCCAAAATGTGGGAGTAAACTACTGTATGGGTGCACGTCGGGGCTCGGAAGGGAAGTAGTGACGTTTTGGATTGCAGACTTTGATGGAATGGTCTGGGGCGTCATGTCGCATTTGGAAGCCCCTGATGCGCCTAAACAGTGGAAACCCCCCACAAGTGACCCCATTTTGGAAAATAGACCCCACAAGGAACTTATCTAGAAGTATGTTGAGCACTTTGAACCCCGAAGTGCTTCACAGAAGTTTATAACGTACAGCTGTAAAAATAAAAAATCCTTTTTTTTTTTTTTACAAAAATGATTTTTTCGCCCCCAATATTTTATTTTCACAAGGGTAACAGGAGAAATTGGACCCCAAAAGTTGTTGTCCAATTTGTCCTGAGTATGCTGATACCCAATATGTGGGAGTAAACTACTGTATGGGCGCACGTCTGGGCTCGGAAGGGAAGTAGTGACGTTTTGGATTGCAGACTTTGATGGAATGGTCTGGGGGCGTCATGTCGCATTTGGAGAGCCCCTGATGCGCCTAAACAGTGGAAACCCCCACAAGTGACCCCATTTTGGAAAATAGACCCCACAAGGAACTTATCTAGAAGTGTGGTGAGCGCTATGAAGCCCCAAGTGCTTCACAGAAAATTTATAACATACAGCCGTAAAAACAAAAAAATCATTTTTTTTTTACAAAAATGATTTTGTCGCCCCCAGTTTTTTATTTTCCCAAGGGTAACAGAAGAAATAGGACAAATTGCACAATAACTCTTGTGGTCCAGAGTACGCTGATACCCCATATGCGGGGGTAAACTACTGTTTGGGCGCATGGCAGAGCTCAGAAGTGAAGGAGCACCGTTTGACTTTTTCAACGCAGAATTGGCTGGAATTGAGATCAGACGCCATGTCACATTTGGAGAGCCCCTGATGTGCCTAAACAGCAGAAACCCCCCAATTCTAACTCCAACCCTAACCCCAACATACCCCTAACCCTAGTCCCAACCCTAACCACAAACCTAACCCTAACACACCCCTAACCCTAATCCCAACCATAACCCTAATACTAACTTTAGCGCCAATCCTAACCCTAACTTTAGCTGCAACCCTAATCCTAATCCTAATGTTAGCGCCAACCCTAACCCTAACTTTAGCCGCAACACTAACCCTAATGGGAAGATGGAAATAAATACATTTTTTTAATTTTATTATTTTTCCCTAACTAAGGGGGTGATAAAGGGGGTTTGATTTACTATTTATAGCGGGTTTTTGTGATTGGCAGCTGTCACGCTAAAAGACGCTTTTTATTGCAAAAAGTAGTTTTTTGCATCACCACATTTTGAGAGCTATAATTTTTGCATATTTTGGCCCACAGAGTCATGTGAGGTCTTATTTTTTGCGGGACGAGGTGACGTTTTTATTGGTACCATTTTTGAGCACGTGACATTTTTTGATCGCTTTTTATTTTGATTTTTGGGAGGTTAGAATGAACAAAAATCAGCAATTCATGAATTTCTTTTGGGGGAGGCGTTTTTATCGTTCCGCGTGTGGTAAAATTGATAAAGCAGTTTTATTCTTCGGGTCAGTGCTATTATGGCGATACCTCATTTATATCATTTTTTTGTTTTGGCGCTTTTATAGAATAAAAACAATTTTATATAAAAAATCAATTATTTTTGCATCGCTTTATTCTGCGAGCTATAACTTTTTTATTTTTTCGCTGATGATGCTGTATGACGGCTCGTTTTTTGCGGGACAAGATGTCGTTTTCAGCGGTACCATGTTTATTTATATCTGTCTTTTTGATCGTGTGTTATTCCACTTTTTGTTCGGTGGTATGATGATAAAGCATTGATTTTTTGCTTAGTTTTTTTTTTTTTTTTTTAAGGAGTTTGCTAAAGGGGTTAACTAGTGGAACAGTTTTATAGGGGGGGTCGTTACGGACGCGGCATACCAAATATGTGTACTTTTATTGTTTTGTTTTTTTTATTTACAGGAAGAAATGAATTTATTGGGGAATATTTTTTTTTTTTTTTATGATTTTTTTTTACCACTTTTTATTTTTTTTACTTTTTTACTTTGTCCCAGGGTGGGACATCACTGTATTTTAGCAGATCGCTGGTGTGACAGTGTGCACAGCACTCTGTCACACTAGCGATCGCTCTGGCATCGCTGCAGGCTTCCCAGCGCCTGCTCTCAGCAGGCACTGAGGAAGCCGCCTCCCTGCAGGACCCCGGCGCCATCTTGGATCGGGACCTGAGGAGGACGGACCCTCGGAACAGCGCGACACATCGCGCTGCTCTGAGGGTCTCAGGGGGGCGCGCAGGGAGCCCCCTGCCTGCGCGATCCTCCCCTGTGCCCCGGGCACACCGCGATCATGTTTGATCGCGGTGTGCTAGGGGTTAATGTGCCGGGAGCGGTCCGTGACCGCTCCTGAGACATAGTGCTGGGTGTCAGCTGTGATATACAGCTGACACCTGGCGGCGATCAGCTGCGCTCCCCCCGGGAGCGCTGCTGATTGCATATGATGTACTATTCCGTCCATGGGAATTAGGTCCAGGGTCACATGGACGGAATAGTACGTCTGATGGCAGAGAGGGGTTAAGTCTCAAACTGCATTCCTCAAGGGCCGCAAACATGTTTTCAGGATTTCCTTGTATTGCACAGGTGATAATTTAATCACCTGCACCAATAATGAATCCAGCACCCAGTGCAATGCTAAGGAAATCTTGAAAACACGCACGGTTTGCGGCCCTCGAGGAATGCAGTTTGAGACCCCTACTTTAAAAGGACGGTCAGCAAAAAATGACTGTTCAACTAAGTCCAGGTGCTTGGTGCTTCACAGTGGACAATCATTGAAATACATCTTCCCACCTGCTTGGTTTTCCGCTGTCTCCAACCTTCTCTGTTGTCTGATATGAAGCCAGAGCTGTCTATTGAAGGAGAGGGGATGGAAATAGAGGGAAAACAAGCAGGTGGCAGGGTGAATTTAAAGGATTGGCCCCGCTGTGAAACAGAGTGGAGGGAATTTTTTATGAACAGTCACTCTATGCTGACTTTTAAGTTCCCTCTCATACCGTCCGACATATTCATGAAATTTCAGCGCCACTGGTATTTCGGGGCCATCTTGTAAGTGCAGCTCCTGACTGGCTGGAAATCAGAAGCTACGTCTTAAGTAGAGTTGAGCGAATATCTTCGGGTTCTGCTTATTCTGCAAGCTGTAGCGCTTACCGATTAAGCTGCAGCGGTAACCCGGATACCTGGAGCGCTCCCGGTGATCAGCTGTTTGGTGCCGCAGCTGCATGTGTCACGGCTGTGTTAGTCGCAGCACATGTATGGAGAGCCTGTGTGTTGAGCTCTCCTTCCATGTACTGTGACACATGCAGCTGCGGTGCCCATCAGCCAGCGTGCTCCATGTATCCGGGTTACCGCTGTAGCTTATTCGGTAAGCGCTGTAGCTTGACGAATAAGTGGGGACCTTAAAAAATTTGCTCATCTCTAGTCATTAGCTCTCAATGCAAAAATATGAGAGCTTCGATGATGTTCTCATAGATTAGATCTGGTCATGGTGTTACAGTATTTATCTATGTAGTGTAGTCATGGTGTGATGGTATTTGTCCCTTGTATGTGGTATTTTTTAACCACTATGTGTTGGGAATGTGACCTGGTCAAGGTTTATTGATATTACTCCCTTTAATGTGGTATTATGTGGTGGTAATATATGATCTCTTCATGAATTGGTGGTATGTATTCCCTGTACTGTATGTGGTATTATTTGGTCACTGTGATGGTAATATGTGGTCTGGTCATGATGTGGTGGTATTTGTTCCTTGTATGTTGTATTATTGCTCTTGGTATAGAGAATTCTGTGATGTGTATGGAAGTCACTTGTTTTTGTGATATCAAGAAAGGGAATTATTTATTTCCAATAGAGATTAATTACTTGAACATTTAACCTCTCCGTGTCATATGACTATTAGGCAGTATCCCTTGTTCTGCGGTGTATGTGGTGCTTCCCACTTACTTCTGTCCACAGGCCTTTGCTGGTTCCAGGAATGGTCCTGATCGCTGGTAGTCTGCCTATGTGACAGCTCACCAGCGATCAGCTAACTATGTCCCAGCGAACCCATCCACGTCGGATCGTTGGTGGGATCGCTGGGACATTGAAGCGTGTAACGGGGCCCTTACACTTCCATAAGAGATCCCATTTCAGCAGTTTCCTCATCATAACCACCAAGATTATAATCACAGATAACACAATCCACCATTCAAAATAGGTAGTGTCATGATTACTTCTTCCCTTACTGCACAATTACATATGCATGTCAGTAAACATGAGAACATGTATAGAAAACTCTCCCGAGAGCGTCTCCTATAATGTCTTAAGATAGATATACACATGTGCATATGTCCAATGTCCATATCTCCAAACAGGTGCAGCTTCCATAAATGTACAGAAAACAGAATACAATAATCTGCAATCAGAAATACAGTATATATATATATATATATATATATATATAAATATATGATTTAAATTAGTTTAAAAAATTTGTGACACATTCCCTTGAAAAAAGATAAATAAAATATACCAAAAAAAAAAAAAAAAAAAGTTACCAAATTTTTAATAGGTGAGAGTAGAGTAGGGCCCTGCAATAGACTCTACCTTGTCGTGGTGGCGGCTTAAAAAATCTTTTGGTCAAAACAAAATCTGATGGCTATGCATGAGATATGGTGTTAATGTGTCATTGGTGAGGGCGTGGTGCAGAAGTGGAGTTTTTCCAAGAAAGGGCGGAGGCATTTTGGAAGGTTCGCGTGGTGGAGGCGGAACTGGGGGTGAAGCCTGGGCGGAGTCTCAAGGTGGGCCCCATAAATTTTGCCAGTATGGGGCCCCGAAATTCCTAGTGGCAGCCCTGTCTGTCCCCCTCTAGACTAAGCTCTGCAAAACCCGTTTTTGTTTGTCGAGCCCTGTTCTCAGAATCATTGGGGTCACAGCTGTCGGACAGAAAATTATTCCCTCTCCTCTGAATAGATGATAAATTAGATTAAATATGGGTTTTAGTTGGAATTCGGACGTCCATATATGACTGTACAAGTACACGGCGGCGTGGTTATGGGCAGATGAGGCTGTTGAGTTTGGGTCAGGAGACCCTCGGCCACACGGACCGTGATATATGGACGTCTGAGGATCTCAGATCGCCATCTGGGATTATGAGCAATTGATTTGTTTTTTTAATGAATTTTGTGCAGTAAAATTCACCATTTGCCTCATGTGCCAGATTATCGTAACGTCAGGATATTCACAAGCAGGATCAAGGAAATTTACTGATATTTCATTAAAAAAAAAAAACAGGCGGACATTTACACATTTTATTACAGGAAGCATAAAAAATGGAGATAAGTGGTGTAAAAGTTGTAATTAAATTGTATCATAATGCTGCAACGTGCAATAATAAATGATGCTGACAATGTAGTTTCTTCACTAGTACACTGGGATTCATTGTGCCAATCCCCATGGCCGCCATTACTATATTGCGCACAGTATTTTGCAGGGATGCAGTGAGAGGAGCAGTCATTTGGCTGCCATAGTAACAAAGACAGTCGCGTGACATGTATACACAGGAGTGGGTGTGTTAGACGGAACTCAATCGACGGGCTTCGTTCTCAGGGAGGAAGACACAAGTAACTGGACAACCGGAAGTGACGTGTTAGCTGCTGTGGAGCACGCCGGGATTTGTAGTTCTGTCCAGTTTCCTGACGTTGTGCAGCTCTCAGGACATAAGGTGAGAATGTCAGAGTGTTGTGGGCGTCCTCTGAGCCTTATTACAGGGGGCAGGACAGTGTGAGCTCCAGACCCCATTATATATAGGTGTCCAGACATATGGGGGCGACACAGGGGTCGTGCATTGCACAAGTGTGTGTCTTTGCAGATTAGTACGTGTCACAGTTGTATATGGGTCACTGACCGCAGTATTTAGTGACCAGACAGAGGCGATTGCAAGCTCTTGGGTCAACACTTTCTTTCTTTCTGATGACACGTCCGTTTTGCACTTTTTTATTTAAAGGGATTTTCCATTTTTCCGAGGCCGATCGCAGTTCTGCAGCTTTGTAATATACGTCTGCGCGATGTTTAGTTAGAAAGTAAACGAGAAACTGCTACAAAAAAATCTATTACACAGCGATGAAATGCTAGCTGTGTGTCGTCTGTAACCTTGGAGACACATGGGTCTGCATAGGAGCTGTGTGCACCAAGCGGCAGAGCTTTTCTTTTCTTTTTTTTAAATCCAGGTTGTTTGCAGAGTTACTTTTATTTTTCCTTTTGGATGTGCCGGAGCGATAAAATAAAGGACAAAGGTGGATGCAGCCTGTATACAGTTTTATGGTACAAGTTAAATGTATTTGTGTCGTAAAATGGCGGCTCCTTGTTAGTGCTCCGAAATGGAGCTAATAAAAACATGACTCCGCCACGCAAAGAAACAAGTCCTCACACAGCGGCATCAAAAGAATGATCGACACAGAACGGGGCAACAAGCAAATTATCATTACTATTATTTATTATTATTAATTTTTTTAATTTTCCCATTTTTTTCAGGTCCTGTCTTAGGCTGCTAGTCTGCAGTTTCTCTCTGTGACAGCAGACTTGTGGATTCTCTGGGGCCGGTAGCAGACGGTCATGTGACCCTTATGCGATCTGCACACTTGCGGCCACATTCCCACTAGGGGCGTCCAGCGTCGCTCTACACACTTGCATTGAGCGAGGCTGCGCACGTCTAGTCTGCATGTGACCGCATGCACACTAATCGTATACTAGGGAGGGTCACATCACCGCCATCACTGTGCACAGGATGTCTGCAGTCATAGAGTGACAGATAGTGACTGCAGACTTGTAGCTTAGGGCCTGCAGCCCCGTTAATCACTTGTGTAATGATACTGTCTGTTTTTCTTTGTCAGCTGCACCTGCTGTGACTTCTGGTTCTCCGATCATGCTGCGGGTGAGAGTGCATCATCTGCTGTGGGAAAAGATCTGCGGAAAATGTTGTCCTGATCCGGTCATTGTCAGCAGCGGTCGCCTCCCTTCTGCACGGAGCCATCAAACCTTACATCCAGAATGGGCAGCCCTGGCCAAAAAGCAGCTAAAAGGCAAAGATCCGGAGAGCCTAAGATGGCACACACCGGAGGGTATAGTGATAAAGCCTCTGTACACCAAGAGGGACACGACAGACCTCCCCGAGGAGCTTCCAGGGGTCAGTCCATTCACTCGAGGCCCGTACCCCACCATGTACACACACAGGCCCTGGACCATCCGGCAGTACGCCGGCTTCAGCACTGTGGAGGAGAGCAACAAGTTCTATAGGGACAACATAAAGGGTAAGGCGGTCGTCATCTTGTGAGAGATATACAATGGAGTTCGGTCATAGAAACAAATGCTGGACTATCAGACTTTCTGTATTATTGGATGGCAGATTAACCTCTTAGCAACCAACATTTTCTGCTTTTACGTCGGCCAGTTAAGATATCTCTTTTGATGTGTCATTATTTTGCCACGGCGCTTCATGATGCTTTTTTTTTTTGGCAGCCAGGGACCCCATAAAGACCCCTTAAGTCAATCATAAGCATCTGCTTATCAGTCCAATAAAGTGACCCTCCTTATATCCCAAAAATCATAAGACAAATACATGATGGCCTCCTAAGGAATAAAGTTAAATTGCCAGTTTTATCGCATAGTAAATGATGGGGAAAAAGAATAGCGTAATGGCTGCTTCTCTGAGCTTCCAAGCCCCAAAATAGAAAATGATATACATTCCTCAATCACATGGATCACAGAATGGTAGCAATGAAAAATTTAGTGCGTGCTGTATAAAACCACATGCCTTGATCTGGCGGTGCTGACGGAAACATTAAACAAGTTATGGCTCTAAAGATGTTTCCACCTAAGACCCCTTTCACACATTGGTGTCTCCAGTACGTGTGGTGACAGTTTTCACATGTACTGGAGACACACATGTAGACCCATTTAAATCTGTTGGGCTGCGCACATGTCCGTGTGACCCGTATGTGGACATGTCCTTTTTTTCCGACAGCACGGACATCAATACGTGCACTGCATGTGTAGTTTATTGCTCATATATTAGCTAATTAACAAATGAAAAAAATGTAGTGGGGTCCCCCTTATTTTTAATAACCAGGCAAGAAAAAGTAGACACCTGTGAGCTGGACCTTTTAGTCTGGGTAGGGACCAATATCCATGGACCTTACCAGCCTATTAATATTGGACCACAGATGTCTGCTTTGCCTTTACTGGTTATTAAAAATAGGGGACCCTAAAAAAGTGAAGTGGGTCCCCCCCCTGTTTTTAATAATCAGGAAATGCTAAGTAGACAGCTGCGGGCTGATATTTATAGGCAGGGAAGTTCCATGGACATTGGCCCCTTCCCAGCCTAATAAGACCAGACCGCAGCTGCTCCAGAGATGGCGCATCCAATGGATTCGCTTATCCTCGGCTCCTCCCAGTTTCACTGGTGCCTTGTGAACCGAGGTAATGGTTTTGGGGTTGATGTCAACTGTGCAATATCCGCTGACATCAAGCTCCTGGGTTAGTAATGTAGAGGCATTTATAAGACTCCTCCATTACTAACCCCATAGTCAAAAGAAATGAACACACAAAAGTCCTTTGCTACAGGGTTAGTCATGGGGATGTCTGATAGACACCTCTCCATTATTAACCCCTGTGCTTGGTATCTGGACATTATACAGCTGACATCAACCCCAAAACCACAACCCTGACTGTGCACCATGCAGTTGAGAAGAGCTGAGCCTAAAGGCACTGTCACGCTTAGCGATTGCACTAGCGATCACGACAACGACACGACCTGGCGAGATCGTTGGTGTGATCGCTATATGGTCGCTAGTTAGCTTCCAAACACAAAGATCTCATCAGAGATCAGCGATCTGTATAACGACCTCTGCGGTCGTTGGGAAAACCTAGTCCCACCTGCGACGCTGGTAAAGTCGTTCATAAAGGGTGTCACACTCAGCGATTCAGGCTCACCAGCGGGACACCAACGACCAAAAAACGGCTCAGAATGTTCATAAGCGATCAACAACATCTCAGCAGGGGCCATATCGCTGCTACATGTCACACACAGCTGCGTCGCTAACGAGATCGCTACTGCGTCATAAAATCGGTGACTCTTTAGCGATCTCGCTTAGTGTGACAGTACCTTAAGAGTCAGATTTGGCACATCTGAAGGATGGGCCATTTCTGGGGCAGTTGACAGCTGGTTATCTTAGGCTGGGAAAGGGCCAATATCCATGGACCTTATCAAACCACAGCTACCTGCTTAGCCTTTGATGGTTATTAAAGATAGGGGAGACCCCCCCCATTTTTTTTTTTATTTACAGGTCCCCATTTTTAATAACCAGTAACAGCAGAGCAGACTGCTGTGAGCTGGTATTAATAAGCTGGGAACTGCCATGGATATTGAACCCTTACCAGATTAAGAAGACCAGCTGTCTGCTTTCCCTTAGCTGTTTTTTATAAAGGGAGATCCCATTCCATTTTTCTCATTTTAAAAGCTGCTTTTTACAGTACCAGCAAAAGCTATAAGATTTCAGAAATCTCATGCACATGCTTGGTTTATTTTCCTGACTGAATTGGAAAACTGCTGTGTTTTTTAAAACTCAATTCTTTCAGTGTTTTGAAGCGTTTTTCACCCATAGAACACAATGAGCAAGTGGGGAAAAATGCTGCTATCAGTTTTTGCAGTGTTTTTGATTAAAAAAAAATGCAGGTACAGCAGGATGTGAAACTAATTTATTTTTGCATTTTTCCCAAGTTTAAACCAAAATGTCTTGAGATCTTCTTATGTATATGGGTGTTAGTATTAGTATACAGTGGGTACGGAAAGTATTCAGACCCCTTTACATTTTTCACTCTTTGTTACATTGCAGCCATTTGGTAAATTCAAAAAAGTTCATTTTCTTCTCATTAATGTACACTGTGCACCCCATCTTTACTGAAAAAAACAGAAATATAGAAATTTTTGCAAATTTATTAAAAAAGAAAAACAAGTATTACATGGTCATAAGTATTCAGACCCTTTGCTCAGACACTCATATTTACGTCACATGCTGTCCATTTCCTTGAGATCCTCCTTGAGATGGTTCTACTCCTTCATTGGAGTCCAGCTGTGTTTAATTAAACTGATAGGACTTGATTTGTAAAGGCGCATACCCGTCTATATAAGACCTCACAGCTCACAGTGCATGTAAGACCAAATGAGAATCATGAGGTCAAAGGAACTGGCCAAGGAGCTCAGAGACAGAAATGTGGCAACGCACAGATCTGGCCAAGGTTACAAAATAATTTCTGCAGTACTCAAGGTTCCTAAGAGCACAGTGGCCTCAATAATCCTTAAATGGAAGAAGTTTGGGACCACCAGAAGTCTTCCTAGACCTGGCCATCCAGCCAAACTGAGCAGTCATGAGAGAAGAGCCTTGGTGAGAGAGGTAAAGAAGAACCCCAAGATCACTGTGTCTGAGCTCCATAGATGCATTAGGAAGATGGTAGAAAGTTCCACAAAGTCAACTATCACTGCAGCCCTCCACCAGTTGGGCCCTTATGGCAGAGTGGCCCGATGGAAGTCTCTCCTCAGTGCAGGACATATGAAAGCCTGCATAGAGTTTGCTAAAAAACACATGAAGGACTCCCAGACTATGAGAAATAAGATTCTCTGGTCTGATCAGACGACGATAGAACTTTTTGGTGATAATTCTTAGCGGTATGTGTGGAGAAAACCAGGCACTGCTCATCACCTGCCCAATACAATCCCAACAGTGAAACATGGTGGTGGCAGCATCATGCTATAGGGGTGTTTTTCAGCTGCGCGGACAGGACGACTGGTTGCAATTGAAGGAAACATGAATGTGGCCAAGTACAGAGATATCCTGGATGAAAACATCTTCCACAGTGCTCTGGACCTCAGACTTGGCCGAAGGTTCACCTTCCAACGAGACAATGACCCTAAGTACACAGCTAAAATAACAAAGGAGTGGCTTCAGAACAACTCTGTGACCATTCTTGACTGACCCAGCCAGAGCCCTGACCTAAACCCAATTGAGCATCTCTGGAGAGACCTGAAAATGGCTGTCCACCAGCGTTCACCATCCAACCTGACGGAACTGGAGAGGATCTGCCAGGAAGAATGGCAGAGGATCCCCAAATCCAGGTGTGAAAAACTTGTATCATTCCCAAGAAGACTCATGGCTGTACTAGCTCAAAAGGTGCTTCTACTCAACACTGAGCAAAGGGTCTGAATACTTATGACCATGTGATATTTCAGTTTTTCTTTTTTAATAAATTTGCAAAAATTTCTACATTTCTGTATTTTTCAGTCAAGATGGGGTGCAGAGTGTACATTAACCCCTTACTGCCATCGGACGTACTATCCCGTCCATGGTACCTGGGCCCGTATGACCATGGACGGGATAGTACGTCTCGTGCGATCGGACGCGCTCCCGGGGGGAGCGCAGCTAATCGCCGCCGGGTGTCAGCTGATTATCACAGCTGACACCCATGACTGTGTGTCAGGAGCGGTCACGGACCGCTCCCGGCACATTAACCCCTTGCACACCGCGATCAAACATTATCGCGGTGTACTGGGGGCACAGGGGAGGATCGCGCAGGGTGGGGGCTCCCTGCGCGCCCCCCTGAGACCCTCAGAGCAGCGCGATGTGATCGCGCTGTTCTGAGGGCTTCCTCCCTCCCAGGACCCGGATCCAAGATGGCGCCGGGGTCCTGGAGGGAGGCGGCTACCTCAGTGCCTGCCAAGAGCAGGCACTGAGAAGCCTGCTGCACTGCCTGAGCGATCGCTGGTGTGACAGAGTGATGTGCACACTGTCACACCAGCGATCTGATAAAATACTGTGATGTCCCACCCTGGGACAAAGTAAAAAAGTTAAAAAAATAAAAATAAACATGTTTTAAAAAAAAAATCCAAAATAAATAAAAAAAAAAATAAATATTCCCCAATAAATTCACTTCTTCCTGTAAATAAAAAAAACAAAACAATAAAAGTACACATATTTGGTATTGCCGCGTCCGTAACGACCCCCCTATAAAATTGTCCCACTAGTTAACCCCTTTAGTGAACCCCTTAAAAAAAAAAACGAAGCAAAAAATCAATGCTTTATCATCATACCGCCGAACAAAAAGTGGAATAACACGCGATCAAAAAGACCGATATAAAAAAACATGGTACCGCTGAAAACGTCATCTTGTCCCGCAAAAAACGAGCCGTCATACAGCATCATCAGCGAAAAAATAAAAAAGTTATAGCTCGCAGAATAAAGCGATGCAAAAATAATTATTTTTTATATAAAATTGTTTTTATTCTATAAAAGCGCCAAAACATGAAAAAATGATATAAATGAGGTATCGCCATAATCGTACTAACCCGAAGAATAAAACTGCTTTATCAATTTTACCACACGCGGAACGGTATAAACGCCTCCCCCAAAAGAAATTCATGAATTGCTGATTTTTGTTCATTCTAACCTCCCAAAAATCGAAATAAAAAGCGATCAAAAAACGTCACGTGCTCAAAAATGGTACCAATAAAAACGTCAACTCGTCCCGCAAAAAATAAGACCTCACATGACTCTGTGGGCCAAAATATGCAAAAATTATAGCTCTCAAAATGTGATGATGCAAAAACTATTTTTGCAATAAAAAGCGTCTTTTAGCGTGACAGCTGCCAATCATAAAAACCCGCTATAAATAGTAAATCAAACCCCCCTTTATCACCCCCTTAGTAAGGGAAAAATAATAAAATTAAAAAAAAGTATTTATTTCCATTTTCCCATTAGGGTTAGGGTTGCGGCTAAAGTTAGGGTTAGGGTTGGCGCTAAAGTTAGGGTTGGGATTAGGGGTGTGTTAGGGTTAGGTTTGTGGTTAGGGTTGGGACTAGGGTTAGGGGTGTGTTGGGGTTAGGGTTGGAGTTAGAATTGGGGGGTTTCCGCTGTTTAGGCACATCAGGGGCTCTCCAAATGTGACATGGCGTCTGATCTCAATTCCAGCCAATTCTGCGTTGAAAAAGTCAAACGGTGCTCCTTCACTTCTCAGCTCTGCCATGCGTCCAAACAGTAGTTTATCCCCACATATGGGGTATCAGCGTACTCTGGACCCCAAGAGTTATTGTGCAATTTGTCCTATTTCTTCTGCTACCCTTGGGAAAATAAAAAACTGGGGGCGAAAATATCATTTTTGTACAAAAAAAATTATTTTTTTGTTTTTACTGCTGTACATTATAAACTTCTGTGAAGCACTTGGGGCTTCATAGCGCTCACCACACATCTAGATAAGTTCCTTGTGGGGTCTATTTTCCAAAATGGGGTCACTTGTTGGGGATTTCCACTGTTTAGGCGCATCAGGGGCTCTCCAAATGCGACATGACGCCCCCAGACCATTCCATCAAAGTCTGCAATCCAAAACGTCACTACTTCCCTTCCGAGCCCCAACATGTACCCATACAGTAGTTTTCTCCCACATATTGGATATCAGCGTACTCAGGACAAATTGGACAACAACTTTTGGGGTCCAATTTCTCCTGTTACCCTTGTAAAAATAAAATATTGGGGCAAAAAAAATCATTTTTGCAAAAAAAAAAAAGATTTTTTATTTTTACGGCTGTGCGTTATAAACTTCTGTGAAGCACTTCGGGGTTCAAAGTGCTCACCACACATCTAGACAAGTTCCTCGTGGGGTCTATTTTCCAAAATGGGGTCACTTGTGGGGGGTTTCCACTGTTTAGGCGCATCAGGGGCTCTCCAAATGCGACATGACTCCCCCAGACCATTCCATCAAAGTCTGCAATCCAAAACGTCACTACTTCCCTTCCGAGCCCTGACGTGCGCCCATACAGTAGTTTTCTCCCACATATTGGGTATCAGCGTACTCAGGACAAATTGGACAACAACTTTTGGGGTCCAATTTCTCCTGTTACCCTTGTGAAAATAAAATATTGGGGGCAAAAAAAATCATTTTTGTAAAAAAAAAAAAAAGATTTTTTATTTTTACGGCTGTACGTTATAAACTTCTGTGAAGCACTTCGGGGTTCAAAGTGCTCACCACACATCTAGATAAGTTCCTTGTGGGGTCTATTTGCCAAAATGGGGTCACTTGTGGGGGGTTTCCACTGTATAGGTGCATCAGGGGCTCTCCAAATGTGACATGACGCCCCCAGACCATTCCATCAAAGTCTGCAATCCAAAACGTCACTACTTCCCTTCCGAGCCCTGACGTGCGCCCATACAGTAGTTTTCTCCCACATATTGGGTATCAGCGTACTCAGGACAAATTGGACAACAACTTTTGGGTTCCAATTTCTTCTGTTACCCTTGTGAAAATAAAATATTGGGGGCAAAAAAAATCATTTTTGTAAAAAAAAAAAAAAAAGATTTTTTATTTTTACGGCTGTACGTTATAAACTTCTGTGAAGCACTTCGGGGTTCAAAGTGCTCACCACACATCTAGATAAGTTCCTTGTGGGGTCTATTTGCCAAAATGGGGTCACTTGTGGGGGGTTTCCACTGTATAGGTGCATCAGGGGCTCTCCAAATGTGACATGACGCCCCAGACCATTCCATCAAAGTCTGCAATCCAAAACGTCACTACTTCCCTTCCGAGCCCTGACGTGCGCCCATACAGTAGTTTTCTCCCACATATTGGGTATCAGCGTACTCAGGACAAATTGGACAACAACTTTTGGGTTCCAATTTCTTCTGTTACCCTTGTGAAAATAAAATATTGGGGACGAAAAAATCATTTTTGTAAAAAAAAAAAAAGATTTTTTATTTTACGGCTGTACGTTATAAACTTTAGTGAAACACCTGGGGGTTAAAAGTTCTCACCACACATCTAGATAAGTTCCTTGAGGGGTCTAGTTTCCAAAATGGCGTCATTTATGGGGGTTTCCACTGTTTAGGCAGATCAGGAGCTCTCCAAACACGACATGGCGTCCAGCCAATTCTGCGTTGAAAAAGTCAGACGGCGCTCCTTCCCTTCCAAACTCTGCCATGCACCCAAACAGTGGTTTACCCCCACATATGGGGTATCAGTGCACTCAGGACAAATTGCACAATAACTTTTGGAGTCTTATTACCCTTGGAAAAATAAAAATTGGGGTGAAAAGATCATTTTTGTGGAAAAAATATGATTTTTAAATTTTACGGCTCTACGTTATAAACTTGTGTGAAGCACTTGGGGGTTCAAATTGCTCACCAAAGATCTAGAAAAGTTCCTTAGGGGGTCTAGTTTCCAAAATGGGGTCATTTGTGGGGGGTTTCCACTGTTTAGGCACATCAGGGGCTCTCCAAATGCAACATGGCATCCAATCTCAATTCCAGCCAATTTTGGTTGGAAAAAGTCAAATGGTGCTCCTTCCATTCCGAGCTGTGCCGTGCGCCCAAACAGTGGTTCCCACCCACATATGGGGTATCAGCGTACTCAGGACAAATTGGACAACAACTTATGTGGTCCAATTTCTCCTGTTACCCTTAGAAAATAAAAAATTAGTGACTAAAAGATAATTTTTGTGGGAAAAAAATAGGATTTTTTATTTTAATGCCCGGGCATTATAAACTTGTGTGAAGCACTTGGGGGTTCAAAGTGCTCACCAAAGATCTAGATAAGTTCCTTAGGGGGTATAGTTTCCAAAATGGGGTCACTTGTGGGGGGTTTCCACTGTTTAAGCTCATCTGGGGCACTGCAAACGGAACATGACCCCCATCAACGTCTGCATTCCAAAACGTTACTACTTCCTTTCCAAGCCCTGCCGTGCACCCAAACAGTTCCCCCCCCCCACATATGGGGTATCAGCGTACTCAGGACAAATTGGACAACAACTTTTGGGGTCCAATTTCCTTGGGAAAATTCAAAAATTTGGGACTAAAAAATCATTTTTGTGGAAAATTGTTTTTTTTTTTTTTCACACCCAGGCATTATAAGCTTTTGTGAAACACTTGGGGGTTCAAAGTGCTCACAACAGATCTAGATAAGTACCTTAGGGGGTCTAGTTTCCAAAATGGTGTCACTTGTGGGGGTTTCCACTGTTTAGGCGCATCAGGGGCTCTCCAAACACGACATGGCGTCCAATCTCAATTCCAGCCAATTTTAGTTTGAAAAAGTCAATCTGCGCTCCTTCCCTTACGAGCTCTGCCGTGTGCCCAAACAGTGGTTTTCCCCCACATATTGGGTATTGGCGTACTCAGGAGAAATTGCATAACAACCTTATCTGTCCATTTTCTCCTTTTACCCTTGTGAAAATAAAAAAAAAGTTTGTAAAAGATAATTTTTGTGGCTAAAAAGTTAAATATTCATTTTTTCCTTCCACGTTGCTTTAGTTCCTGTGAAGCACCTGAAGGGTTAATAATCTTCTTGAATGTGGTTTTGAGTACCTTGAGGGGTGCAGTTTTTAGAATGGTGTCACTTTTGGGTATTTTCTGCCATATAGACCCCTCAGGCTATGGTTCCACGGTCCGGAACCATAGCGCTTTGGACGGAGCGGAAATTCCGCTCCGTCTAAGCCCCGCCCCCTTTCTGACGCGCGCTCTTTCCGGAGGTGTTCAGGACACCTCCGGAACACCTCCGGAAAGAACGCAGGGCTACATAGCCCTGTGTAATATTCTGTTGCGGCGACGCACCGTCGCCGCAATACGCGAGGACATGCTGCGGTCTAAAAAGACGCGCCGCATGTCCGTTTACGCAGGTTTGCCACCTGCGTATTGTTACGCATAGTGGAGACGGGATTTCTTGAAATCCCCTCCACTATGCTGTAACATCTGGACGCTGCGTGTTTGGCGCTGCGCCAGCGCACAGCGCCAAACACGCAGCGTTTCCTGACCGTGGAAACTCACCCTCAAAGTGACTTCAAATGAGAGGTGGTCCCTAAAAAAAATGGCTTTGTAAATTTTGTTGTAAAAATGAGAAATCGCTGGTCAACTTTTAACCCTTATAACCCTTATAACTTCCTAACAAAAAAAAAATGTGGGAAATGTTATTTCTTAACTATTTTGTGTGATATATTTCTCTGTTTTAAGGGAATAAAAATTCAAAGTTTGAAAATTGCAAAATTTTAAAAATTTTCGCCATATTTGCGTTTTTTTCAAAAATAAACGGAAGTTATATCGAAGAAATTTTACTTCTAACGTGAAGTACAATATGTCACGAGAAAACAATCTCAGAATCGCGAAGATCCGTTGAAGCGTTCCAGAGTTATAACCTCATAAAGAGACAGTGGTCAGAATTGTAAAAATTGGCCCGGTCATTAACGTGCAAACCACCCTTGGGGGTGAAGGGGTTAATGAGAAAAAAATGAACTTTTTTGAATTGACTGCAATGAAACAAAGAGTGAAAAATGTAAAGGGATCTGAATACTTTCCGTACCCACTGTAGTTTAATTAAATTAGTGATATGTGTAAAAGTGAATAGTGCCCACAACAACTCCGTGCCCTGCCAATGTGTGAAAGTGAAGAATACCTGACCTACTCAATGCCCTAACAATTTGTGAAAAGTAAACAATGTCCGACCAACGTGTAAAAGTAAACAAAGCGAGACCGACTCAATGACCTACTAATGTGTTAGGTAACCAATGCCTGATCAGTTCAACTCCCCTCTTTTTACATTTGCAATTATGTATTTTTTCATGAACTTTTTTTCGTTCAGAATAGTCACTTTTTTCAGACTTCAAAAACCTTTTTCACCTAAAAAATTTGAACAAATTGTCCTTTTTTCCCCCAAAATTTTCTGGTGTCACATACATCTTACATTGGTGGCCTAACACTTTATATTGCTCATTTTTGTATGGTGGAAGCAAAGGTAAACTTTGAAATCCTGAAAAACGCATCAAAAAATGCAGCAAAACCCGCTTTTTGTCTGCGCAGCTTTTTTATTGCCAAGAGTTCGGGTTTTGGCTGCAGCATAAAAAGCAATGTGTGAACACAGCCTTAATTGAGCCACAGCACAAAAAAAGACGGACTTGTATAGCTGTGAGGGTCTGAGGCTCGGTTTCAAGTTTTGCTCTTGAGTCTCTTGGTTCCTGGTTTTTCTCTCTGATATTTGCACTTGATTTTCTCGCAGCCGGTCAGCAGGGATTATCTGTGGCTTTTGACCTGGCCACCCACCGAGGATACGACTCTGACAACCCTAGAGTTCACGGAGATGTGGGCATGGCCGGGGTGGCTATCGACACAGTAGAAGACACCAAGATGCTTTTTGATGGCATTCCCCTGGAAAAGATGTCCGTGTCCATGACCATGAATGGCGCCGTCATCCCCATCCTGGCTATGTTCGTAGTCACAGGGCAGGAGCAGGGCTGTCCTCAGGAGAAGCTGACCGGGACCATCCAGAATGACATCTTGAAGGAGTTTATGGTCAGGAACACCTATATATTTCCTCCAGGGCCATCCATGAAAATCATCGCCGATATCTTCCAGTACACATCTCAGGTGAGGAAACCATTACTGCTGTCCGGACCCCGGTCTTCTGCTCCGCTTACATGCCTGTAAAGCTGCATACAGATGGTTGTGTTTCACTGACTCTATAGGGAGCAGCCCGACCACAGGTCTCCTGACCCATCAGAACAAAATGTCTCCATCGTGTAAGACCCTGGAAATCGGACAGCACTCAGATGTCACCCGAGTGCAGTCTCTTGTATTCCACGCTCTCATTGACTTGCATAGCTGAATCAGATCCAACTCTGGCATGCATCAATTTTTTTTTTACTCTGGCACGTCTAAAGAAAAAATTGGACATTGCACGGCCCATAGAGTAACATTGGTCCTAGTGTGATGCGATGTTTTGTCAGATTGCACTAGGATCGATAATACGGTTATCAGCACCTCTCCTTAGACCCGATCCAGCAAGCAGCTTTCTCCAGTTTTCTGACATAAAAATGCACTAACTATTGCAACATTTGTGCACAACTAGCAGTGCAAACAATTGGTGACTTTTGTCATTTATAAGCCAGATTTACCAATTTTTTTTAAAAAGTGAAGAGGGGCGCATTATGGAGCGTAGTGGTGAGGGGCGCGTACTGGAGAGGCGCATAGTGGAGCGTAGTGGGAGGGGGCGCATAGTGGAGAGGGGCGCATAGTGGTAAGGGGCACATAGTGGAGAGGAGTGCATAGTGGAGCGTAGTGGTGAGGGGCGCCTACTGGAGAGGGGCGCATAGTGGTGAGGGGTGCATAGTGGTAAGGGGCACTACTGGAGAGGAGTGTTATAGTGGAGTGTAGTGGTGAGGGGCGCATACTGGAGAGGGGCGCATAGAGGAGCGTAGTGGTGAGGGGCGTGTACTGGAGAGGGGCGCATAGTGGAGCGTAGTGGTGAGGGGCATGTACTGGAGAGGGGTGCATAAAGGAGCGTAGTGGTGAGGGGCGTGTACTGGAGAGGGGCGCATAGTGGAGCGTAGTGGTGAGGGGCGTGTACTGGAGAGGGGTGCATAGTGAGCGTAGTGGTGAGGGGTGTGTACTGGAGAGGCGCATAGTGGAGCGTAGTGGTGAGGGGCGTGTACTGGAGAGGGGCGCATAGTGGTAAGGGGTGCGTACTGGAGAGGAGTGCATAGTGGAGCGTAGTGGTGAGGGGCGCGTACTGGAGAGGGGCACATAGTGGAGCGTAGTGGTGAGGGACGCATAGTGGTAAGTAGTGCGTACTGGAGTGGGGCACATAGTGGAGCGTAGTGGTGAGGGCACATACTGGAGAGGAGCGCATTATGGTAAGGGGTGCATGCTGGAGTGGGGCGCATAGTGGAGCTTAGTGGTAAGGGGTGCGTATTGGAGAGGGGCACATAGTGGAGCGTAGTGGTGAGGGATGCGTACTGGAGAGGGGCGCATAGTGGAGCGTAGTGGTGAGGGGCACGTAGTGGAGAGGGGCGTGCAGTCGAGCCTAGTGATGAGGGGCACGTAGTGGAGAGGGGTGCATAGTGGAGCGTAGTGGTGAGGGTGAGCAACACGTAGTGGTGATGGGTGTTTACTGGAGAGGGGCGCATAGTGTAGCGTAGTGCAGAGGAGCGCTTACTGGTGAGGGGCGCATAGTGGAGCATTGTGGTGAAGGGCGCGTATTGGAGGGGCACATAGTGGAGCATTGTGGTGAAGGGCGCGTATTGGAGGGGCACATAGTGAGCATTGTGGTGAAGGGCGCGTACTGGAGGGGCACATAGTGGAGCGTAGTGCAGAGGGGCACATACTGGAGAGGGGCACGTAGTGGTTAGGGACGCTTAGTGGAGAGGGGTGCATTGTGGAACGTAGTGGTGAGGGGCACTTAGTGGTGATGGGCGCATACTGGAGAGGGGTGCATATTGGAGCGTAGTGGAGAGGGGCCGGTATTGGAAAGCAAATTCATCAAAATCTGCAGCACAGAAGTAGTGTAAATTACAGCAGGTACTCCAGTCCCCACCATTTGTGGAGGTGGTGCACGGCCGCTGAATGATGACGCCCCTCAGTGAATTCTTATTCCAGTGCACTGCTCATGAATTGTGTTGCTGCGTTGATCAGAAATCGTTCTATATGCCTATATGGTAATGATGCTCTCGGTGCACCCTGGGCGTGATCATACCGCTCAAAGCAACTTCCCACCTGCTTGTTTTCCATCTATTTCCTCCCTCCTCTGGCTCCTGTAAAGTTAGAGCTGCCAATCAAAGAAGAGAAAGATGGAAAGCTGGTGGGAAGGTGCGCTGAACTGTGGCCACACCCAGGGTGCACCGAGCGCCTCATTATCATTTATGTATAAAGAACGGTTTCTGGCAAATGTAGCAATCAATCTGGATGCTAAAAGTGTTTATTTTGAATTAAGGCTATGTTTCCGACAAGGTGCTCTGCTTTGTTTGAACAGTCATTATGTACTTTTAGAAAAAAGGACACCAAAACATTCCAGTTATGTAAAATAAAAAGTTGGATAATACTCGTCCCCCCCGGTCCCAGCTCTCCACCTCTCCGGTCTCTGTGTCTGTGCAGCGATGACATCATGTCGGCATCGCTCATCTCCACTGCAGCCAATCACTGAGCAGAAGTGTTTCTGCTGATGTGGATGGCGCGAGCTATTGAGCTTAATGATTGGCTGCAGCAGTGACCTCAGTCTATCAAATCACATCACTGCTGCAGCCAATCACTGAGCTCAGTTAACCCTGCTGATGCAGACAGCAGGAGTCGTTGAGCTCTGTGATTGGCTGCAGTGGCGATATAAGCTCCCACATGAGCCAAGTCACTGCGTTCTGTGATTGGCTGCAGCGTTGATGTGATCTGCCAACGTGATGTCACCACTGCAGTCAAAACACGGAAACTGGAGCGGCCGGAGTGGTTGGGTGAGTATTGATTGTGCTATCACTTTTGGGGTACACTTTTCTAAAAATGGAAAACCCCTTTAAATTCGAGCACACCAAGCACAAGGGTGATCTGTTCGGCTGCAATCTCCATAAGTCCCACGGCTGACCTCCATGATACGGGTGCCATGTTTGTGCTGTGATAAGGGGGTCTTCTACTACCTGACCCTATTATGCGGTGCAGGGGCCGGAGCACACATCCTTACCTCACCCAGCAGCACTAACGCTCTGGCATGGCAGATTCTCCCTGCAGACCTAGTGCTCACCTTGGTGTGTGACCACCATGACCCTGTCCATGGGCTCTGGGGGTCTGCTGTCACCTAGAAGGCTTCATGTCTCCTCAGTATCGGCAGACATAAGTGCGGCTCCTCTCCTGGCACAGATTAGGCCACATTTCAGCACTGCTCCTAACGTTTCCACCCCTGGTTTATCTCACCAGCACATGCCGAAATTCAACTCTATCTCAATCAGTGGGTATCACATGCAGGAAGCCGGCGCCGACGCTGTTCTGGAGCTGGCGTATACCGTAGCGGATGGGTGGAGTACTGCCGAACAGGACTGACAGCCGGGCTCACCATCGATGAGTTTGCACCCAGGTGAGAACTGTGCCTTCATGTAATGTTAGAACAGAATAGTGAGTGCAGCTCTGGGGTATAATACAGGATGTAACTCAGGATCAGTAATGTAATGTATGTACACAGTGACTGCACCAGTAGAATAGTGAGTGCAGCTCTGGAGTATAATACAGGATGTAACTCAGGATCAGTAATGTAATGTATGTACACAGTGACTGCACCAGCAGAATAGTGAGTGCAGCTCTGGAGTATAATACAGGATGTAACTCAGGATCAGTAATGTAATGTATGTACACAGTGACTGCACCAGCAGAATAGTGAGCGCAGCTCTGGGTATAATGCAGGATGTAACTCAGGATCAGTAATGTAATGTATGTATCACAGTGACTGCACCAGCAGAATAGTGAGTGCAGCTCTGGGGTATAATACAAGATGTAACTCAGGATCAGTAATGTAATGTATGTACACAGTGACTGCACCAGCAGAATAGTGAGTGCAGCTCTGGGGTATAATACAGGATGTAACTCAGGATCAGTAATGTATGTTACACAGTGACTGCACCAGCAGAATAGTGAGTGCAGCTCTGGAGTATAATACAGGATGTAACTCAGGATCAGTAATGTAATGTATGTACACAGTGACTGCACCAGCAAATAGTGAGTGCAGCTCTGGGTATAATACAGGATGTAACTCAGGATCAGTAATGTAATGTATGTATACAGTGACTGCACCAGCAGAATAGTGAGTGCAGCTCTGGATTATAATACAGGATGTAACTCAGGATCAGTAATGTATATGTACACAGTGACTGCACCAGCAAATAGTGAGTGCAGCTCTGGGTATAATACAGGATGTAACTCAGGATCAGTAATGTAATGTATGTGCACAGTGACTGCACCAGCAGAATAGTGAGTGCAGCTCTGGGGTATAATACAGGATGTAACTCAGGATCAGTAATGTAATGTACACAGTGACTGCACCAGCAGAATAGTGAGTGCAGCTCTGGAGTATAATACAGGATGTAACTCAGGATATAATTAATGTATGTAACAGTGACTGCACCAGCAGAATAGTGAGTGCAGCTCTGGGTATAATACAGGATGTAACTCAGGATCAGTAATGTAATGTATGCAACAGTGACTGCACCAGCAGAATAGTGAGTGCAGCTCTGGAGTTAATACAGGATGTAACTCAGGATCAGTAATGTAATGTATGTACACAGTGACTGCACCAGCAGAATAGTGAGTGCAGCTCTGGGGTATAATACAGGATGTAACTCAGGATCAGTAATGTAATGTATGTACACAGTGACTGCACCAGCAGAATAGTGAGTGCAGCTCTGGATATAATACAGGATGTAACTCAGGATCAGTAATGTATGTACACAGTGACTGCACCAGCAGAATAGTGAGTGCAGCTCTGGAGTATAATACAGGATGTAACTCAGGATCGTAATGTAATGTATGTCACAGTGACTGCACCAGCAGAATAGTGAGTGCAGCTCTGGAGTATAATACAGGATGTAACTCAGGATCAGTAATGTAATGTATGTACACAGTGACTGCACAACAGAATAGTGAGTGCAGCTCTGGGTTATAATACAGGATGTAACTCAGGATCAGTAATGTAATGTATGTGACACAGTGACTGCACCAGCAGAATAGTGAGTGCAGCTCTGGGTATAATACAGGATGTAACTCATGATCAGTAATGTAATGTATGTACACAGTGACTGCACCAGCAGAATAGTGAGTGCAGCTCTGGGTATAATACAGGATGTAACTCATGTAATGTATAAATGATGACATCGTAATAGTACAGCTCAGTATGTAAGGATTCACCAGATCAGAAATAGTATGACTGCCGCAATTGGACTCTGAGTATAATACAGGATGTAACTCAGGATCAGTAATGTATGTACACAGTGACTGCACCAGCAGAATAGTGAGTGCAGCTCTGGAGTATAATACAGGATGTAACTCAGGATCAGTAATGTAATTATTACACAGTGACTGCACCAGCAGAATAGTGAGTGCAGCTCTGGGTATAATACAGGATGTAACTCAGGATCAGTAATGTAATGTATGTACACAGTGACTGCACCAGCAGAATAGTGAGTGCAGCTCTGTGGTATAATACAGGATGTAACTCAGGATCAGTAATGTATGTGTACACAGTGACTGCACCAGCAGAATAGTGAGTGCAGCTCTGGAGTATAATACAGGATTAACTCAGGATCAGTAATTATGTATGTACACAGTGACTGCACCAGCAGAATAGTGAGTGCAGCTCTGGGGTATAATACAGGATGTAACTCAGGATCAGTAATGTAATGTATGTACACAGTGACTGCACCAGCAGAATAGTGAGTGCATCTCTGGGGTATATACAGGATTCTTAATATACTTTATGTATTTTGCATTTTGTGCTATGCACCCGCTCAGGTTGTCCTTCTTTTGGGGCATTGGGATGAATTTCTATATGGAAATTGCAAAAATGCGAGCAGGTCGGAGGCTGTGGGCACATCTTATTGAGAAGAACTTCCAGCCCAAGGATAAGAAGTCTCTGTTGCTGCGCGCACACTGCCAGACGTCTGGGTGGTCACTTACAGAGCAGGTGAGGACCCTCAGATACTCAAAGCATCACATGTAGACACTGATGCAAGAAATAGCCGTTCTGCATAATGATTGAAAATAAAGCATTCTTGCAAATAGTCTGAAATACAAACCTCGTTCGGGATCCACAGCTCCTCTGAAGACCTACAGGTGCTTCTAACAACATTAGAATATCATCAAAATGTTAATTTATTTCAGTTCTTTAATACAAAATGTGAAACTCATATATTATATGGAGTCATCACACACAGAGTGATCTATTTCACATGTTTATTTCTGTTAATGTTGATGATTATGGCTTACAGCCAATGAAAACCCAAAAGTTATTATCTCAGTAAGTTAGAATACTTTATAACACCAGCTTGAAAAATGATTATGAAATCCGAAATGTTGGCCTACTGAAATGTATGATCAGTAAATGCTCTCAATACTTGGTCGGAGCTCCTTTTGCATCAATTACTGCATCAATGCGGCGTGGCATGGAGGCGATCAGCCTGTGGCACTGCTGAGGGGTTATGGAAGCCCAGGTTGCTTTGATAGCAGCCTTCAGCTCATCTGCATTGTTGGGTCTGGTGTCTCTCATCTTCCTCTTGACAATACTCCATAGATTCTCTATGGGTTAAGGTCAGGCGAGTTTGCTGCCAATCAAGCACAGTGATACTGTTGTTTGTACACCAGTTATTGGTACTTTTGGCAGTGTGGACAGGGCCAAGTCCTGCTGGAGAATGAAATGTCCATCTCCAAAACGCTTGTCGGCAGAGGGAAGCATGAAGTGCTCTAACATTTCCTGGTAGACGGCTGCACTGACCAAAAGTTTTGAGAATGACACAAATATTAATTTTTACAATGTCTACTGCTTCACTTTTTCTAATGGCAATTTGCATATACTCCAGAATGTTATAAAGAGTGATCAGCTTAACAGCAACTACTTGCAAAGTCAATATTTGGCTAGAAAATGAACTTTATCCCCCAAAACACATTTCAACACCATTGCAGCCCTGCCTTAAAAGGACCAGCTAACCTCTTTTCAGTGATTGCTCCATTAACACAGGTGTGGGTGTTGATGAGGACATGGCTGGAGATCAATCTGTCGTGATTAAGTAAGAATGACACCACTGGACACTTTAAAAGGAGGCTGGTGCTTGGCATCATTGTTTCTCTTCTGTTAACCATGGTTATCTCTAAAGAAACACGTGCAGTCATCATTGTAATGCACAAAAATGGCCTAACAGGGAAGAGTATCGCAGCTAGAAAGATTTCACCTCAGTCAACAATCTATCGCATCATCAAGAACTTCAAGGAGAGAGGTTCCATTGTTGCCAAAAAGGCTCCAGGGCGCCCAAGAAAGACCAGCAAGCGCCAGGACCATCTCTTAAAAGTGCTTCAGCTGCGGGATCGGGCTACAAGCAGTGCAGAGCTTGCTCAGGAATGGCAGCAGGCAGGTGTGAGTGCATCTGCACGCACTGTGAGGCGGAGACTCTTGGAGCAAGGCCTAGTCTCAAGGAGGGCAGCAAAGAAGCCACTTCTCTCCAGAAAAAACATCATGGACAGACTGATATTCTGCAAAAGGTACAGGCAGTGGACTGCTGAGGACTGGGGTAAAGTTATTTTCTCTGATGAATCCCCTTTTCGATTGTTTGGGACATCAGGAAAACGCCTCATTCGGAGAAGACAAGGTGAGCGCTACCACCAGTCTTGTCTCATGCCAACTGTTAAGCATCCTGAAACCATTCATGTGTGGGGTTGCTTCTCAGCCAAGGGAATCGGCTCTCTCACAGTCTTGCCTAAAAACAAGCCATGAATAAAGAATGGTACCAGAATGTCCTCCAAGAGCAACTTCTCCCAACCCTCCAAGAGCAGTTTGGCGATCAACAATGCCTTTTCCAGCATGATGGAGCACCTTGCCATAAAGCAAAGGTGATAACTAAATGGCTCAGGGAACAAAACATAGAGATTTTGGGTCCATGGCCTGGAAACTCCCCAGATCTTAATCCCATTGAGAACTTGTGGTCAATCATCAAGAGACAGGTGGACAAACAAAAACCTAAAAATTCTGACAAAATGAAAGCATTGATTGTGCAAGAATGGACTGCTATCAGTTAGGATTTGGTCCAGAAGTTGATTGAGAGCATGCCAGGGAGAATTGCAGAGGTCCTGAAGAAGAAGGTCAACACTGCAAATATTGACTTGCTGCATTAACTCATTCTAAACGTCAATATAAGCTTTTGTTACTCATATGTTTGCAATTATTATATTTCTGTCTGTGATAAAAACATCTGTCAAACACACATAAAAACCAGAGGGCAGCAGATCATGTGAAAATATAATATTTGTGTCATTCTCAAAACTTTTGGCCATGACTGTACACCAGCAGATGACATGGCTCCCCAAACCATCACTGATTGTGGAGACTTCACACTAGACCTCCAGCAGCTTGGATTGTGCCTCTCCACTCTTCCTCCAGACTCTGGGACCTTGATTTCCGAATGAAATGCAAAATTTACTATCATCTGAAAACAACACATTGGACCACTGACAACAGTCCAGTTCTTTTTCTCCTTGGCCCAGGTAAGACGCTTCTGGTATTGTCTATTGGTCATGAGTGGCTGACACAAGGAATGTGACACTTGTAGCCCATGCCCTGGATACGTCTGTGTGTAGTGGCTCTTGGAGCAATGACTCCAGCAGCAGTCCCTCCTTGTGAATCTCCACCAAATTTTTGAATGTCCTTTTCTTAACAATCTTCCAAGGCTGTGGTTATCCCGGTTATCCCGGTTGCTTGTGCACCTTTTTCTACCACACTTTTTTCTTCCACTCAACTTTTCCATTAATATGCTTGTATACAGCACTCTGTGAACAGCTGGCTTCTTTAGCAATGACCTTTTGTGGCTTCCCCTCCTTGTGGAGTGTGTCAATGACTGCCTTCTGGACATCTGTTGTAATGCTGCTGCAGTGCAGTATAGCGCAGCCTCCACCAGGGGGACTGGTGGGGTAGGAAAGACTGCACTTAGAGCGTAACACCACAATGCAGCAGGCAGGAGCCATTAGGTGGCGGAAGAGTAGTCAGACAAGCCGAGTCAGCAACGGAGAGGGAAGTGAAGTACAAGAGGTCACATAAATACCAGTGGTCAACAAGCCAGGGAAGTCAGAGCCGGTCAAGAGCAGGAATGCCAGAGAGGAAGACAGTAAACAGGTCAGAGGACAAGCCAGGTCAAATACCACAGGGGAGCACGGGAACGGGACCTAGGTAAACGGGAAAAGGTCAAATCAGGGTATAACGGGGTCAGCCGCTCAAGCCACAGGCAGAACCATAACTGACGCTGCTTGCAGGTAACAGCGGAGTGAAATAGCAACACAGCTCCCAAAACGAGGCAGAGAAAGTTAACTCTCACATGACCAGACCTGGGAGAGAATAACAAGAAACAAACCCCTGCCTGAATCATGACATCTGTCAAGTCAGCAGTCTTCCCCATGATTGTGGAGCTACTGAAACAGACTAAGGGACTTTTTTAAATGCTTAGGAAGCCTTTGCAGGTGTTTTTTGTTAATTATTCTAATTTATTGAGATAATGACTTTTGGCTTTTCATTGGCTGTAAGCCATAATCATCAACATTAACAGAAATAAACACGTGAAATAGATCACTCTGTGTGTAATGACTCTATATAATATGAGTTTCACATTTTGTATTGAAGAACTGAAATAAATTAACTTTTTAATGATATTCTAGTTTTGTGAGAAACACCTGTATATGTCTGCTTATTAACAGTCTGTTACCATGCCTACACATAGCTTTGTGATAAGAAGTACGTATGCACAGCTGTAGGATACAGGTGCTAGAGTAGGGGTCCAAGCCCAATATGTAGTATAAATAAACTCTGCACTCAGCTTGATTAGAGATGCAAACAAAAGAAGTTTAATGAATCCATATAAAGTAGTATACAGGTAGGAACGTTTTCGGTCTCACGACCTTCATCAGCTACTACAATAGATCATGAAATAATAACGGTTATAAAGTTAAACATAATATAAGGGGAGAACACTATGTATATCCAGACAAAATTGAAAAAATCATTTTGAGACGAGATTTTCACTAGTATTGTGGACACAATAATGCATCAGATATATCACATGGAGGAATCGTGGCCAAAAAATTGAGTAGAGTTTCAGTAAGAAAATGAAGAGATAAGAATGTATAACATACCCCTGTGTAGCTACTTGTGGATAAGTGGGGACACTTCTAGGATCAAATGCCATAAATATAACGTATTTATTAACTGTGAAATGATAAGTGATCATATTTAGTTATAACATCATATAGTAGAAATAGTGTCACATATAGGTGATCGCCTACCAAATGCAGCATATAGGTATGAATGGACAGCCTGAAGTTGTGACCTGGTAAATAACAAATTGAACCTGTGAACTATATATTACTGATTGAAAAGGAAAAGAAAGTGGACGCTGAAAAAGATAAGGTGAAAATGACAAACCTTCACAAGAGCCGTGTTCTGTGTAGCGCTGCAGCAGGGACGCGGCATCCACCGCTAGTCTCGTGCTGCAGGCGGCCATATTGCTTCCTGTTTTATCAATAAGGAAGTGTACCATGTGATTACTAATGACCAATCAGACGCAGTGGGTGGATCGTGACGTCAAAACATGGCTGTGCGTTCCAGTGACGGTAATTTTGCGTTCCAGGTAATAGCTGGCTGTATTCAGTGAAAGAGGGAGGGGAATGTGACAGTGCCAAACCTGCCCATTGCGGATCAGGTGGCATACTGTTAGCAATTCCATCCACAGTATAATAGTGCATTCTTAGTTCAATAGAGTCGACTCTAAAGTGAATAGAGAGATGAGAATTAATAGATATATAACATATTATGCAATAACATATAGATAATGTTATATGGAGACAATATATTATTCCGCTGTATTGGGACCATTACAACAAACTGCCAGGTGATATTGTATAACGCAATCAACCTAATATATTAATAGGATAATGAAATACCTGGAACCAATGTAAAACATTATATATAAAGTGGCAAGTGACTCCCAGATATTATATAGTAGCATGGGTGCATCACCTTAGGTATTATAAAAAGGACATCAGTTCATAGTCCTTATTGAGACCTTTTGGGGAAAGAGTATCCAGGGTATGTATCCAAAAAGCCTCACGCCGTTTTAACTGTTTGATTCGGTCACCTCCTCTCCTGGGATGGGGCACATGTTCCAGAACCTGAAATTTTAATTGTGATATAGCGTGTCCCTGTGAAATGAAATGTTGTGGGATTGGAAGGAGTTGGTTCTTGCACCGTATTGTCGATTTATGTTTCGATATTCGGTCTTTCACCGATTGAGTTGTTTCACCAACATAAAGTAACCCACATGGGCATTTGATTACATAGACTGCGAATGAAGTGTTACAGGTAAAGTAGCCCTTAATACTATATGATTTGCCCGTATAAGGATGATGTACTATGTTGCCTTTCTGTACATTGTTACATTGGTTACAATTTAAACAGGGAAAAGTACCCTGTTTGGGACTATTTAAGAATTGTTGTGTGGTCCGTGATGTCGAAGGACCTATGTCGGCTCTTACAAGGGCATCTCTAATGTTAGGGGCCCGGCGAAAACAGGCTAGAAAGGGGTTGTTGAATTCCGGAATGTCAGGATGGGCCCTAGAGAGGAGGGGCCAGTGTCGGCGGATGGTTCTGTGTATAAGATAGGCATATGGGTGAAACAAATGTACGAAAGCCACTCTATTTTTTGGTTGAGAGGAGGACCTACTTAAGTCAAGTAGAGATGTGTCCAGGACCTTCTGAGGGTACCCTCTATCTTTGAACTTAGAATTCATTTCTCCCAATCTGGTATAGCGAGTTTCTTGGTTTGACACAATTCGTTTGACCCGTTGAAACTGCGATTTAGGAATAGACCGCTTCATGGGCGTGGGATGAAAGCTGTTGAAATGTAATAGACTGTTCCGGTCCGTGGGTTTAGTGTAAAGATCGGTCAACAGTCTCCCACAGTTATCTTTTATGACCATAGTGTCTAAGAAATTAATTCTATCAGGATCATGTGCCATGGTAAATTGTAGACCAGGCCATGAGTGATTTAATAAATGATGAAACTTGGTTAAGGACTCGAACGTACCACCCCAGACACAGAATATGACATCTATGTAACGTTTCCATGCAATGACATTTTCACAGAATAAACTGTGTGAGTAGATAATAGATTCTTCAAAGTGTGCCATATAACAATTTGCATACGGGGGTGCTACGTTCGAGCCCATAGCGGTCCCACGGGTCTGTAGGAAGAATTCTTCCTGGAACATGAAGAAATTGTAAGTGAGGACCAATGTCAAAAGATCTACACATAGTTCTGTTTGTGTCTCCGAGAAGTGTGAATTCAAAAGAAGTTGTTTAGCTGAAGCTATACCCTGATTATGGGGTATTGACGTGTACAAATCTTTGACATCAAAACTAACCAGTATTGCTTCCTTTGGAATCTGTCCAATGGTATTAATTACCTCAAGGAAAGAATTTGTGTCAAGAATGAAGGACTTGGAGGTTTTGATCAGAGGAGTGAATATCTTCTCCAAATAGATGGAAAGAGGCGACAGTATGGACTCTGTAGAGGCTACAATCGGTCGGCCCGGGGGATGTTGTAAATCCTTGTGGATTTTTGGCAGCGTGTAAAATACTGGAATAACTGAGTTGGTTTTGGTCAGAAACTCGCAAGTTTTCTTGTCTGGATTGCCATTTTCTAGGTGTCGGTTTAGGGTATTGGCAATGATTATTCTAGTATGACTTGTGGGGTCATGAGGTAATTTCTTGTATATTGTAGTGTCGTTTAGTTGTCGGCGAATCTCTGAAATATAGTCGGACCGATTCATTATTACCACCGCTCCACCTTTGTCCGCAGGTTTAATAATTAGGTCACGGTCATCTTTTAGCGACCGTAGAGCCTGTTGTTCCACTGGAGTAAGATTGGGGGATAAAATAGTTTGCCCTGTTCTATATTTCGCTTAAGATCATGAAATGAAGACTGTACAAAGTCTATAAATGTTTCCAGGGCATTAGATCCCTGAGGTGGTCTATAGTGACTCTTGGTTCTTAGACCTAAGTTAGTAATGGAAAGGGGGTTAGTACTCAAGGGACTGTCTATGATAGGTGGTGGAGGGGGTTGTTTAGAGAAATGTACTCTGAGTCTCAAGGAGCGATAGAAGCGTTGTAAATCCATATCTAGCTCAAAGGTCCTATACCTATAGGATGGGCAAAAGGACAAGCCTTTTTGTAGGACTTTAAGTTCCGTGATGCCCAAAGTTTTTGTGGAAATGTTCACCACCAGGGGCACGTACCTGAGACCTGGTGGTCCAAATCGAGGTTTGATTGTCCCTTGTGTCCATGCCCGCGTCTGGTCCTCGACGTCTTTGGGGCCTTTTCCTTTGACCTAAAAAAGGTAAGGATACGTTATATTTATGGCATTTGATTCTAGAAGTGTCCCCACTTATCCACAAGTAGCTACACAGGGGTATGTTATACATTCTTATCTCTTCATTTTCTTACTGAAACTCTACTCAATTTTTTGGCCACGATTCCTCCATGTGATATATCTGATGCATTATTGTGTCCACAATACTAGTGAAAATCTCGTCTCAAAATGATTTTTTCAATTTTGTCTGTATATACATAGTGTTCTCCCCTTATATTATGTTTAACTTTATAACCATTTATTATTTCATGATCTATTGTAGTAGCTGATGAAGGTCGTGAGACCGAAAACGTTCCTACCTGTATACTACTTTATATGGATTCATTAAACTTCTTTTGTTTGCATCTCTAATCAAGCTGAGTGCAGAGTTTATTTATACTACACATAGCTTTGCACATGGCCTGTAGACAATATTTTTAATAGAATGGATTTCTGTATCTGGTGACATGATTGTCATACCTCGGCAGGACCCGTACAACAACGTCATCCGCACTGTGATTGAAGCCATGGCCGCAGTGTTCGGGGGCACACAGTCGCTCCACACTAACTCGTTTGATGAGGCCTTAGGTCTGCCCACCGTGAAGAGCGCGCGGATCGCCCGCAACACCCAGATTATCATTCAGGAGGAGTCCGGGATCCCTAAGGTGGCAGACCCCTGGGGGGTTCCCACATGATGGAGTGCCTCACCGAAGACGTGTACCAGGCGGCTCTGAAGGTGAGGACGTGTGCATGTGTGCAGATGTAGCAGAGCCGGCTCTTCCCTCAGCTTCTTCTGCATCTTTCTCAAGATCTTGGCTTGCTGTCAAAGAATGTGGTGGTGGCATCTAAGGAGTTAAAGGGGTATTCCCATCTCTAAGATCCTATCCGAAAATGTAGTAAGTGTAATAGCAATAATATTAGCAAATACCTCCCATTAGAAATGTAGTATAGTTTTTCAGCTGCAGATGGAAGGGAGGGAGACACAGTAATTCATTACTGATGGGTAGGCGGAGCCCCAGATCAGGATGACACCTCAGATCAAAAGCGTGTTGACTGGCTGGCTCCTCCAGCTCGGGCTCCTCCTACTCAGCTCCTTCAGTCTAAGATTTGAGGTCCAGAGGATGGTCGCTGCTAATGCAGCTCCTCAGAAGATTTTATTATTTTATATCGGACAAGAGACTTGGATCACCAGTTGGTCTAGAGGTCTCAGGGGTACCAGCGCTGCTGGACCCCAACCTCTCCCTTGGCGGATCTGTATTTACACTATAGTCCCTGCAGAATCTTGCCGGCCCTGGGGGATGAGGATGGCTTCCCTGGCGGGGACGCAAACCACACGTGCGGTCACTGCATTCCTCGCCCTGGGGGGAAGCATGGGCACAAGCGCCACAAATCCTGAGGGTTCCCTGTGGCGCTAAGCTGGTGAGTACTCCACATTCCTTTTTTATAATGTGTGTAGTACTTTAGCGACTGCTGTGGCAGCGCTATTACATGTATTCACTGTGTGTTTCATGTCTTAACGACTGCGGTGGCAGCGTTATTACATGTATTCACTGTGTGTTATCAGTGTGCCTTAACGACTGCGGTGGCAGCGTTATTACATGTATTCACTGTGTGTTATCAGTGTGCCTTAACGACTGCGGTGGCAGCGTTATTACATGTATTCACTGTGTGTTATCAGTGTGCCTTAACGACTGCGGTGGCAGCGTTATTACATGTATTCACTGTGTGTTATCAGTGTGCCTTAACGACTGCGGTGGCAGCGTTATTACATGTATTCACTGTGTGTATCAGTGTGTTTAAGACTGCGGTGGCAGCGTTATTACATGTATTCACTGTGTGTTATCAGTGTGCCTTAAGACTGCGGTGGCAGCGTTATTACATGTATTCACTGTGTTATCAGTGTGCTTAACGACTGCGGTGGCAGCGTTATTACATGTATTCACTGTGATTATGGCAGTGTGTTTTAACGACTGCGGTGGCAGCGTTATTACATGTATTCACTGTGATTATGGCAGTGTGCTTTAATGACTGCGGTGGCAGCGTTATTACATGTATTCACTGTGTTTATCAGTGTGCCTTAACGACTGCGGTGGCAGCGTTATTACATGTATTCACTGTGATTATGGCAGTGTGCCTTAACGACTGCGGTGGCAGCGTTATTACATGTATTCACTGTGTTATATCAGTGTGCCTTAAGACTGCGGTGGCAGCGTTATTACATGTATTCACTGTGTGTTATCAGTGTGTTTTAATGACTGCGGTGGCAGCGTTATTACATGTATTCACTGTGATTATGGCAGTGTGTTTTAATGACTGCGGTGGCAGCGTTATTACATGTATTCACTGTGATTATGCAGTGTGTTTTAATCGACTGCGGTGGCAGCGTTATTACATGTATTCACTGTGATTATGTCAGTGTGCTTAACGACTGCGGTGGCAGCGTTATTACATGTATTCACTGTGATTATGGCAGTGTGTTTTAATGACTGCGGTGGCAGCGTTATTACATGTATTCACTTGTGTTATCAGTGTGCCTTAACGACTGCGGTGGCAGCGTTATTACATGTATTCACTGTGATTATGTCAGTGTGTTTTAATGACTGCGGTGGCAGCGTTATTACATGTATTCACTGTGAGTTATCAGTGTGCCTTAATGACTGCGGTGGCAGCGTTATTACATGTATTCACTGTGATTATGTCAGTGTGTTTTAACGACTGCGGTGGCAGCGTTATTACATGTATTCACTGTGAGTTATCAGTGTGCTTTAATGACTGCGGTGGCAGCGTTATTACATGTATTCACTGTGTTTGTCAGTGTGCTTAACGACTGCGGTGGCAGCGTTATTACATGTATTCACTGTGATTATGTCAGTGTGCCTTAACGACTGCGGTGGCAGCGTTATTACATGTATTCACTGTGATTATGTCAGTGTTATTAATGACTGCGGTGGCAGCGTTATTACATGTATTCACTGTTGTTATCAGTGTGCTTAACGACTGCGGTGGCAGCGTTATTACATGTATTCACTGTGATTATTCAGTGTGTTTTTAACGACTGCGGTGGCAGCGTTATTACATGTATTCACTGTGATTATGTCAGTGTGTTTTAATGACTGCGGTGGCAGCGTTATTACATGTATTCACTGTGATTATGTCAGTGTGTATTAATGACTGCGGTGGCAGCGTTATTACATGTATTCACTGTGTGTTATCAGTGTGTTTAATGACTGCGGTGGCAGCGTTATTACATGTATTCACTGTGTTATGTCAGTGTGTTTTAATGACTGCGGTGGCAGCGTTATTACATGTATTCACTGTGTTATATCAGTGTGTTTAATGACTGCGGTGGCAGCGTTATTACATGTATTCACTGTGATTATGTCAGTGTGCCTTAATGACTGCGGTGGCAGCGTTATTACATGTGTTCACTGTGATTATTCAGTGTGTATTAATGACTGCGGTGGCAGCGTTATTACATGTATTCACTGTGTGTTATCAGTGTGTCTTAATGACTGCGGTGGCAGCGTTATTACATGTATTCACTGTGATTATGGCAGTGTGTTCTTAATGACTGCGGTGGCAGCGTTATTACATGTATTCACTGTGATTATGGCAGTGTGTTTTAATGACTGCGGTGGCAGCGTTATTACATGTATTCACTGTGTGTTATCAGTGTGTCTTAATGACTGCGGTGGCAGCGTTATTACATGTATTCACTGTGATTATGGCAGTGTGTTTTAATGACTGCGGTGGCAGCGTTATTACATGTATTCACTGTGATTATGGCAGTGTGTTTTAACGACTGCGGTGGCAGCGTTATTACATGTATTCACTGTGATTATGCAGTGTGCTTAATGACTGCGGTGGCAGCGTTATTACATGTATTCACTGTGATTATGGCAGTGTGTTTTAATGACTGCGGTGGCAGCGTTATTACATGTATTCACTGTGATTATGGCAGTAGTGTTTTAATGACTGCGGTGGCAGCGTTATTACATGTATTCACTGTGATTATGGCAGTGTGTTTTAACGACTGCGGTGGCAGCGTTATTACATGTATTCACGTGATATGCTGTGTTTTAATGACTGCGGTGGCAGGTTATTACATGTATTCACTGTGATTTTTTCAGTATGTTTTAAAAGTGCGGGGCGCGTTATTACATGTGTTCACTGGATTGTCATGTGTTTTAATGATGCGGGGCAGGTTAAAACATTATTCCTGTGATTTTCAGTGTGCCTTAACGACGCGGTGCAGGTTATTACTGTTTCACTGGATTTATCACTATGTTTAACGACTGCGGTGGCGCGTTATTTCTGATTTACTGTATTATTCATGGTTTTAAAAAACTGCGGTGGGAGCGTTATTACATTTGTTCACTGTGATTATGTCAGTGTGTTTTAATGACTGCGGTGGCACGTTTTTACATTATTCATGTGTTAGTCAGTGGCCTTAACGTGCGGTGGCGCGTTTTTACAGTATTTATGGTTATATCGTAGTTTTAACGACTGCGGGGCAGGTTTTACATTGTTTACTGTGATTATGTCAGTGTGTTTTATGACTGCGGGGGCAGCGTTATTAATGATTCATGTGTGTTTTCAGTGGTTTTAACGACTGCGGGGGCAGCGATTTCTGTTTCACTGTGTGTTTTCAGTGGTTTTTAAAGCTGCGGTGGCACGTTATTTAAAGTATTCACTGTGGGGGTTTTTCAGTGTGTTTTTTTGACTGCGGTGGCGGTTATTTAAGTTTTCATGTGTTTTTCGTGTGTTTTAATGACTCGGTGGCACGTTATTACATGTATTACTGTGTGTTAACCGTGTGTTTTAATGCTGCGGGGGCAGCGTTATTACATTATTCACTGTGTTATGTCAGGTGTTTTAAGACTGCGGTGGCAGCGTTTTTCATGTATTTACTGTTTTACGTGTGTTTTTTAACGCTGCGGGGGCAGCGTTTTTTTTTTTTTTTTTTTTTTTTTTTTTTTTTTTTTTTTTTTTTTTTTTTTTTTTTTTTTTTTTTTTTTTTTTTTTTTTTTTTTTTTTTTTTTTTTTTTTTTTTTTTTTTTTTTTTTTTTTTTTTTTTTTTTTTTTTTTTTTTTTTTTTTTTTTTTTTTTTTTTTTTTTTTTTTTTTTTTTTTTTTTTTTTTTTTTTTTTTTTTTTTTTTTTTTTTTTTTTTTTTTTTTTTTTTTTTTTTTTTTTTTTTTTTTTTTTTTTTTTTTTTTTTTTTTTTTTTTTTTTAAGATGCGGTGCAGCGTTTTTCATGTATTTATGTGTTTTCATGTCCTTAAAGCTGCGGGGGAGGTTTAAAACAGTTTCATGTGGGTTTTCATGTGCCTTA